>JARQSV010000033.1:126269-143443 GCA_030142285.1 Calameuta idolon | reverse complement strand
CCCGCATACGTAGGAATGGTAAATGACGACCACGTGTGTATAGCGCAACCGTGTGTGATTGTAACAATGATAAATAATCGGAGCTCCAGCCCCGTGCAAAATCAGAGCCATACTTGAACGACCAAATGAAGACAATGGAATCGGCCCAAGCTGCTCTTTAATCTCAAATCTATCAGCGAGATCGCCGGCAAACTTCTTGTGAAATATTCGAGGATTGCATCATATTCCGCGATTAGGACAGAAGTTCGGATTCGTATACCAGAAGATAATCAAGAGGCACCTAGACACGATCGGGCTCCATCGATCCCGATATCACCATCGGTCCATTTAGCAAGGTGGTGCATCGCTGCACGATGTACGAGAGGCAACGTTCGAACGTTGCTCCTCCTATTGCTTGGATTCCAGCAATGGCTCTCTCGATTAACAGCGAAATTGGATCGAGCCGTTCCTCGGGCATCCGGCAGTTCCTATTGCCTCGCTGTTGCCCCAGGTATCGGCTAGAGAGATGCATCGCTTCCAATCATTCCCATTAACATTAATTTCAATGGCCCTCGAGCTCTTCCTATAGCCAATTCGCAGTCGTTGCTACGGACGGGTCTTTGGTACATTGAGCAATGTTGCCACTTATCGTTAAGATGTATCGTAGGTAGGTAGCAGATATTTCGAACAAGGCAGATACTTTTCGTGTCGTTATTTGTCTATGAACTTTGAAGAGTTATACGTATTTACTTACATTATATTGACGCGCCTGTCCCACGGCAAACTTCCATGCATCAGAGGGTCCCCGGACAAAGATTTTTTTTCGTACGACAGCTTCCATTCACTCGCACTACTTGGGTAAACGACGCTCCGTCCAGAAAAATGTTTCCCGCAATATCGACTGGTGCTTCGCCGAAGACTCCGTGGAGAAGAGAATATCGACTGCGACGCTTCGTGCTGCTGGGAAACTGACGCAACGCGGCGCTGCGGTCGAACCATTTACTATGTTTGGTCGATAGACGTTTCCAGATGTTTCATGGTAGAAAACAAATGTACGTATTTGCGTCGTCGTGCGGTAGTTCTGTCGAGAGTCGAGAAGTGCTTTGTTCTTCTTCCCACAAGTGATTACAAGTTTTCTGTGTGAAAAGGAATCCTGATCTGATCGAGTCAGTTTCGTGGAGAAATAATGACGAAAGACGAGGAACAATTCGATGGGATGTTGCTGGCGATGGCACAGCAACACGAGGGCGGCGTACAGGACGTAAGTGTCCGACAATTCGATAGAAGCCGATTTCTCTTGATTTGTGATCAGTGACCCTGTTACGTGTAATATTCCACTCCAATATTGCTCAGAACTATTTAGAGCCATGGTTTCATGGATGAAGATCAAAATTGATTACTTTCATCAAATCTTTAGAACCACTAGATAATTATTTGTATTTGACAAACTCGTAGAAATCTTTAATGATAATAATGACTTTTTAGAATCTTACAGTTCCCTACATTACCCATTAAGACTAGTTTCTTTTAACCTTCTGATTAAAATCTGCATCGTTGGTGTACCGTCGTCACTGTACATGTACATGATTCATTTTTGTTTCTGTCTTATTATTCTACACTCATGTCTAATTTTGCATTTGCAATTTCGTTTTGATAAAGGTGTGAACATGGAAGCTAAGAAAAATTTCATTTCAGCTCTTAGACACAATATTCAGTTTTCTCGCGAGAAAAACGGACTTTTATACTGGCGGAGGTGAAGGCGCCGCAGAAAAGGTAACAGTAATTCTAGAAGTCACTAGACCGCTATCAGCAAAATGTTTAATGACAACTTCACCTACAGTTGGTTACTGCGAAATTCAAAAAACACGAAGCAACAGCTCTCGCGAAGGCATCAGCGGAAAAGGCCGAGCGTGCTGAACAAGAACGAAGAAGGAAAGAGAGAATCGAACGAAAGCGAAAAGAAGAACAACAGACGATGGACAGTGAAATCGATAGCGAATCAAAGATCGTTGAATTGACGGACGAGCAGGCAGCCAAATTGCAGGAAGAAATTGACAGTAAGGTATATCGTGGCCATAAACCGTTGCCTGAACGTGTAGACTAGTAATTTACTTCTTCCGAGAATCATTAGTTATAACCAATCGCAGAAATCTGGATTGGCAACGCCGGCTGATCCCATGGAAGGAACTAGTACCAACGACGCCAATGTCCCGACCAGCGATGCTGCTGGAAATGGAAATCCTGAGGACGACGAGGAGGAAGACGAGAAGGAACGGGGCAAGTTAAAGCCGAATGCAGGAAATGGTGCGGATATGCCCAATTATCGATGGACGCAAACGCTACAGGAAGTAGAGGTTAGTAAAAATTAAAAAAAAAATGAATCGTCACAATGTCCTGGAACAGTGAAGGAGGAGCGGAGATAGATTGATAAAGAATACTGAGGATTTGAATAGGTCGTGTAGCTGTCGAATAACGTAAAACGGTATTCGCGGCTCGACAGTGTCTCGTCGGATGGACGTTTTATTTAATTAATACAGAAGTAATATCACAGACACGGCGAGCGGTCGATGCAACCGGCCGCCATCGCACTTTCCACACAAAATACATATCTCTATATGTATAAATGTATATGCATATGAATATGTATACATTATATAACGTGTCTACATAGCTATGTAGCCCTGCGTCAATTTATCGGAGGGTTCCACATTTGATTTAGACGTTTCGTTAGTAATGATTAAATTAATACCTCTAAATTACGCTGCTAAGCGATTCTCGCGATTACTTGTGTCTCGTTTTTGCACTGTTCAAGATTTCTTCGGATTGCACTGTAAATTTAGACTTCAAAGTCAGCTGTTTGCGGTAGACGGCCATTAAAAAAGAAGATGCACGAAGATAGGGGAGGACGATTGCGATTGGGAAAATATACGTGTGACGGTAGACGTCAACCTGATTTTGCCTAAATTAAATCCTTGGGAGAGCATAAAGTATGCGAGAGAAAGAAAAAGAAGTAACGCCGAAAACTCTAAGAAATCATAGACTTCCGTTTGTTCATATTGATTCTTAAACGTAATACTTTTTCAATCCCTTACAACTATCTTTTAATTCATTACGGTTCCACATTGCGGCTCTAACTCGGAGGACCGTTGTTAATATTTATATAAATTAAAATCGAGCCCTCTAGAGACTCGTGTGACGTTACAGCACGTAGCGCGCTCATTACACAAATGTAATTACTGATTTCACGTACCACACTATTAACACGGTGCAATACAGCTTAATTCTAAATCGAGGAGTCGTTACGTCACCAGTTTGAATTTCCAGAATATCCAGTTCGCCTAACTATCCGATTTACCCGGATTGCACAACGGATATACGCGCAAGCCGATATGATGATTTTCTCTCATTGAGTCTGTTCCAATCAATATCATTTTCGCAGCGAATTCGCATAAGGAAACGAATTCCCCGACACTGGTGCTTCTGGCATCTACGCTGGCTCCTCGTGGTCTGGCTTCGATCTTCTTCTTCACCTAGTTGTACTTGTCGCGAGCCCTCACTGAAAGCATACGAGTACCGGACCAATTAGAAGGATTGGCAGGGGGCTTATCAGATGATGAAGAAGGAAGGGGCGCCTTTGTATTCATTAATAATACGCAAGGGGGAACCTAGGGGATACTCACTCTCCATGTAGAGAATGCCAGCAAGCAGTCCAACCATGAATAGAAAACTCATGGTGCAAATGAGTACAGTGAGCTGGTTCCTCGCGCACCAGGACTTCTTGTAGACTTTGGTAGGTCGACCCAGTCCGTTGACAACAGTGAAGTGGGTGCTGCTGGCGACCGAAGCAGTATCAACGGGCTTAGGCGTTGACACTGTGGGTGGATGCATCGCGGCGAAAGTAGCGAGATTAGCTGCTGTCAGGAGCAGAGTACCCGAGGCTGCGCTCTGTATTTTCGAAAAAGAGATTTCCTCTCATTTATGACATTTCGAAGCGTGAAAATCAGCGACAGATCATTCATCGAAGAGACACTCACGTGCGTGCTTGCTGTGGATCCCTGAGACGAAGTGGAACCTCTAGAGGGCGACTTGGTCGGATGCAAGTGGGTCCAGCTTCCATTCTCGCTGTCCCTCTCGCTGGATCTTCCTACGAGGGATGGTCTCGGGATGTGCCAGGACGGCAAATCCGTCGCTCCTGCAGGAGCTGTTGTCGGCGCCGCCTCGATCTGAAAATGAGTCGTTCAATTAGTCCGTGCCGGTCAATGCGCGCGCAGGACTTTAGGTTGCGCAAAAGATAATATCGCCGCGGTGGTTGCAACGTGCCTCTCTGCCCGCATAACCTCCACCTTTACAACTCTAGACCTCCCATACTTTTGAAGTCTCCACTTCTCTCCACTTCGAATCGGGCCCCACTCTGATTGCAACGTACTCGCGCATAAGAGACCGTAAACCATTCTACTCGATTGGGTGGTGGACTTGGCGATGTCGTCGACGTCGTTGACCCACTAACGTTAGAGCGTCGCTTTACCCCGTCGAATGATTACCGAAAGCCAGTAAGCAACATCGCGGCATTTTGCAACATCCTCCCGTATTTACGAGGGCCTTATCGCGAATCTCTCTTCTCTCTTCAGGGTTTCATTGAAGTTTTACGAGCGGCTCGTGGGCGCTGCCAGTCAAAATGCTCACCCGTGAGCATGCTGGCACATAAAATGAAAGCAGACCAGGAGCAAGCACAGAGACGCTGCTGGGTCCCACTCCGAGTTCGAAATTCGGAACGTTCACGGTCGACGGCGGACCAGCTCGATGATTTCCGGAAAACTTTGTAGCACAGCAGGGCCAATGACGATTACGAATGATAATTGGCAATTTTCGCAAGCAAAACAATCTCCCGCTTGCCTGCCTTCGAGTTGGGCGGTACCCAAGGACTCCTGCTGTCTGGACCAGTTTGTCAATTTTTTTATTCTCTCCCTCGTCGTTTTTCAAGCAATTGCAAATAAGCAGGAGGCTTTGCCTCTCTCTCTGCCCCTCGTCTCCAAAGAAAGGGAGAACGCGGAGAGGCAAGATCTCTTTGTGGAACGAGCCTTGTTCCTTGTTGCTGAATGCAAACAGCGAGAGTTCGAGTCCCGCCCGAGTAGATCCGACCGTTCGGCGGCATCTCGCTCGGATATTTTGAAAAGGATACAGCTCATTCTTCGAACGTGCTTTCAGCGAGAAAGGGACCAAGAGAGAGAAGGGATCGTGCGTGGATGAAGAACGCGCGCCAGATCCTCGATACGCGAAGGATCAGACTCTTTGGAGAACGGGAGCAGCAACGTTTAAAGAGGCGCGTTCAGCCGTGATTTTTTCGGAATTCAATACACCGGTCAGCCTCGTTCGCAGCGGCCGCACCTGTAAGACGTCGAAAGTTACGCGAGATAATCACCAAGAAATTTTGAACCCGGCTCTAAGGTTCGTGTTCCTTGTTCCTGATTCCTCCCACCAAGCCTTTTTACATACGACAATCAGTAAGAATAGCAAAAGCCAGAAACGCCCATGGAACGCATCCCTTCTTCCTCGGGATCATTGAAGAATTTCCTACGAAGTTCAGAGAGTCCTTACATAAGAGTTACAGGAAGCTGTTGACTTGTATGGAATGCAATGTCGCCATTGCAGGGCAGCATGACTCGTTAACGACTCTCGTAATACACTTCGGACGAATAATCCCCGACCTCCGGCAATGCTTATCGATTGCGCTCTCTCGGTATTGAACGAAGAAAAAAAAATAAGCAAAGCGAAACCAGCTGGACGCTCTCGCAGGAGATTCCAAGAGGCGGCGACTGACTGCGAGTCTCGATGTTCCTCAATGATCCCGACGGTAGTCACGATCGCAATATCGGTTCCTCGATATCACTCGAGATCATTCGGCGATCGGCTCGTTCCGCGATCGGCTCTTTGTTCGCCGCACGGTGTGCATCGGCACGCTTTGCCACACGGTGGCCACGGTCTCGTCGTTCCCTGAGTCCTTGGACGTTCTACTCCTGCCCCCCGTCCCTCCCCGCCGGTATAACCTGTCTGTCGGTGAGTGACGGAACACAGCCGCATTACGGCACAGTTATGAAATGAATCTACGATTACGCTGACGGGGAGAGTGAAAATTTCGCGGGAGGTCGAATCGTATCGCTCTACTACTCGGCTTGCGACGTATCTCCGCGATCTCGTTTCACTGGTGCGAAAATGGCTAATCGACGTGCGATACAGTCGGGCCAACCGCAGCCAAAAGTGCGGATGACCCTCAGTCTGCGTCACTAGCCTCCCTTTCCTCTCGTGCTCGATCTGCGAACAGTTTGTAAGCTACCTAGCAAAATGTCACTTTTATCGACAAGGAATCTCATAGGAGATTCGGCAGAACCCGTTCCCACCGAAACGTTCCGAATGGGCCTTCTCTAGGTCGTATGGAAATAATTGAAACTGCCTCTTGATTAGCATAAGTAGCGTAAACAAAGTTTTCGATCGGATCAAACGGTCGCAAGGTACTCCCTAGCTCTTCTGCTTCCCGCAATTCTCACGATGCGCTCCTCTTTTATCCATCACCGATTGTACCGCTAAATGTTCAAGACGTCCGTTTGAGATTCAAGATCTGAGATTAGGCACGTCACGACCACCTCCTTCGTCTCCTCCTCTGGCTCCTCGTTCTGCCGAATAAGAGTACCATCTTGTACCACCCTCTGCTGTCATCAACCAAACTGACAAAGAGTCCTTTGTTGGGACTTTTTCCTCTGCTGTCAACATCACATGTGGAAATCTTACGGATGGCAAAATATGACGTCGTCAGTGTCGCGTGCCTGGTGCTGCTGCTGCAGGTGCATTCGAAGAAGAATCGTTACATAATTTCATGTGTAAGAATCCCAAGGATCGTTAAAAGCATATGACACTCTCGAGTCTCTACGTCCCAGCGCTGAACCGTTATTTGTTATATTCGGCGCTCCAGGCCTGCCTACGACAGTTACGACACACTCACTCTGGAAGGAATTTCCCGAATGATGACTCTGGCAGGTCCCACTGTGGAAATTTCTGTTTCCGAGTGACAGCGCGCTATAAAATTTCTCCAATCTCGTCGCTCGCCCCCCCCCCCCTCCCTCTCCTCCTCTCCCCACTTTGTATCTTGCTCGTTACGCTTGCACGTATCTCGCTGTCGAGGAAAGAGATCCGACTGTAGATCGTGGCCAGATCGTATCGCTCTACTCGTGCTCCCAGGTGAAAACACGTTATCGCGGAGTGATATCGACAGAAACTTTGTTTGCCGAGGCCAGGAGAACGCTGCCATAACTTACAAGCCAGTAATATTTCGAAGGCCGCGCGAAATCCGTGGTGCGAAACGCTAAATTGGACTAAGAATTATTAAGACCCGATGCCGACGTTGACGTCGACGTTCGACGTCGTCCAGCTATGACGACTGCGACCTCCTGTACTTTCAATTCTTATTGTTCGGTTCTGGCTGCTTGGCCTTCGTCGCCTTCTCCGGCAACAGGATGTTGTGCTCGGAAGACTAATCGTCAGCTCCTGGGAAACGTAAATTCGTTTTCACGCTCTTCCAAGAATCGCCAAGAATGGCTGTTCCCGCTTGTCGCTTCGCATTTCGACTGCACTGGCTTTCCTCACCGATCGAAGAGATAAGGAACGAAGCAAGCTTAAACAATTGACAAAGGGAGAAGTTTGTCAAGGAGGCAGTACGAGTTTGGAAAGTGAAATTATTCTTTGTAAGGAAGGTATGAAGGTTCGGTCGGGCGCGCGATAGTTTGCAGATTCCTCGCAGGGTTCTGGCGAGTTCCGCGAGTGCGAGAGAGAAAGAGAGAGAGAGAGCAAAGGAGTCGCAGAGACGCGGAGAAGAATAGGGGAGGGACAGGGAACGTCAACGACCGCTGGTAACACCGACAGGGCTATGCTTTGTGCTTTCGTCATCGGGTCATCACCGAGTCATCGTTTGTTCTTCATTTTTACGTTTATCCCGGAGAAGAGAGATTCGCGAGAGACCTGGAAGGATCGGAGATAAGAAATTCCTGAGGCTCCTGAGCATGCTTAGCGTTATCCTAGTGCGTTTATCTTGCTCTTGGAACTGAAAGTGTGGGAACGCAGGGAGACAAAAGAGCGCGTGGGCCGTGCGAGCATTCGCCACGGAGCGCGCGAGTCCAGGTCGCCAAAGGTGGCCAACGATCCGGCACTTTAGCAAGCTCATAGGTAGAGTTGACTGATGAGCTCTCTCTTGTGCATCAGCGCGACCCCCCAGTGATCTAGGAGCTGCATCCTTACCAGTGTGTCAAGGGTCCATGTCTTTCGCTAATAGCAGCTATAGAGGAAGGATTAGGACACGGAGTAGCCTAAAGATTACGTGTGACTTACGTCGAGGTCTGGTTGCTCCTGACCGTAGGAAAGATCTTCTACGTTGATACGAATTTGCGACATGCTCCTTTGATCTTGCAGCGTCTTTAAGCGTTCTTGGCTGCCTGTGTCGTTCGGTATCTCTGTAATCGCGGGTGGATCGCTGATCCGATCGGCAACTTCGGAAATCGAATGACGTTCGTTGATCTCTCGGAATAATTTGAACTTTTGCCAGTCGATGAGTCCTGTTAAGTTTAATCACTGACTCCGACCGCAGTTCACTCGTAATCCAAAATATCGTCACTGTCACCTCCCGCCTATAAACCACGTAACGCACGGAATTTCGAATACCGTGTCCTTGGTCTCTCTTTATGTGCTCTGTGCCTTTTTTGACTATCCGGGACTATTCGTGATTCTCTGTCTCTCTCTTTCTCCTTCCCCTTTCTCTTCTATGTCCCGTCGCCGAAGGAGTAAAAATGAACTGGTCCTTCCGCGAGAGGAGAAGAAAGTCGAGCAAGCAGAGGGCGCGGAAACGTCTTGTTCGAACCGTTAAAATTCCTATGGAAAATCCTGCACAGAATCACGGGGACACGCCGTTTTGAGATTGTCTCTCTCGCACGCGTGCGACTAGAGACGCCGCATCAGGCTTTTGACTGGCTTCCTGCGTCTGGACGGATCGGTTTTATACCTTCGCATCTCCCACTCTGTGCATTCTCTCGTTCTTTCGCTCTCGCCCACTCGCTTCACACGGCAGCCCCAGCGATCTTTCTTTCTCGCGTGGAATCGGCCTGTGGTGGTCTAGCGCAAGGACAGCCACCGAGAGGGAGACATTGCCCTATCCTCGATTCGAACGTATCCTCCGCCGGGAGAGTGTGCAGGTAGTAGGTGGGTAGGTACCTATGTAGGCATCCAAGGGAGGCAGGTCCGTCGAGTACCAGAAACACGGGTACCTGGTACTACACGTCATGTCCAGGTGCGATCCTTTCGGAAAAACTCTACGTTTTCCTAAAGAAGATTATCATCGCGCTGGAGCAGCGAGAAGAGCCAAGAGCGGAACATTGACCAAGCGTCTTCGAGCAGCCTGGCTCCATGCGCCCCGAGCGTCGTCTCCCTTACCTTGGAATCTCGTTGCCAACGTTTTTGGTGTTGGATGAGATTCGCTCGCTGAATAAACGGACGGACGATCGATGACGAAGCAAATCGACTCCTACGAACGATGACTGGTTTGCTTTTCTTCTGTCCATCCTCACTGTCCGATCCCAGTGCCAGGTGCCTGAGGTCTCGACTGCACTGCTTTTTTTACGGTTTTTTTTTTTTTTATAATGGTTTTTACGTTGAACAGGTTGGAACTGTTGGACAATCAAGGCGACGTAAAGTCTGCAAAATTAATTTCCCTGGAGTCCAGACGATTTGGCTTTCCTTGGTTATTCATTGGCCGGCATTACATATTCTTAACATGCACGCTACAGATCAAATCAGGCAGTCGGGTCGCCAACGGGCAACTATTTCAGACAAGGACTCTTTTCCTTCCTCGAACGCGTTTGCTGTGACTCGTCAAGGCCGATATCTCGCTAAAATAATGTAGATCGCTAAATCGACAGCTGTGCCTCTCCCCCTCCCCGCCCCCTCTTCCTGAACTGCTACGGTTCCCCTTAACTGCCGCTATTTTAGGTTTCTTCCGCATCCGCTCTGCCCCGGGCTATCAAATAAACTTAATATATTTTCGATCAAAGGACAGTGGTATGATTAGCACATCAAAGTTCAAGACATTCCCGATACGAGAATTGGACATCAAATTAATTTAACAATTTCCTGCCAGTCATCGGTTCGATTGGCTGTATCAATATCGAACCGGTACACCTTTTACGTGTATTCCTCACACTCATTGATCTCTCGCTGTGTGTCTCCTGCGATTATATCTCGCATGTATCATTCGGTGTGTACGTGCCTTTCCCACTATTTGCCTCGATTTGGAGATAATAGCCTGTATCTATCTGGTTATATTTGCCTTCGTTTAGCAACATTCGACTGTATTTAGCTGCAAGGTCGAGACTCTGATTCTCGAAGGCTTCCTCATCCGCGGAGTAGCAACGCGTGATCGCGATTGGTCGCTCAATGGAAACGATCGTTTACGATAGATTCTTGGGAAAGACAGTGGAAGGTCGAAAGGGATTGTAGTCCTACTTAAGTGGCTCGATCGTGCACGAAATAGTGCAATCAATTCAGGAAGTTACGTTGCGAAATGAGAATATTCGTGTAGTACGCGCGTCGAAAATCGACCGAGTCCCAGCTGAGGTTGCTCCGATAGTGGCCCGACGGAGGAGTAAATATCAGGCGGCAGGTAGACATTGAACAGTCTGGCCATATGTCGTCCCCATGTATTCAGTCACGTCCATCGTCCCGTATCGCGTATCGCATGTATCGTGCATATCATGCATATCATGCATGTCGGTGCAGGCGCGTCCGTACTCCCAGTTCGAAGCGCCGCATCACTTTGGGATTCTGGAAAGAGCAGACGCAGCAGTGTAACCTCATGAATCTTTTCCGCGTTGCGCGATCATGCGCTCTGCCGTCACTCCGGAGGCATGTCCGTTCTTACATCCAGCTTACGTGTCAGCCACGCAACAACCGTTTGCTCGAAAAAATTCGAAAAATTATGTTACGCAACGGTTCGCTTAACTGGAAGTGGACGCGTGTCGCGAAGCACGTGGATATCCGTAGCATCTTGGGCAAGTCGAAAAGAAAGTGGTCATACGCCGCGTGTCTTAGGGAGGAGAAGAGGCGAGTCCGTGTCCATGTAATATATATGGTGTGTCCGGCGTGCGTGTACACGAGTGTGAGTAATTGACTTAACATAACTTAGCACGGCTTACAATTAGAGATGCCTGTTCGCGAGGCGCATCGTTCCTCGGTTACGTCAGAGAGATGCTTTCATCTCCGTCAGGTCTGCCTCAGCATCCCTTTGTCGTTGAGCAGGTGCGCGGGGAGGACAGTTTAAAGTCGTCCAACCTGCCAAGGCCACACGCCACCTCACACTTCCTGGTGGGTCCTGGCCACTCGCTGAACGGTCCTCGATCGATCTCCGCTTGCTTCATTACGGCTGCCTGCTCGATTATTCGGTCGGTCGGTTCTCGCGTCAACGGCGCACCGGTTGCTCGCGCTGACCTTAACAGCAATTCGGTACCGTTAATGCCGTATCCTGGTGGCACCGGAGGAGAATCGACATCAGATTTTGGAATTTCCAGTCTCGAGCTGTTAGGTGGCCACGTTAGATTTGCCGACTCCCCCACTGGATCTGGGGATTTATTTTCAGGATCAGATTCGGCTTCCTCGGCTCTGATCAACTCTGACGTGGAGTGGAGAAGGATTAGGCTCGCGACAGGAAGTCAGGCCTGATCGAACCAGCAGGCCAGATACTCGCTGCTCAGGTTTTGAGAGCTTTATGTCATCGACTGTACGTGGGCCGTAAACAGCAGTAAACCGAATTTTGATTGGCGTACTTCCTCGAAGACGGGGGAGTCCGATCTCGAACGAAGGTAACCGCACACACGACGCACACGTCGAATCGCTCGAACAGTGTGTGGAGGCTCCTTTAGCCGTTCTCAGGTTAGTGTCACCACACTTGGGTCTACTTTAAACAAAGACCGGAAGCGACCTTCGTCACTGTGCTCTTGTTCCAAGGGCACGTGGATAGCTGACTAATGAGAATTCCGAACGGTTGGATTTCTATGATTCGGTCCAGCATGGATTGGATGCTGCGCGGAAGCTTAAACCATCCGATGACTCGGAAGGAAAATTGACTAAAAATCCTAATGGCTTTACGGAGGATCTTGGCCCTGGCGTTAAGAGTCTTTATGTCTAGTGTAAACATGTTTGCTGCCAGAGAGCTCTCAATATTTGTATTACGTTACACAAATATGCAAATTGAGCGTCGAGTCGGCGCGGCAATGCGCGATTTTCAGGAAGTCCATTCGGAATCGGTGACTTGGCGGAATCTTGGGCTTCGCCACCGTTGAACGAACCGCTTTTCCTCTATCCCGCGTCATCCTTATTCCGAAATTCTCTGTATATTCACTGCGTCCGAGCACAGCCGTTCTCGCGTCTCGTGTTCAATTATCACGTTTATTCTCGAATCCTTGCAATGTGTGGCTCCCTGATATTCAGCCCATTACATAAAATCAGATCTAATTGGATACAAACGATCGTCAAGAATTGTGCAAGAGACATTTGGTCTAGCTAATAACACGCCGAGGATTACGCCATACTTAACCATTACCCGTATTAACTGTGTTTATCTTTAGGTCTGTTCGCATCGTGCGACTACATTCTCATTGGGGAATCTTTCCCATTTGTCGTTTGTCAAGGTGAGAGATTCCAAAAGGCTTGTGAAATGCTGTCGCACTCGATTCGCTATCTCTCTATCTATCCAGGCGATGTGAGTGAATCGAGACGAAAAGAGAGAGAGAGAGAGAGAGAGAGAGAGAGAGACCGGCAGAGTCAGGTGGGAAAGAAGAAAGGTAAACGTGTGACGTTTAGGTTCGAAATTCCGCGAGGACCAAGAGAACCTGAAGTCTGCGCTGATCCCATCAAGACCCATTCGATGATTAGATCATCTTTCCGTGTAAAACTTCGCGAAGAGCTATGCGAAATTCCCCTCTCAGATTTTTATTGCAGTGTTTGTTAACTGCTCGCTCCGACTTGACCGGATCACGATTTCGCATCGGGTAACGCAAGGCAAACTGACGAACCGGCGAACCGGCAACCGGCAATCACATGACGAGTATGAAGCAACGTGCGCTGCACCGACTTTTAGCAGCACCGTAGTCGTTTTCTGCTCTGTTAACCACAGAACAAAAGTGAAGGAGTAAAGGGAAGAAAGAGTGGCGGCGCGAACCACCACAATCGGTACCTGGATATTGGCAACGATACCAAGATTAGCGATAATAAAATAGAGACTATCGAGCTCGGATCGTTCGATCGAATACTTCAGTCTCTAATCTCGCGTGAGACCTCCCACACGAGTCTATAATACCCACGTCCCGACGTACCTCAGAGTTAAGAGTCTCTCGCTGATCGCAAAGTACAAACTACAAGGCGTCGCGCTTTGCCTTCCCTATTTGCCATAGAACGTCGTCGCGACGTTCAGCGCCGCGGCCTTGCAGGCAAACGTGTTCGACGGGAAGTTTTCATAAGACGCGTGAGTCGTTGCGGGAGACTCGCTGTGCGTCTCTCGTTTTCTACTTATTTTCATATAACCCTGAACCCCGCACTGAACGGCATCCCGGAGCTCTGCCAGACGCCTAACTGCTTCTACCTCTTCTGCAGCTCCATCTCCTCCACCTGCTCCCTTCCTTTCGCTTCAGTGAAAGATGCAAAAAAATTTCTAATTGCCGTACCAGCGATGCATTCTTCGAGATCGTCAAAGTCGCCTGAAGCTGCATGATGCTGCAGGGTGCAGGATGCTCACCCTGGCGTTCCTGGCGCAGGAAAGTAAAAAAGCAGCAAAGAGACGCGCGAGAGGTCGTTACTCTTCCAAAACGTTTTGTTCCATCATTTTTAATCCGTACGATTCGCTAAGCGTATGCCGCGCGAGTAACCCTTTTATATAAAGCATTGCATAGATCACGTTGCTATTTTAGTTACTCGCAACGATTTATCTCAGACCTGGTACCGGTTACTCACTGGGTATGCCCGGCCTACCCGGAACTCGCTATGGTAATTATATTATTGCCACGAGAGAGAACAGTTCCATTCTGGCACGACCATATCGTTCAGTTATGTTGTGTTTCGCGTTACGAATTCCTCGAGTCGGTCTTAATATTTTTTCAAAGTCTTTGTGTAATGGTAATAATGGGCCCCGAATCGTTTAAGGATCCGTAATCATATTTCCTGCTCAAATTCGTAACTCGTCGTTCTCACAAATCTATGTCCAGTTTGAATTTCTTGAAGAATTAGGTATTATCGAAGACGCGTGTTGACTTGGCTCACTCGCTGACCGACCAGCTGACTGATTGGTCGACTGACTAACTTACTGCCATACTTGTTGCAGTTCTGCTTTTCTGCATAGAAGGAGTCACAGGAGGCAAACCGGAGACACGGAACCTTCCAATGACGCGAGCTCTTGATTTAGTCGCGGGATCCAGTTTTTGCCCCGTTCTCACGAATCCTTTTTTTTTTTTACATCGACGAGCGGAAGTTTCCGACTTCGTCATCGATCTCGAGATCGATTCATTGCTCGAAATAGTGCATTCAGATATATGAGACGATAACTCTTTTTTATCAAATATTAAAAAATTTGCAGATTGCAGATATAGCATGACAAGTTCCCGCTTCCAAGTATTCAATGTATTTTTGGATCTTTGGAACGAATTATTTAGGACACGGATGCGACTCGGATCACAGTTGCACCGAAGTAAAAAAAAAAGAAGAAAAAAAATGTTAATTTAAGCCGGCATTGACGTAGATTTTAAAATGTTGGAGAACACAACAAGAATTGAAGATGATAGCCTTGCAACACCAGAGATGCGATTCCAAAATTCCAGTTTTACGATTCCGGATTCGCGGGCAACGTCCAATCGTGTTATCGTCACCAACTTAGGAGCGCCGACACTTTATTGGGATACTCGAAATTTTTCATCGGGCAGCCTTTCGGGTCATCGATGTTTACAAGAATTAGCATACCGGCTTCTTTGACCATCCAAATGACTCGCGATTCACATAATTTGGCGCCGGCGTCCGCATGTGGAATCGCCGAGGACAGCTGCGAGAGAAAGAGATCCGACCATCGATGTGGGATGATTATCATTGCGATAGACCTTGCACCTTCCACAATCTAAATCATCAGCATTCCGCACTTTATTGCGTGTTACGCCATCCGCGAGATGCAATTCTTACGCAAATCCACAGTGAAGTCGTGACAAGTACGTACGAGCCCGCGAGAGCACCGGTCTCCGTTTTCTAATACGAGGCGAAGACGCCTCTTCCAACTACTCGTCAACGAGCCTCCTCATTACCGGGCAATAATTGCCAGGTGTGCTCGTACATCATCATCAGCGTAACCCACGTAGCCTATGGACCGCAACCAGGTCTAGTCGCCTGCACCTCCACCTCCCCTCCCTCTGAATGCCTTCGCAACGCCTGGACCGCCTGCACCTTTGCCCTTCCGTTTAAATATCCGCCTTCGTCGCGGCACAGCGCTTTCTGAAAAGCCCACGAGGAAGCGAAGCGCTGACGGTCAGCTCGTGCGACAACTCGAGCCTTCGCCGAGGAAAGAAAAGTGAAAGAGTAAAAGCGCACCGAGTCTCGAGGATGAGTGATTTGAGCCTGGAAGTCGTAAATAATAAATTACCAGTTGTTAGTATAATAGAGGAATTATTTGGAGGCCGCGTAATTCATTGGACAATTTGTACGTGCGTTATACGGATTGAACAAGGTGATGAAGTAACGAAGATCATCTATACGGATGGATGGTCATTCGGTACACCTCATCGAATTGATATACACCTGATGGACATGCGGCTACGTCGTTCGAGAAGCCCCGCGGGATCGCGAGGCGTCCCGTAAACGCGGAAGTGACGTTCACGAGACGTGACGTAAGTTCGCTCGGAGAAGAAAGAAAAAGCGAACAGGAGTAAAAAAGCAAAAAGGCGATCCTAGTGCCTCGAGTCGGTTTGCGCCTCGGTACAATGGTCAATGGTAAATAGTCAATGATAATAATACACGTAGTTATCCTGGTCGGATCCAGCCGGTTCTTGCGACAGCGGCTGGGCGATTCGTAAGCGAATGAAGGAGAACGCGAAAGGTCTTTGTTCGGCCGGAAAAAAGGGAGCAAGGGTTGGTGCGTTTTGAAAAGCAGTGTAGACCAAACTGGCCATGCAGGCTCCAGCATCGGCGAACCAACTCTGGCGAGAATGTGCGCATGCGCGTCAGAATACATGCGTGCGCGCGCATGTAGATCGGTTCAGCACGTTAATTAATTCAACACCGAGAGCAGCCGGACCTTGGCACAGAGCTCTGCCTGTGAGACGCCTATAAATTTCAAGCTGACTGGAATGCGCCCCGAGTGATTTTTAGCGGTTACGCGTGCAAGGGCAAGGCTTTTTTGTTGGGCAGCCTGAAAAACTGAACTCGCGTGTGACGTCGACAGCACGCCTCCTCCTCCTCCACGCTCTGCGACGGCCCTTCTGGGGACTCCGGTCGACGCTGCCAAACAAAGAAGGCCCTCCCGTTCCTTCCAGCCTCTCGGCAACAGTTGCCGTCGGCACCATCGCCGCCGCCTTCCTTTCGAATCACATATCCAATCGGCACCTTTCGATTAGCCACAGCTCGTACGAGCTCAGCGTACAGGGCTGTTCAGCTCGGGCGGCCATCACGAAATAGCTTTGATTAGCTAAACAAGCTATTTCAAAGATTTTATAGAATCAAATTGCTAATCTAGTCTCCGGGCATCACACATCGGTAACTTAGCATCTTTGCATTTTTGATCGATCGTTCGATCGATCGATCGGACAGGGAAGTTTAAATTTTTCAAGTTCCCAATGATTGCTGGCGGTGAGAGAAGAGGACGAGCTTATGGGTGCCCACGTATACTGGAGAAGGACAAACACACCGTGTAACGGGCGGCTGCCTAAATCGTGGGTGGTGATAATCCTTCATCGAATTACCTACGCACTGTGGACGTTTCTTTACATAACCTTGCTGCTACTTTGCATCCTGCATTTTGAACTGATCAATGAGATAGAAGCGAAGAAAAAACGGTAACCGACAAGAGAGAGGAAAGACGTTCGCCTTCCGTGCTGCGATCGACTTACGGTACACTAGAGATCGGATTGATCGGATTGATC
>JARQSV010000033.1:102529-126169 GCA_030142285.1 Calameuta idolon | reverse complement strand
GATCGGATTGATCGGATTGATCTTAGAGTTCAAGTGTGGCATCCCTCGGATGTCAAATTGACGCAAGTAATGCTTTGCATATCGTAACAATAGCCATTACGCGTTCTGGCACACGAGGACGTCACCTCGGTAGTTCGGTACGAGGTTAATCGCATGAAAGTCGCCCGTAAGAGAAGGATCTGCTGCCCAGCGAGCGAGCGCGCGCGCGCGCGCTGTAACTTGGAGGCTCGGTGCCCTATCTACTTCCAGAAAGAGCGAAACGACCCAAGTCGTCGTCCCACCAGTCGCTCGAAATCCAAGGTACTGTTTGCGCGCCGCGACGCCCACGGATTTTCGCTCGATTCGAAGGAGCGATCGTGCAATCCTGCGATCCTGCAATCCTGCACTGCGATCGAGTCACTCCAATGCATTCCGCTCGTATACTGCCACCTCGAACAGCCTCGGAGGGATTACATACTTGGTCGTAGACCTTAAGCGTCGCGATCATTGCGTAATCCCACTTGTAATCCGCAACTGATAATCCGCGTTTCCTTCTCCTACTTCTCCTACTATCCTACTTACTCGCTGATGAAGACCAGAGGACATGCCGAATCTATTCCGAATAGCGGATACATGGCCTCCAGTTAATTATGTGTTTTGAGCAGCTGACGGAACGCGCACGTGTTTGATATCTGTCAGAGAGCTATTATTGTGTCTATAGAAGCAAATTGCTATAAGCGATGACTCGACGTAAAGCTCTGTCGCGTCCTATAAAGAATTATGGAGTTTGAGGATTGAAGGAGTAATCGCGTGGCGTGGCTATTGCGCAAGGACGCTGAGCTCTGCTCCTTGCTCGGGTGGTGCAACAATCTCGGAATATCGCAAGAAGAACTAGTTGGCTCGCCGCGTTAATTGCCCTCTGGTCTACGGTTCACGTACGTTTACGCGGCTTACGTAAAAATCCGTGTGCGGCATTCGGGCATTTGGTCGGCCCAATTTTTTGCATTACGGCCTTCTCGAAAAACATGCTCCTCCGCTGCTACACGGAATCTCCGAGATTCCGGTTCCCCGTACCACCGTGTGTCACAGTCGTCGTCATCACAATCACTATGATCAGTGCAGGCGTAAGCAACGTCCACATTCTTAGTATCTCAGGAGCGATGGGGAACCCATGATTAGAGGTATATGAGGAACTTTGATGAGACCGTGAAGAACGAACTTACCGCCGGTCTGCCTTCTGCCATTTCCAGCCCCGATAGACCAAGAACACCTCCTCCTCTTTCCTCTCTGTGACGCGGGGGTAGTCCTTCTCGTATATAGAAAGTTCCAACGAAGATTCCAGGTCCTAAATTTATCCGGGCAAGTGTCAGGTGGGCGTCAGGCGAATCTCGTTTTCTGAAATTCCTATCGAAAGGTCGAGGAAAACACGAGGAGGCGACGGCCAACCGCTTTATTGGCAAACTGAATAATTGCCCGACCAGTTCACGGATTCGCGAATCGAAGTGACTCGCCACGGCGATCGGCGTCGATCGCAGATGCGACGGTGATTCGAAGACTGGACACTGTGGACTCGGTGCGTCGGTATTCAAAGAACGAAAAGTTGCGCGGGGATTGAGTAGCAGCAAGGGTCGAGTGGGGGCAGATGAGCGCGGGTGGCCGAGAATACTGAGAATAAAAAGAGTCGCGAGGGGTCGGCGGGCAGAGGAACTGCCGGAGGACGAGGAGAAGCGGGACGACGAGGGAGGTGAGGGTGGCGAGGGTGGCGAGGGAGGAGGACAGGGAGGAGACTCGGGAGTAAATCGGAGGTAAAAGAAACACGCATTGTTGTCAGCCATCAGGCTGATAGTTATGGGCCCGTGGCAACCTTGTCCCAGTAGCATGCGTGCCCATCTGTCCGCTCGGTTGCTCTCGCGTGGCACAGCCGAGCCTGCCAATCCTGCCAGGCCTCCTCCTAGACCCTTCGAGTCGCTGAGTCGCTGATAACGATGATTCCTCACCGACCGTTGCTCAACGTCCCCAGAATCGTGTCGTCTTCCTGCATTCTGGTACGCACGAGAACGCATCCTCGCGCAGCGGCACGTGCAACGGTGTCACGGGAATTCCTGACTAGACAACCCAGGCAGCTGCAGCGACGTAGACAATGGATCTAGGCTTTGGAAAAACGTGTGGACGAAGCCTGGCATGTAGAAACACGAAAGGGGACGGTATAGATGGCCTAAAGACTCTGGAGAGATGTTCCAGAGTACAGAAGCAAGAAGAAGAAGAAGAAGGAAATTCCATAACCCTTTGTGGCATAGAGTCATTTGGTATTTAGGCCTCGTGTTATGTAACCTTTATGCCAATGAACGACCGTCACAAATGAAAACTATTTCGCTCCGAGGCTGCTGGCATTGGACTCGCATTTTCCGTATGCAAGTCGCGTCTTTCTCGATCACTCTGTAGACCGATTCCGGCCGTCACGTACCTGCAAGATTAACTATTGAATATCGACGGCAGGATGATGTGTCTATCGGCACACGCACCAATACGTGGCAGATATCGCGTACTACGTCCAATGTCCGTTAGTTGCGAAATGCAGGAATCGAGAGTGCGCTCAGAGGTCAATCCTCGGCCGCCTATATTCGGTCGACTCGCTGACAAAGCGACAATTTATCATGCAGCAGCGACGAGACCTTAACGCGCCCTATTCCTCGAACTCCACTCCTCCGGCTCTTAAAGGAGGTGCACTACTCTCCATTACCGAGCCCGTCCCGATCGCCGAGGACCTCCTGCCATTAGCGGCCACCCGTCGAAGGAGGAAGAGCGGCGGCTTCTCTCGGTGCAAATATCGCAAACGATGACCGGGGGGGGCGGGAGGGGGGTCGTGCGAGAATCGAAGAGCCAGAACTCTGCGCGGCCTATTTAATCCAGGATTCAACGATGTCACTGCGATGTCACTTATGCCGCAGCCTTGTAACATATACGCAAATAATCCAATAAATCTCGGTATAGGCCGCTGCTCATCTTTCACAGTCCTTGACACCGGCGTGGTGTCACCCAAAGAGGTGCGCAATCCGCAACACGACAGAAGACAACAGAAAACATTCCGCTGGGAAGCCTCAATCTTCTGGATCTTCCGTGTCTTCTTTCCCCTCCCTCCCACCTCCACTCACTCACACTCCAGCGTTCGCTTCGTCATCGTTGCAACCGTTTGCACATGTATTACTTCAAAGTGACTAGATGGTTCGATCGCGAGAGGGGAGAGAGCGAGGGGGAGAGGGAGGGAGAAAAGGCCGAAGCCACTCTTAGGTTACGCAACTGCGTTAAAACGGTGCCAGATATCTGACATCGTTGACATCCTCGTAAAGCCTCGTAAATCCACTCGGATGACAATGTCGAAGGAAGATATTTTCTTCTGGCGTCCATACTCGATTCCTCGAGGACATTCGAGGACATTCCGAAGAGTGCGCGGCCAGCAGGAGCTCTCTCATGAGGTATCGGAAAGCAAAGGAGTAAACAGGCGAGCGAACCAGCCGGCCGATGGGTCTTACTTCCCATTTCCAGTTATCTCGAGGCCCGTTCCATCTCGATTTCACTTTTGGCGGCCATGCGAGCTCTTGTGCAAGCGACGACGCTCGTTTGGCGTGCGCGACGCGTCGCGTCGCTCCTCTGTCAGCTCAGCGCGCTTCTTTCTGCTCCCCGTGTGCCTTTTACATGGACGCCAACCCCATAAGGTTTTCCTGCTTCAGCGAGCGAGCAACAACAAGGAATTGAGCAGTGAGCGTGCGAGCGGTGCCGCTGCTACAGCTGCAGTTGCAGTTGCGAGAACGCTTGAGCCGGCAGAATCAAATGCAATCGAACGAGAAGGAAAGGCCTATGAGGATCGAACAGAGAGATCGAGAGAGTGAGAGAGAGAGAGAAAAGGCGAAGAACGTTCGGAGCGAGCTGCGCTCTGGAATTGAACGGCGGCATGGCTATCGGAGTGGCGTCGAGTGAATTCGAAGGGGCCGCCGCGGCGACGGCGGCGGCGGCGGCGGCGACAAGAGAGGAGCGAGAGGCAAGGCCGTTCTTTGACCCGTGTGGTCAGCCCGGCGCCAATTTTCGGAGAACCGGTCTTCCCTACAGGAATCTGCTACCTTACTTGAAATCCTGGCAGGAACCACACCTGACGTATCCTTCGGGAGCTTCCAGCGAAACATTCGCTTCGCCCTGCCCATTACTCTGCCATTCGGGCCATCGTAAATTCGTTGAGAATTACCTTAAGCCGGATCCACCGGGATACACTCGTCTACACGTCTGTCGTGCATCTAGGTTATTGCCTTGTCTTCTGGCGTGCATGCACTCGATCCTGGATCTACGTAATAAGTACGCTTGCACGATCGCTGGATCGTCACGTTCGAACTGTGTCGGGTTTCATAGACTCGTGTAGAATCGAGTGGAGTTGGAGATACTATAGAGGCTCCTTGTAATTGCATATAAAACAGATTCTGGTACCCGACTGCACACGAGGTACAAAAAGAGGTTAAAATGTAGCTTTTTCGAAATAGGCGAGAAGCCGCAGCAGCTGGTCGCTTCGGATTAATGGTGAATCGACGCGCGTCACATTCGGCGACGCCGTGAGTAACGAGCGAGCTATTCGATTGCGCAACGAGACCCGATCGTAGATATCAAGGATTCCATTGAAGCTCAATAAATCGACGACGGTTTTGCCGACTGGAACGCTCTCGCGCAGCCTTCGTCCACGGACGACGCGCAGTCGTCTTTTGCCGGACGTCCTCATTGATTCCGCAGAAAAAAAAGCTGCCGGGTTTGGAAATACTAATTTCGCAAGTAGTTTTATCCCCGTCTAGCCGTGACTCTTCGTTCTTCGTTCTATGTCGCGCGCGTCTCGCTTCTCGTACGTAATAATTCTCTTTGCGAGTGTCCAAGGAAACTGTGAGAGACAGATGGAAGAGTGTGATATCGAGTGATCGTTCGTTCGAACGTAATCGCCTCGTCGTAATGACATTCCACTTTGTTAACGGGTTAAAGTTGGTAGCCATGATCCGTTTCCACGCACCGGTGCACTCGGCTTCGCCGTCACGCTGGAAACTCAAGACCGTCTCTGAGCCCCGGAGATGCTACTCTTATAGACGATCTCTCTCACGGCCCGTTGCGAAATTCGCGCTACGCACTACAGGCCATCTGGGATTTTCGAAATGCAACCTAAAACCACCGCCCCATTGTTATCCTTTGCAGCTTCTTACTCTCCGTAACCTCCCTCCCCCCCGATACTGTCTGTCGCCGGCTGACAAGCAATGACATCTTGACGTATCCTGCCATGCATTGTCTCGTGTCCTCCTCTGTGTATCTCGACACGCCTTTCCGTTCCTCCAACCGAGCCTCCTTATCTCGTGGCTCATTGCCAGCACGAGGAGGAGCGTCGTTCCCGAGGGCACTTCTGTCTTTTCATGTGGCTCGAACCAGTTACCGATCTCTATCAGTCAACGCACGTGCCCCCCATGTTCTCCTTGCCGATTTTTCGATTTCTCAGCATTGCTCTTAGTTCCCGACGCCCCTGCCCTCGGACAGTGGCTCCCCCAGACACGTAGCGTCGAAAGACGATAACTCAGATCCATATTGTACGTTCCTTTCAGATAAGGGTACCACTGAAGGTCGCTTTCTCGGTGAGGCCAAAAGATGTCGCTGTGTCCATTACCAAGAAGCACCTGACCTGCGGGGTGAAGGGTCAGCCGCCGATAATAGACGGTGATTTTCCCCACGAGGTCAAACTCGAGGAATCTACGTGGGTGATCGAGGACGGTAAAGTCTTGCTGATCAACCTCGAAAAAGTGAGTACCAGAGGATCGTCCTGATATACATCGTGATCGATCTTTTTCGATACGTTAGATCAATGATTCTCGACTTTGCGTCCCTTTCAGGTGAACAAGATGCAGTGGTGGTCGCACGTGGTGACGTGCGATCCGGAGATCAGCACAAAGAAGGTCAATCCCGAGCCCAGCAAACTCTCGGACTTGGATGGCGAGACGCGCGGTCTCGTCGAGAAGATGATGTACGATCAGAGGCAGAAGGAGCTTGGCCTTCCCACCTCCGACGAGCAGAAGAAACAGGACGTTATTAAGAAGTACGTGACTGTCTCTCGAAACGAAAAGTACCAACCGTGGATGAACGATTTCCTTAACGACTCACATTAATTCTACATTGCTTTCAGATTTATGGAACAGCATCCCGAGATGGACTTTTCAAAGTGCAAGTTTAACTGAACTTAAATCGTCGACTTGCATCATCGTCTTTCTCTGCCTTTATCCTATTCTCTGCCGAAATTACGATCATACGTCACTGCGCGTTTCAGTGTATCGCCACAATAAATTACTCTTTTTATAGCAGTTCGTTGTGAAGCCTTGTTATCGTCTGACTGTTGCCGCGGTTTACCCTCATGTCACATGTCACGTAAAATAAATGAAGAAACGGATCGAATGAAAAACTCTGCTAGTTTATAGAATTTCTATAGGTGTATTCGTCTAAAATAGTTTTAATTTGTGTACAAAATAATACAATCGTTATCATTCCCCGAATAGGAAGCGGAAAGGGAGTAATAACAGTTAGAGCCACAGCAGTCGCAGTCTATCGAACGAGTGAATGAATGAATGGATGAAATAATGCGAGGCTAAAATTGACTCAAATAGTAGCGATGATCGGGATGGCGGTGCGTATACTTATATAGAGTCGATGATAAAAACATTAACAACAACAACAAGAAAATTGAGATAGGGGGATAGAAGTGGACGATGATTACGTGTAGGCGTCGGTCTCTTTCATGACTCTTGTGATCCATCGAACGTAATTGGTAAGGCGCACGTAGATGCCAAATTTTCCACGTTTCCCACAACCGTCGCCGAAACTCGTAATTCCAAAAATAGTCCATGGATGATCCGGTCTTCTGGGGTCCCTACAGAGCAAAGGCCCTCCACTGTCGCCCGCGCAGGAATCCATTCTGCGCTTTTCATAACCGGCGCAGAACATGTTCTCCGTAATGCGATAATCGACGTAGACGTCTCGACAAGCCTCTCCAGATACTATAGGAATCTGCAAATGACGTAAATCAATCCAATCTTAAATATATTGTTATCGCGTGCAACTGCGTGAGATACAGTCGGTATAGCTAGTAGTGACCTTACTCTGGCTTCGTGAAGAACGTCGGTCCCGTAGTCGTCGCTGGCTCGCGACTTGCCCCAGCCGATAATTGTGCAGAGTTGATCAGTGGGCAAAGGTTGTTTCGGTGCCGGCAAACAGGCGATTCCACGAGTGGTCGAAGGTTTTAGAGTAACTGGTAGTCGAAGCAGAGCGACGTCGTTATCGACTGTGTGCGCGTCGTAACGTGGATGAACGGTAATGGCGTCTACCCTCAGTTCCAATTCGCTACCCTCAGTCAACGTAAGATCGTGTTCACCTATGCGCACGAACAGCCGTTTTCTAATGCAGTGAGCAGCTGTCAAAACCCATCTGGGTGAGACAAGAGTTCCGCCGCAAAATGCTTCCTGGAAAAAGGGAACTGTCAGAATGAAGAAAAAAATATAAAGGAGGAGAGACATGTTATTTCGAGTGATTAGTACAGACTCACGCGATATCTATTCAGAACGGCGACTTGCCAAGGCCAACTTCCTGGAGCGGTAGGACGACCGCCTATTATCCTGGTGAAATACGAGAGACGAGAACTCTTTCCGGTAGACGCTATGCCGCATTTCCAAGAAGCTTCCGAATCGAGGCCTGTGGCGACACTGCCGACGGGACCATCCACGCCTTCGGGATTCAGTTCGAATTTGTCGAGATCCGAGTCTGTCGCAAGAAGCAATCGTTGCATTTGAGGCTGCACCGAAATCAATTGGAATTCGATTAAATTCGACGAATACCATCAGTGTCATCCTCTTGGCTGCCGCGAATTCTCCGATGTATCCATCTCTGGCAGAAGCTGCCCTCGACGTAGCAATATGCGCTCTCACGAATTATTCCCAATCGGCAGACTCCTGGTTTTCTGCACAGTCTGCGCGCGATAGTAAGTAAGAAATTTTCCTTGGCGTAGAATTAAAAAAAAAAAATGTAAAACTTGCCGGTGTCGTTGCGTGGTGCAGGAACGTGTACATGGTGACCATTTACTCCATTTTCCATAAAGACGTGCCGACTGACGTCTGGATCCTTTTCCCCGTTGTCTTCCATGTTTCGGCGCAGCCTCTTTAGGAATCTAGAGCAAAGACATTCATATGCAGCCGTTTATATAGAATAAGTGAAAGCTTGAAGAATTTCCAAATAAGGACTCACTTGGACGACGTGAAACTGTTTATCTTTGCGACGTTCCTTGCGTCTCTGTTGCTGCTCGCATCTTCCTCTCCTTCCTATTCGATCGTGAGGACAGGCACGCTCCTCCTGCGGATAATCAACGACTCGGAGATCGAAGGGAGCCGAAAAAGAGAATTTGGAAGAGGACGGTGGTAATACACACCCGAAGAACAACGGTGCTGCATTTCTTGGAGCGACATCGCCTTACACGGTTTTGCGTGCATCGCCTGTCGCACACGGACCACTCGCTCCAATCGGTCCACTGCTCCCAGTCGTACTGTTCGGCAGCTCGTGGAACCGGAGAAGATTCTGCGTAAAGGAATAAGGAATCCATGGATAAGATTTATAGGGGCTCCCTGTTAATCTTCAGAGACAATAGGCTCACTGATATTTGGTATCGCTGTATCATTGAAGAATTCTATTGCCTCGTGACGCCACTTGTTCGTTTCCCTGTGGTCGGATGCTTCAGCGTGGATGTCGCTTGCAGCCTGCGAAAAAAAAAAGCAGAAGACTAGGAGGGATTGATTATAAATATTATAATGAATAACGAGGAGAGAAACGACCAGAATAACGAGTCGTCCTAAGGACCGCTAATGACTCGTTGCACAACATTCTGGTAATTCGTGCAAAATTACTGCGGTCGCCCGTGACCCGTCCGCAGAGAGAGAGAGAGAGAGGTAGAGATCTTTCCAGCTCTAGGCAAGAGTCTCTGCCAGAAAAAAAAGCCATCGCTCACGCTTACTAGAGCGGCATATACTTAAGCGTCATCCGCGACGACTCTGTTTAGCCTTTTAGACGATGAGCTCAGGAACCCAGTTTCCAGTAATATTAGGCAAAGAAGCGCTCTTATGGAATGATCTAAGACTGCTTTTTCGAGGACTTCCTTTCAACGCCCTTTTGAAGCCGGCCGCGATATGTTTGCAGGAGGCTCTGTTTCCCGGTGTCTACACATATAAATAGATCGACTAGTGGCCGCTTTATGAAGTACCTTACATCCCGTGAAAGCACTTCGCCCTGGGAGCAGCCAAACTCATCTTACATTTACCTAAAAAGAAATGCGTAACGTGACTATCGGAGGGGAGCGCGATTAATGGCTGCCCTTTGTCAGGCTCCGAGGATGTTACGCTCTGCCTCTCATATTATATTCTATTGTATCCGAATAAAGAGACTGCACGTGAACGTATGACGATTGCCGAATAGCATAGGCAATCGTGGGATCGGTACTTCGGTAGTCAAAGAGTTGCTAAGGTTGACGTAACCGACATGGCCAGCCGAGCATGAACACAGGCGAGCTCGGCGATAAATCAAATCGATGGACCTCGTTGCCGCGCGACACAAAGACCGCTTGAAAATTGGGACAGGCCCACGAACGCATCAACAGTCACGGCCAAATATTACAATCGGTCCCAGTATCTTATTTGATTTTATCGCGCCGGGTCAATTCGCCGGCGACTCGTAACGAGCTGCTCGTTCGGGACTAATAGGAAGATCACGAGGCTGAAGGTGCCCCGTGACGCCACGAGTTCCTCGATTGACGAATAAAAGACCCACGCTTAGTTAGCGCAGCCTTAACTGATGCATTTTCAGAAAGAAGGAAAGAAGGTTGTAACGTCGGACCAAATAGAATGGGGAATCCCTAATGGTCGTTTCACGGAACGTACGAGCGCTCGAACGAAATCGTAGGTGGGACTTGGATCTCGAGGTTGACTATAACGAGAAGTGGGAAGATCAAAAACTCCATGTTTTTCGACATAGTCGACAATTCCGAATGGAGGGGAGGGGCGGGGAGGAAGAGGGGGGGGGGGGGGGCGAAATCTCCAACACGTAGGACGAGCACGAAAAAGAAGGCGGTGAAGAATGAGGATGAGAAGTCGAGGAGGAATATATATTAGTATTCACCGAGGTGAGCATGTCCAAACTAGGCGAAAGCCACGGTGCGCTGCGTCGCGATGCGTCGCGGTGCCTTGCATCCTCGCATGAGAGCGATGCAAAAAGCGTCGAGGGTTGAAATGCGCCGGGACGAACGGGGGGAGGTGCGAGAGGCTAAAGCGACGGGAGCGAATCCTCGGAATGCTCCCTGGGATGCCCCGGTGCTTTCAGGGATTCCAAAAGTTTCGCGAGACTCCAATCGAAGTCGCAGAATCGCAGGAACATCGAGAACAGGTTTTCTACGTTCGCCTACGTCGGGTAGGTATGCGAACGCGATTCGCGTAGAAGAGCGAATGACGAAGCGAGCGGAAGAGGGACGCCAGGCGTCCCGACGCTGGGACATCGTCTCTCCCGTAGATGGCTCTTCCCTGGCCATCCGAAAACGGACCTGCCCAAAATGGCCAGAACATTTCTTGCAGGTTCTTCGAACTGGTACTGGAATTCGATCAAGCGCTAATGTAAGATGCGCCCAAATAAATTCGTGGGGATTTTGATGGGCGCGCCAAATTCGAACCGAGCCAAGCGGAGAACAGTGGGACTAGGCGGAGACGAGTCAAATAGAAGTGAAAAAAGCTGCCTGGAGAAAGAGCGGATGTCTGGGAATACTCGCAGAACAGTACGCGACATTCCTTAGGGCAACTTTTTATCCGACGCGCCACATACTTCCTGGCCGTGCCCGACAGCCCGGCCGAGTTTCACGAGAAGCGTCGCGACGTCACCAGAACGTTTTCGCGAATCTTGGAACTTATCGCTCACGGTGGAGCGTGCGGCGACAGACCAAAAATAGATAAACTATCAATTGACACGGAGCGTCTTCTTATCAGGGGGGAAGAAGGAGTATTGGCCATGGAGAAAAGTGGCAAAAAAAAATGACAACGATTACCAGGAAATTGGTAGTTGCTGCTAATGGCCCAGCGAATCACTCTCCCTCGCTCTTTACGATACCGCGATAACAGCCAGAGTCCGAGATAAGGCGTAACGCACTGTAAACTCGGAGTCGCGAACTTTCTTAAAAAAGTTATAACGTTCTTCGTCGTCGACTTACCGTAGAGTTTCTCGTGGACACCAGATTCACGGAAAGCGCGAAGACCAGGACAAAAGTTGGGACGAGTCGGTCGCTCATACTGAGTCGATCTTTTTGACAAATTCTTCGAGATTTCGAGATACGTCAGAAGCAGGAATCACAGTCTTTGGAGAGGAACGTGCAGATTCCTATGGCAGCTGCATCGCCTCATGATCAGTCAAGATATCGCGAGTCTCCTATCTTTCTCGAGAGTTCGGAGCAGCGAGCAGCCTGACGTCGAGTTGTCCTCCGCCCGTTGACGGCTGACGCACTCGTCTCCTCGCGTAGTGTTTAGTCTATAAATACAATCACCGCTCTCACCGGGTCCGACTCCCTCGAGAATTCAAGAGCCGGAATGCAACCTCAGTCGTTTCTTCCCTCGTCGCAACACTCGCGGTACGTCCGCACGTGTCCTTCCGAGGTCCTGATGATCCCTCCTGGACCCAGAAGAGCAGCGAAATCCTTCACCGACGTCCCGGAAGCACAGTCCTAGCCACCAGAGGAAATTCCTGTCCCCGCTGACGACTAACGTAAGTGTCGCGAGAACGTACGCACGCGGAATGCCAGGACTGTCGAGCGGATAAGAAACTGCACGTTCCTCCTCGTATCCGGAGGTCGGCGCGCCTGCACCCTCTCTAGGATTAGTCTCCGTCCACGGTTCGTCAGCCTCTGCTGACACTTCCCAGTCACTTTTCACTTCCCCAGACCGAATTTCACGAAGAGTCCAGAGCTTCGCGCTCGAGAGTTCCAGCACTCCGGAAGCCGTTTGACTTTGAGATCGCACGTGCGCCACTTCCTTGCGCGCTTTGAGGGACGAGCGGAGGCTCACCCATGCACGCACGCAGAGTCACACACGCAGGCACGCACGCACGCACGTGGTCCTGGTGCGACTGAGAGCGAATCGCGGGGGACGCGCCGACGTCGACTCTGTCCCACTGCCACTGCCACAACGAGACAAGGCGGAGTCAAGATGTCTAGATGCGGATTGCCGATTGTCGGTCGCCGATTGTCGGTTGCCGGTTGTCGGTTTCCGATGCCACTGACACTGACAGTGACTTTCTGGTAACGATTACGTATGGCTATACTCAATTTTGCCTCTGCGTGTGCGCGACTTTACGATACTCTGCGTCGCGGACAGCAGCTCCCCGTGAAAGAAGCGGGGACTGCTCATTCCGAATTCACGTGGGACTACGCTTGGCTACATTCCCACGTACCCCGGGGCATTAAGGTTCTGCCAACGCGGTAAAACGTATTTTCGCTGAATTCGCGAGATGCCACGATAGCTTTGCTCGTAAATTAACGTCCGGATCGACTAACGACAACATCAATGAGAACCACTACTCCTCCGGTTACTGCTTATGCTAATGTCCGCAAATCAATTTATTTATAGTATTCAAATGCTCCTGTGTACCGGCGAATTCGTTTCATTGAGGCGGGACCACCCGTGATATCCTCTCAGGCCGGCAGGACTTCCACTTTGAAGATCACTTTGATATACCTGCGTAATCGTCAGCATGTCTCGGGGTCTGAGAACGCAAGTGGACATGCAGGATGTCAGACGCACAGGCACTCCTACGGAAATTATAAAACTGTAACGATGTCACGATTTTTCTAATGGAGTCTTTGTGCCTTAGTAAAACATCTTATCCAACCCGTAGCAGGAAGCTACTGACACCTTAGAAGAAACAACGAATTCCATTGTGCGCTTCACATTTTGAGACGTGCACAACCATCTGAGTCAAGTGGCCCCGTGCCTTTTGGCCTCTTGAAGTCGACTCGGCGCAGCACGACCGGCAGTCGAGAAATTTACGGCAGAGATGAGTAGGGTGATGCACAACGCTACGATTTTAGGTAATATCAGAAGCATGGCGCTAAATCGTAGCGGCGAGTCCGCAAGTGAGATTTTGTGTAATCGTTGCCTCTGTCGATAATGCGTATCCCGTCTAACAGTGACTTTCATATGACGACGTAAAACTCGACATACAAGATTTTAACTGGAAAGCAAGGCTATTTGGTTAAGACTTTCATTCTTTGCGACTTCAATGCAAACCAAACTGGTTAATGATCTTGCCATCTACTAATTTTTTTATTTAAAATGCATTATCGTTTCTGATACATGTATTTAAAAAATGTGTGGATTTCCAGTGAAATTACAGAATATCCACAAGTGGGAACTTTGGATATCTTATGGATATCAATTTAGATGTTGAGGATATCTTCTGGATATCCCGTGGATATCGACAGCCAAAATGGGGTATCCTATGGATATCAAACGCTGTGTGGGAAAGTGTTAATAGGCCTTTAAAATAATTCTTAACGAGTTCTATTATAGTCCCCGGGCTTGTACTAAGGGTTGCTTTGGGAACCATCGGTAAGTATCTGAGAACCTCTGCCTGCCAAGCTACACGTTCATGATCACGTTCAGTTCGGCTACAACGGGATACGCATTATCGACGGAGTCGATGATCATAAATCCTACTTCCGGACTCGCCGCTACGATTTAGTGCCATGCTTTTGGTATCGCCTAAAATCGTAGCGTCGAGCATCTCCATATTCATCTCTGGTCACGGGACGAATGAGCTTGTATGTGTGCCAGTAAATAAGAGACGTAAAGAAGATGGCAAAGAAGAAAAGTACCACTGGCGGAGGTGTAGGTCGGAATTAGTCAGAGCGGAAGAACGGGCGCGGCTCTTCCAGCGGTACAGTTGAACCTGGCGGGAGTGGTCACGTGACACGATCCCACCCGATCTTAGCCGAGTGCACTTTGCGATGGTTGTGTGTTAACGTGACGCGGATAGTAGGCGTGGGTACTGCAGTACCATTAGCGTCGTCTGTTCGGTTGTGAATTCCTTTTTTCGATTCTACGTTTATGTGACTTTTACGAAAATGGAGTCCCGAACATTCAGGATGAACTTACTGGCTGTCTTCGCTCTATTGATCTGCGTCGAGCAAGGTAATCCAGCAAGCATTTTTTTCATTCGCATCAGCGTATCATTTGATTGTCGAAACGCGCCTGGTAACATGACATAGTTCACTGCAGGGCCCTCATTGGCCTTTAGCCTTATATTCTGTATTATTCAATGAATGCTTCCCGAAATGCCTCGCAGCTACGTTCGGATCGTGAAATATCATCGTGATTCCTCTACACTTTTCATTGTTCTACCATAGCGATTTCACCTTACTAACATACTCATGCTTTTACATGGAATAAAATTTCCCCTCGTAGTTAGTACAGTTAATTCTTTATCTTTGTGGGTGCAGCTGTACTTAAAAACGAATCCATATAGTCGAACCACGAATTCAGTGTTACTTTGACAGTTCGTAAACAACGCAATTCTTAGCAAATCGCATACGACTTTTCATAAAATCCTAGATTTTTTTGTAAAATAAAAAAATAAATTTTAGTACACAAACACGCATACTCAATAAGAAAATTTGTATACAGAACCACGTGGGGTTCTAGTAAATTCATTTTCGATCTGTCAAAAAATCACGTGAAACTCCTGAACTGGACTATACCATGCGATTCAGTATTTAATAATGGCTGCCATAAATATAACATAACGGAACCGGTTGTAATACAATAACCAAATTGTCAGGGTAGCAAATACCGATTTTATCCTTAAATAAAAGCTAACCCTAAAATGAATCCGTTATGATTGATTTTCTACGTATTAACGCGTCTACCATTGATGCAGGCCTTTGCATTAAATGCTGGGAATGCAGGTCCGACCTGGATCCGAAATGCGCGGATCCCTTTGACAATTCCACTGTATCGCTCGCCGACTGCAAAGAAAAGAAAGAGCTCAGTTACTTGCCAGGAGTGAAGTCGACCATATGCCGGAAAATTCGTCAAAAAGGTAAGTTCTCAATTGCAAATTATAGAATCGCCATTCGTCACGCAAATGTTTACTCATTGACTTTTCATAGTGAACGGCGAGTGGCGGTACTTCCGTGACTGTGCCTTCATAGGTGAACCTGGAATCGCTGGAGACGAGCGTTTCTGTCTCATGAGAACCGGTACTTATAACATCTTCATGGAATACTGCACCTGTAACAGCAAGGATGGCTGCAACAGCGCATCGTACCTGGGTCAGAGTTGGATTGCGTGGACTCTTTCTTCAATCCTCGCAGTCTGTGGATCGCTTAGGTCATTAGCGATCATTTAGGTTCGTTTGCGATTCTCCAAAATATATTGGAAAAATGGCACGCACGAAGACACTTTTCGCGAGTGTCCGATCAACTGATAATTCAGTCTACCGAATGAGTTAATCCGTCCGTGGAAAACTAGTAATACCGTCCAGACTAACACGAGTGTTGCTGATAACTCGTGCGGCTGCTCCAAGCAATCGTTTTTATATTTTTATACGAGTTTACTTATGAGAGTGCAGAAGGGGCAAAGTGTACCATAAATAAAGTGTAATACCATTCGTGCCTTCCACGAAATACGTTACATCAGGTTATACCTTCTCAAGTTAACGTGTCTGAGTTACATGAGAACAATGTCCACGCTACCTTTGTTAAGCTTTCTATTGTAATATTCAATCTGGAGAAGTGACACATTTTTATGATAAAATATACATTCCATAGTAAGAAAGAGACATGCAAATAAAATTTATCGGTATTTCTTATTGATTTCTCACTGCTACTGCTTCTTATCAAGGCACGGCCCCAGTCTCCATATTAAGGTTCGTCAGAGAATGTCGTCGCTAATTACACGGAATAATAGGGGGGACGCTATCATTCAGTATTCATGTAGCGAACCGACATTGAGCAACACTGGGACCAAGTACCAAAGACGTCATAGAATCACGTAACTTTAAGCGTAAACGTTTATCCAGTTATCTTCTCACAAATGTACAGAAAATAGAGTTTATACTGCTGTGCTTAAGATTATAACATGAAGGACGGTTAGATTGAGATACTTTACGATTTGACAATCGCAAAGGTAAAGCGACGCATATCAAAATGAACAATTGATCCGCCTGATCACATTTAGTTATCGCATCGCGCTCCTTTAGATCGAATTACTCAAAGGCTTGCCACTTGGTTATTTGTTGTCCTGGCTTAGCCAGCGCTTGTTTCCATTGTTCGCCATAACTTCCACCGACATCGGCGCCTATCACGAAGTGACCGACTGTCACTTTCTTCCCTGAAAACCCAAAGGGATGAGAGAACATGGCGAGCGGATCGTCCTCTTCTCTTAAGGATCACATTCTTACCCATTTTGTTTTTCGACACGAACTTTACGACGAAGCTGACATCCTTGAGAGCACCTTCGTACGGATTCTCAGCTATGACTCTGGCTGATTCCGGGGAGAACTTCATGGATACGCACGGGGAAAATCTGTCACTTTTCCAAAAGTGCGTCACCCTCTCTCCATCGACAACTGACATCTTTATGTACAACTGGCCCTTCAGGGCTTCCTGCTCGTGCATCGTCTGCAGGGAGCATCGTAGGCGTATCAAGGACAGTACCAACCTTCCAGTGCCATCCTTCTTGTCACTCTTTTCTTGGCACAATGAAATTTCTACCTGCCCCTTCTTGCTTTCGCGCTGTAAAGTAAAAATTTAATTCTCAGTAATCAGAAGTCGACCCTGGGTCGCTGTCTTTTGCCCGAAAGTCAACTTCCTGTATCGTCATTTGTCAGAATCTGCAACTGCCCGAAGACCACGTGTTCCTGTTGCTTGTGGCAGCGAAGCGCGTCGGTAAGTCTATATACTTAGGTTAGAGTACGACTAGACGTAGGTTGCTGCTATATCGAGAGTTGGCGCAAGCAACAGAAACACAAGTGGCCGCCGTTTCTGGCAAGCAACGATTCTGGACTTTTGAGATTCTGGCGAATGGCAAAGCCGACGGAAGGGGATTGCAGAATGTTCTCTGATACCTACTCGATCCTCTGCTCCGGAAATTCCGCTGGCGATGGGTCTGAGTGGTCTCCACAAGTCCCCGGTGGACACGTCGGAGCTGTGTTTTGGTTTAACTGGTTTGCTGACGAAACTCCTCGAGTCCAAAGGAATCGTGATGGCGCCAATGGTTCTTCTCTTGTCGAAAATCTTATCCCGGGCAGATCCTCTTTTCTCACTTGGATTACCGAGCTTGTCAGGACCCTTGCCGAAAAACTGATCGAGCAATTTGCCTCCTTTACCAATGGCAGAATCTTGACTGGCACTCTGATCTTTAGCAGCGTCCTTCCTCTTTGCATCTTTCTTCGAAGTCTCGCCTTTGCCCGATGAACTTCCTTTGTCCTTATCAGCTCCTTTCTTCTCAGTGGCTATCAGTGGCTTATCCTCGAGAACAGCATACAGAGTGGCTACGATCAATTTCGAGCCGCCAATTTCTTCCTCGGTAATCTTTGTCTTGCCAAATTTCGATTTGGTCTCCTTTCGCAAAGGGAATGTGAATTCCTCGTTCCACTGAGGCCAAGACTCACTCTTCGACGTAGTCTCGAACTTCTCCTTCCCCGGAAGAAGTTTTACCTGATCAACATTTAATTATTACCCTGGCCATCTCCTGGCTCTTCCAGAACTTCATAGGCTGCAGCTTACCTTGACCACGTAACTGTTGACTCTGGTAAAGCCAAAGTTGAGAGGCAAGTGTCTCGCACCTATCACAGTCACGTAAAGAGCCTTCTCCGTCGGTGAATGGACGATCCTAATGCCGACTTCCGGTTCCAAATTAGCCGTCCGATCAAGCGGAGTGGACACTGTCCGTATACTGCTGTCTATGAAACTCTTGATCCTCGCGATGGCCATATTGCTTCCTTCTATCTTGTACTGCTCTTCTCCCGATGACGTAAATTCGATATTTTATCAGTCGATACGAGAGGAGAATATTACGCCGGCACCTGTAAGATAAAAATCATCGTCGTGCGATACGCGCCATGAGAATAGTACACGTGTCCGTCCCTGGAATTCCAACATCAAGCATTGTTTTTCTCAATAAAATTATTATGTCTACCAGGAAAGTACGTAAAGGTTCCATCACGACGTGCTCTTTATCAAAATTTAATTTGATAACTTTCCTCTAGGTATACTTTACCACAAAACGATAATTCTCTTACTTCCGGTCCTCAAACAAACGAAGCTTTAATTTCATGTTACACTCTACAACTCACTCAACATAACTCGAACACAGGAGACAACAATCACGAAACAATTATACTTAAAATCGAAGAAACAGATCGAATCTACGTGAAATCCTCGTTAGTTGGCAATTCCTCGTTCGATCGATCGAGAGATCGATGGATCGCGACTTACCTGTCAGATGGAAAGGTGGCCTCGCCGGTTGTCATGGATTTCCGACGGTTCGCGTCTGTAAACACTGCCAAGCGAAGACTCAAGAACAACTGGCATCCGAATGATTCACTGAAATCGAATTGTTCACCGTCTTTCCATGATCAGCCAGCCTCATGGAATCTCAGAGGTCTCTAAAGTGTCACATCACCCGTCTAATCACCGAAATATAGGCCGCGTGATCGAACCAATGATAATTGTAGTTAGCAGTAAACGCCGTAAAGCAGCCGAGGTATGCGACGCTGGCTTTTGCGTGGGTTCTCTTTATAAAGTGTGCGGGCCTTGGCAGTGTGCCCGACGGTGATGCGCACGCACGGGGAACCCGCTCGCCTCTTGATGAACATGTGCTGGTGCTGCCACACAAGGCCACGTTCCCACCGATACACCGACTACACACTTCGGAGCTATACTGTACAAAGTGTCGGGGGGGCCTGGCAAACTCGACGCTCAACAGGCTGCACTGGAGAACGACATTGGTAATCACGATCGCGAGACTGGCGGCCTCTTGCGGCGTCTTGTGGTCTTTCTTACTCTTATACTAATATGTATATGTATACAAACATGCATAAGATACTGGCGTGGGTTTATGCTCGTATGTACCTACATGACTATAAGCAATGACAACTGAAGCTGACACACGCTGCACATGAGTTGCGCCGGATGAATGACTCTTTTACGAAGGCACGTTTCTGATCGGTGCATCTCAGTTGAAAAGGATATCGTTTGGATGGGACTGCACGATAGAGGGCAGCTGTCTTAGAACACTTTTAAAATAATTAATTGGCTTATCAAATGTATTTCCTTATCCTCTTTTTGGATCAATCGCCATGAATCTTCTTTTACCGATGGATCACATGTATACAGTGTGACTACTGCAAGTGCGTTATCTTGCATCCGATGAACTGACTACGTGCATCGAATCAATCATACGTATATCCAATCGATAGATATGAAACAGCCGATGATATGCATGCATCGATCTGCTTGCAGTCCAAGCAGGACAAGTGCGTCTCTATTTTTTTTTCTACTCGGTGGATAAGGACTTGGAATTCTCGTTAGGGCAACCAGGTGCCAGGTATGCACCCAGTGCTCGCGTTGCATCAGCAATGAGACGCAGTCTATAGATTTTATTACGACGCAACGGATACATTGCACAATCGACAATGGCTTCTACGCGAGAAATTCTCTCGCGTCCTTCCTTATCATTAATACGTTTGATTGTGCGTATGGAAATGTGTCTTACTATGATAAAGGCTTATCGGTACTGTCATTTGATACGCATCCACGATGCTCTCTTTCTCGGCATTCTTCTACATCATTGAATATAATCATTCAAAGTCTCGCCACTTCAATTTCGTCAACCGTTTCCTTAAACGCCACCGACTTCCTTCGACCTTCCGTCGAGCTCGAATTGTTGCTGAAATCAAGTAAAATGAATAAAAACGGAAATACATATATTAGCGTTTCAGTCTGCAATGCCTACTACGACTGGACTTACTTCAAGGCATGTCCATCGTTTAACAATAACGTTGAATTCCTGGCAGGCGTAGCTGTCGATTTTCTGAAAAAAGTATAAAGTAAATCGGGGTAGCCGAGTCTCGAGAGAGTTTCCTGCAAGCACACTTATCAGCGATAAAACGGTGCATCTGTGAGTACTCAATTGCACAATTTGAGACGCTCCCGTGCATAATTGCATGACACAGTGCTATAATGGAGGATCCACACTGATCGTGTGCGGAGATAGAACGTGACGATATGCAAGGATACCAAAGTCGATAGAAACGGCCTTCGTTGGCCGAGAACGATTTTCTTACTTGTGGATGTCGTTGCAGCTTTCGTCGTCCCTGCCAGGTATGACTGACTCGAGTGGTGCCACCACTGATTTCGACCTGCATCTAAAGTAGCAGAGAATAATTATCATAAAAAGCACAACGATTAGGAGAAATTGAAGGCCTATGACTATCCAGAATCCAAGTGTGCTGAAGTCTTCTTGGTCATTCGTGTCGCAGGTAGATGGCAGAAGTATGTTATCCAGGGCGTCGCTTTCCAGGAGTTTCCATGATAGCGACAGATCGCCTGCCAATCTTGAAATTAAGAGTTCATCCGAATTACTGAAGCCGTTATCGTTGCTTGACAAAAATAGCAATTAAATATTAAAGCCATACTCCACGAGTGTCGAGCTTCCGACAGGATCAACACTTTGAAGTCCGTATACGAGGACACGTAACAAGGTATTGCTATCCGAAGATATCTTGGAGCCGATAATTCTCGAATTTGCAACATCCGTATCAGATACCACAGCCGCGTCTATTGTACCAATCCAATATCCGGCCTTCTCAGTAATCTCTTCGATAATATCACTCAAATCCTCGAGAACAGCATTTTCGAAATAGTAGACTGCGACGTGATAACTTTCCAGTGATATGATCGTCATTGGAAGAGGAGTCCTGTAGTCAGGATCCAATGCGAAGAGCGTAACTTCCGCTCCGTATGCCACGTGAGCTGAGCGCTGAATGTACATGGTGCCTTCGCTCGAATGAACGTAAAACCTTGGATCGTTACTGAGACTGTACGTTATAGTAGCATTTTCCCCAAGATCAGGATCGGTAGCCTAAAAGCAACAATACTGAATTCTCACGCGATCCTTACAGCCGAATCACTTTTTGTCCCACGATGCATCGTTACATTCAATATTCTCATCGCCCTCGTCGTGGGCAGCGTCATTATTACTCACGGAAAATTTGTAAATGTACGGCGTGTGGACGAGCTGAGATAATTTGTAGCCAGGATATCCTATGACACTGGGACTTTTCGGATGCCAAATCGGTGGGTTGTCATTGATATCTGTGATGATTGCAGTAACTATCATTCTTGTTCTCGCATATGGAATATTGCTCGTAATAACTTCATATTCCGTATCGCGTTTTCTTCTAGCAGAATCTGCCTGTGTCGCCTCGGATGAATAATTCGGACAGGACATGTCTATTATGATGCGAACTTGAGCGACATTCATATCCTTAAAGTGAGAAGACTCTCTATCGATTACGCGAGCATTCAAAGTCGCAGATTCCAGGTAGAACCAATCTAGAAATTTATATTTGACAGTTTTAATAATACCAAAACAGAACAACGATTTTAGTCGATTCAGGTAAAAGAAAGTCACCCTGGTCCGGCGTTTGAGAATGTATTGTGTAGTTGCAATCATTGTCATCCAGTGGCACGACATTCGAATGCGGAGATTCCTCCTCAAGTTCGATCACTTGGAGCGCATACCTAAAGACTTCCTCTCCATTGCATTCGGTGACTGAACTGATTATCAAAAGCACCGCAGAGCTCGTAGATAAATTCCATTCCTCGAGGGTCGCTACGATACCAAACGTATAGATTCCTGGATTGACAGTAGCCGTTACTCGCAATTCGGCTGTGTTGGAATCAATGAAGATCCTCTTGCTCAAGTATTCTGCGCAACGAAAAGTTATTATTTTTCACAATTACGCCTACCGCAACATTTATCGATTATCGTCAAATCTGCCTACCGTCGTTTATATCTGTACTGTAGGTTACAGTTCCGTATCCGTTTGTCACTGTTGCAGTTTCGATCATTAGGGTTCCCGTGAACGTAGCCGACTCTTCAAATCTGTAAAGACTCTGGGAAAAGGATATCGTCGGACTTGCTGCAGTCGTTGTTGTGCTAGCTTCCGTTTGTTCTTCTGTAGATGAAATTGTGGACGTTGAATTCAGATCCGTATCAGAGAGCGTTGTCGAATCTGATTCTGCGTTTGTACTACTCGTGGTAGTTGTATCGTCACAGATACATTCTTCCGTGACAGTAATCACTGGGCAGTGCGTGGTCTCTGTCGAGACTAAAATAATTCATTTAAGCGGATGAAATTTGTAGCGTGAGTAACGCTTTAACCATGTGAATCCTTACCGGTAGATGGGAACGTCGTTACTGTTGTAACAGTGGAAACTGTAGAATCCGACGAGTCTGTGAAATCTGAACTGCCCGTAGTGGTGCTGTAGTCGCAGATGCAATCCGTTGAAGATTCGGTTGGACATTCGGTAACGGCCGTTACCGTCGTTGGACATTCCGTGTTGCACGTGCAAGCAGGACAACTCGAGCTGTCTGCAGATACGGTAGAAACTGTCGAACTAACTGGGACATCGTTCTCGCTACTGGAAGTATCATCGGTAACCAAAGTCGTGGACACTAATAAAACGTACACGTTAGGTATCTAGTCTGGCACGTGTCTTCGATGCCAAAAGCGCCAGAAAAAGTGAGAGAAATAGTTTTTACCAATGGAATTCTGAGTGGAAGAATAGTCAGTGGTATCGGTCGTGTTCGTTGTGTTTATTTGATCTGACGTTAACGACGTCGCAGTAGATCCTTCCGACGTGGGAGCATCCGTGGTGGCAGGCGAATTCAAACACAGCGTGCCGGGTAATGAAATGTGGAGGACAGTTAATCCTGTGCCGGAAGCACCAGTTCTCGTAGCCTAGCAATTTGAAGCGAATGACAGTGATTATCATTGATAGTACTGCGTTAGGGCACGAGTCATTACTTACGGAGAGTGTGAAAATTACGAAGGGTTCCAAAAGAAGTTCAGAGGTTGGATTTATCAGGGTGACATCGAGTGTTGCATAATCATTACTGTTGGTTAATTCAAAGTGGCTCGCGTAGTCTGTATGCAAGAGAAAATGGAGTCAATCGAAACGCGATTCATATTAGGTATATAACGAGTAAAGAAATACACACCCCCAATGTGACTCGTCAAATTGAAAACCACTGTGCTGTCTGCACCTTGACTGAGCGTTATGTTTCCTTGATCAAATATTAGCAAAGTTCCGTTTGCCTGAAAAATTTAATATGCAGCATGTCGAAGTGCATCGAAAGCCAAATTAAAAAAAATGTTTACCTCCTCCAATGCGAGATCGGAATAATTGGCTATATAAATTGGAAGGCTGAACTGAGGGGCAACTAGAACGGAGTTAGTCTCATTCACGAAAATAGTTATGGAAGTTTCCGACGTGAGAGGCGGCGTTCCTGTATCCTGAGCAGT
>JARQSV010000033.1:89879-102429 GCA_030142285.1 Calameuta idolon | reverse complement strand
ACGGAGTTAGTCTCATTCACGAAAATAGTTATGGAAGTTTCCGACGTGAGAGGCGGCGTTCCTGTATCCTGAGCAGTTTGAGATATCGAAAATTAATTTTCATGAATAAACTTCATAAAATATTTTGTTCATAGAGATTAAGTTCTTTTTTAGAGATTAATTTCCACCAACCGTTGCGTAGATGCTGAAGGTGACGTTACTGGCCAAATTTATTAGTATCGTCGTTATCAGACTGGAATAGTGAAGTTTTGTATCAGTGTTATCCTGAGATAACCACGATGCAGTAAAACCATCGGCGTTCGAATCGGAACTATTTAAGGCGAATGAAATATTTGTATTGGTAAGATCAATGTCTCTGGCAGAGATGATTTCAAATAAATGCAATGGAAAGTTTGAAGGGAAAGGCATAGGCAGGAAGTAACTGTAAGGAGCATTTTGGAACTCTGGGTAATGATTATTCGTGTCGATGACTGGTTGATAAATTTCCTGAAACGTCAAAATTCGAAGTATCAGTAGAGAATCTACGGAAAGTTTTTGAGAACGCATTTCAAGATGGACTCACTATACTTCTTGTATCCACGGAACACAGGAATGCTATTGTTATTTTCATCACTGTAGAGGTCTGAAATATAAAATTATTAGATCTTTGATAATATGGATCTGCCATGACGAATTATCGAACCAGTATAATACCTCGTACTCCTCATAATTAATAAAGTTATCCGTGAGGCTGATTATCAATTGACCATTGTCAAGGGTAGCGTCCATGAACGTCAGGCCACTTGTACTATCGGGAACTATCGAACTGATGTCCGCAATATTGCTGCTTGTAAAATTGAGAAGCGTAGTGCCATTCTCTTGAGTATCCAATATGCTGTTCAAAGTAATACCGAAACTCCATTCGGTTGTGCTTACTGTACTTCCATCTTCTTTTTGGAGGGCACAATTGCCAGCTGTCAATCAACATTTTTGGAATTTTCAAAATCCTCGATGAATCACTGATGACTCCGACTCGTGATATGAAAGTTATTTGTCAAAGGCACACTATCCGACGCGTAACACATTGCTCGCGCATTTTATTTTTATTTTTTTGAAAATTTTTCGGAATGCGACGATACACGTTTTTTGCCAATAGCGCTGACATTTCTCTTGGAATGCGGATTGGCAATTATATGTTGAGTTGCAAAAAAATTTCAGCGTGCTGGACTGTGTGAAATATACTAAACAAATTACAGTTTCCTGATATCTAATCGATACTAAATTTTGATAAGAAATTGTTTGGAGCGTTAATTTTTAAACTTAACTGGGAACGATGATCCATTGCGTATCATAGATACGCACCTTAACAGACAATTAACCGAACTGAGTCTTGCGCATGAGGATATGTCTGCATATTTATTTTCTACGCTATAGCAATGTTCAATATCGTAGTAGAAAGTAACAATTAAGTAGAATTATATGAAGCACTCGTCAAATGAATTTCACTGACTAATGATGGTGGTATTTAAACGATCAATACCGACTGAGGCCTCCGTCAGTAAAAAAAAATATTACTCACTCGAATCTACTTGGTGGAAGATGCAAAGCACAAAGCAAAAAGTAATAACTGATATTTTATGAAGGATATTCATTGCACTTTAGTGATTAAAAACAACGATTCTTGAGTTACGAATTTTTTCGAGTCAAATGTCTGGTTTACACTCTCACGCTTGTAGTCGATTACAAAAAGGCGTATCTCAAAATATCGATGCAGATAAGGTACAGACCAGATAATAAAAACCACAAACCAATCATTTACATGATTTCGAAGATAAATCTGGGGCTGACCTCAAGGTAAAAGAACGATTGATAATATTTGTCTTATTGAGTACAAGATAATTGTTTATCTAAGATTCATCCATGAAAATTACGAATACAATGGCATTCACTTACCAGCCATAAGTTAAACATTATCTATCTCCAGATATAAGTACACCAGGCTTTAAATAGATATAAATTATATGCAGCGCACATTATGTATTTGAATGGGATCCACGATATTTCTCGAAGAATCGTTAGTTAAAATGATTCAATACGTCATACACCTTCAAAGTACATACTTAATTATTATTACCAACTTTTTTGATAGGCCTATATTAATTTTTTAAGTCGTTCAAGCTGTAGCTGTAATATCTCCAAAAATCATTATAAAATTGTAAATCAAGTAGTACATTTTTTAAATTCTTCATATTCAATCACTATAAGTTCTCTCCAGAATAGAATTATAGGGAAAAAGTAAATCCCCAGTATTCCCTAGGCATGGACGCGGCGCGTTGGATGCAGATAGCAGCCGATAGAGAGTGATCAGGAGCAAAGAGAGACTGCTGCAAAGGGTGGTAAAGGTGCAAACAGAATAAAGTGTCAAAAAAGATGGGTCGAACTGTTTACGCAGAGGAATATCTTCTGTCATATTTAACGAGTCTTATGCGACCAGATGGCTACACTATAGGACTCATTTTGGGACAGGTTCGGCTTTTGTATGTTCAATTTTTTATGTCAAATCTCATTCACGTTTGGCATTGGATACGTGACAGCTGCTCGCAGAATGTATGAATTCACGTACATTGCTCCGCAAATGAAATCCGCTCATTTATTTTCTCATGAGACACTCAATTTGCCCTTTGAGGAAATAAAAAATTTCAAAATTAAAATTATTTATGCTTTATGATTATGTTCCTCTTGGTTAGGTGGATAATGACTAATTCATATGAGAGTATTTTGCTGTATTCCTATTTACAAATACAATTAATACCTCCTTGTTTTAGAGTACAGCGCAAAAAGACTATGTGGTTCATTTGGCTAGAACGCCTCCTCCTGCACCCAAAGATGTTATAGAGGAGACTTTAATAAGTTCCACGACAAATATCCATTCTGATACCACTCCCAAGTATATAAAAACCATCAATGATATTCCTGATACGTGGGTTGCAGATCATGCGAAACATGTAAATTTTATTTTATAAGTGTACTCATATAAGATACTCGTATGAAATTATAGATGAACCACCATTATCCATAGGTCACAAGAATGTTACCTGGTGGTATGTGGGTGCTTGGTATATTTGTAATTGGACCAGGCGACAGTTTCAATGACAACAATTCAGTTCTAAGGCTCAAGTCAGTTGTTACAACGATACACAAGAACCTAGGATCAAAAAAATATCTCTATGGCAACAATGACAAAGAGAATCTCATTTTGAATTTCAACAGCATCACTCAAAAGTAAATTATAATTCTACCTATTACAGAACCATGTTTAATGAAACTGATCCACAGATTCACATGTAAATCCTTGGATATCAATGCTTCTGGGATGTTAAAACCCGCAGAATGGAAATTTCAAGCAAAGGCCACTAAGTGGCATCAACTTGAAACTTGTATAAGCTTTGATCGTTTATTTACAATTCCATTAGATAAAAATCCAGATACACTTAAAAAACAGCTACAGGTATAACATTACAGACACCCTTTATTCAAAGATCGTCAATGCTATGTTGCTTTGCAGGACATTTTAGAAAGCATATCAGAAACAGTGAACTCGGCCTTAATAGTAATAGAAGGAGAACATAGATCACCTGATGATGCTGTGGAAGCAATCGGAAGAAAAAAAAAAGATCGAAGGGAAATGAAAAGTAACGATTCCAATTCCATTAATAAAACTCTTCACGCTAGTCTATATGTTCCTTGTGTGAGTACAATCGGACATGTGTAACAATAGGATACAATCAAATTTACTAATTCATTCGTTCACTGCAGCCAAAAATTCCAAGTTCAAACGTGAGTTTGGTATCCTGCAGTGCCTCCATGCGATTAGTAGGTCAATTAGTTAGTAGAACGTTTGTACATCAAAAGGCAAGCATAGAAGAAGCAACAACTGCATTAAAGCAAGACATCATGAGATCCCTTGCGAGCAGACTAGAAATGCATTGGGACAGTCTAATCGAAGAAGAGAACGGATCACCCGAAGGTAGAAACTCTTTAATCTAATGGGACATCGTTCATATCATTCACATACATTTCATTAATCTATACTTTACTCTAGAAAATGTCACACTCCACGAACCCCCGCGAAGGGTACTTGTAGCGTTGCCCCAGAGTAAGGTGACATTATCAGATTATCTATTTCCTGGCGAAGGTCCGCAAGAGGCTCTCGTGTCCCTACAGGAGCTTTTAGATCTGGAAGTGCAAGAGAGCAGTGTTCAAAAGGAATTGGAGCTTCAAGCTGGTGAGTATCAAAGGTCATGGAGCAAACGAACGAAATATTAAACAATATAAATAATCGCTTAGATCCCTCGGAATTTTACGAGGACAACGAGGGAGAAACGGCGCCTACGGATCGCGCTAAAGATCCAACAGAGAATAGTCAGTTGGACCTTTATGTTATTGCTCTCAGTCTGGCTTTTCTTACTCTTGTGGCTGCTGTTCTCTTACATCAGCTATACTAAACGAGACTCTAAAAAGAAAAAATCACATGGGAATCATAACATATTTGTACTTTGTTGGTGATACAAATAAACTATGGGATTTTTACATTTTCCTAGAGTTGTATGTGATGCAACATAATTCTTGACAGATTGGAAGTTATTAATGGTTGAAATATAAATGATACATACGTTAGTCTACGTCAAAGAATAGGATTTTTGGGTGTCTGTAAGTTCACAGGGATTCAGTAAGCAGGCCACACAAATCTCACGCTGTATACATCCATGTATAAACCGAAATACATTATTTAATGTAGCATCATATCACTGGAATGTAACTCGCCGGTAGTTCTCGTAAACGCCTTATAAACCTAATGAACATGGCGATTTTCGCGTCATGAAAGTATTTTTATAATGAATGATGAAGATGTGTATACATGTACGATAAATAAAGATGTTTTATCATGCGCATCTTGGCCCAACTGGAACCTGAAACATTTTTCAATTTCATTCCGAACGTTCAGGGATAAGAGAACTCAAATTCCAATATAATGGTAAGCATAATTTTTTTCTTTTAACTTCCATTATATTATGACTATCTTACATAATATATAATATATATGATATATACATATAGAGTCATATACACAATTTTATATACAGAAAAACTCTGTTTTTCGCACATCACCCCCGTAATAGCAATAATGATAATCGTACTGCAATAATTAATAATTATATCAATATAATATACTCTCCATTACTCAATATTTAAACGTACAAATAATATCTACGCGAGCGTTACGACGAATTAACAAGCAACATGCAAACTCCATAAAAAAATTATTCATAGAATAGGCAGTGGTAATTGTATCTTTAAAATGCTCTGTACATAATTCATTGACATTGTGTCATCACACGTTCTATTTCTGGATGTTGGTGAAATAATTCAGCAGTTTTACGTAAATTGCATAATTCTATTTACAATATTCTTTTACACTGTACACAACGACTTGAGGCAAAGAAAGGCAATAATCGGCTATAGAGAGGAAGCATTTCTCCTCATTACTGAGCGCACAGATTATTCTAGAACGACCAACGTCATTTCCAGAAAGTAGCCAGTGTCTTTTCTCCTTGCATCTTATTCATTTACTACGCCTTCGGCTGATATCCGCTCGGTCGATGGTCGGCTTTTGCGCTCACCTCAAGTGGAATGCTACACAATTGTCACAGCTTAAATACGCATGTGAAGTTGCATCCTAAATGCCAGACGCGTTTTCAAGGAAACGTTTTCCAGTTGTGCTATATAGGTATACGTTGGATCTCCCAACTTCGATAAGATAACAATAAGTAATAACAACCGAAGTAAAAGCGAATGGCCAAGAAGATTAATCCTTTGTAAAGTAAGCGTAAGGAAAAATCAAGAGATTGCACTGAACTTGTATGGCGTCGAATGGATTGCACGTCCGCGCGTGGATGAGCCCTTTTTCCGCAATAGGCCATCGATAGGACGGATATTCATTTGTACGGTCTTACAGATTCTCCGATCAGCGGAGAGAATACCGATCGGTCGATAGTCGTTCTCTAGTTGTTCTCTCCAGTCTATTTGGACTATGACATTACGGTGACGTGAAAATTATTATTCGTGAGGTAACGTAAACGTCCGGCTACTCTTCAAATCAAATTACCACATTAAATTAACTATAACTAAATGACGGCGCATAAAACGATGGAAAAATTAAAATCGACTTTAAGCTTCAAATTGTGCTAATACCCAAATTTAGAGAGACTCAAACTGCAGCCATCTTTATCAAACCCGCTTGACTTCCTCGGCCTACGCTTGCATCCTCCAGCGAATCCAAATCCAGGGCGGACTCTATCATCGTCGTGTCCTGAAGCAACCTGAGCCTCGATGCTGAGAGCGGAGTCGTGACTATCACTGGCGGTATGGAAGTTGTGTCCAATCCCGAAGAGGCGCCGACGGTTTGCCGTGGTGGCAGCGGCGCGATTTCATCGATATCTACCGGCGTTATATTAAGAGACGCCAGAGGCACCTCATTGGTCACCAGCTGGCTCACGCTATTTGTAGTGCTACCTAGAAAGAAATTATCAATAAGAAGAAATGCGAGAGTCCAAGTCTTTGGTAAGAAGACAATTTTATAAATTTCCCATATCAGACAAACGATTCGAAAAACAGCGAGAATAATTATTTAATGAGGAAATGCCCATCTTCAGGTTTCTGTTCGAGAGATCTTTCAATCGAAATGGGCTCTTCTCATTATAATGGCTCTTCCAGCCAATCTTTCAGCACGGTTCACACGTAATAGACTGGAATCGATGCCTGATATGGGTCTGGCTGATGCTATACATATATGTACAGGTCGCATTAACAACCGCCAACTACGAAGTTCACACTTAAAACCCAAAACTCAATGAATTAGTCACAAAACCAAAAGCCTTCAATGTTTTTCAGTGCTTTCGAAATCGGATACCGTGGAGACATTAATTGTGTTTTAAAGGCAATATCGAGAATTGTATATGGGCATCCAATGGTTAATGCTGAAAACAAATCTCACCCACGTATTAGGAACATAAAGAGTTTCGGATGCTTCAAGTGTAAGAAGATAAACTTACCGAACGGTATGCACTGAGCCCTCGATTATTGGACGTAATTAGAAAGAACAAAGAAACATGATTTATTGAGACATCATGTAAATAATCATTTAAATGCTAAGCAACTTATATTTACTCTTTATAAATTAGAAACGTCCTGTAAATCCGCGAGCAGTATAGAAAAAATATGAAAATCTTTAAAAAAAAAATTATCAAACCCGTTAGGAAAGCACTAACTTCGTTACTCTGTTATATCTTGAAAAATGTTTTACGTTTCTGACGCTATGCACAAGAATATTTTTAATCCGATCCTTGATTCAGTTCTACGATTACCATATTATTCTATACTTCGATTCGATTCAATAAGAATATCTTATTTTTTCAATTTCACAAAATAAATAGTTTCATCGTTCATTTCCTGGTCAACGACAAAGAAATCAAATTATTCCTTTCCTAACATTATCTATAGTCTGCAAGTTTCGTACAATCTTAGAGCGAGTCCAAACTTGGAAAGTATCTAATCGAGCTATCTTTTTTTGTACATACGACCGGTCGAACTATTCATTTTACTAGCCTGATAAGATAAGACCAAGTATCATAAAAATACAATTCCGGTAATACGATTACAGTCTGTGGAGGAAAGTACAGTAAGACCTTGATTAAGGTTCAAGCTGCGATCTTAATTTAGAGCCGAGGTACACGTGGTACGGTACGGCAGGGAGTTTGGGCAATTGGAAAATTACTATTTTACCGACCATTTGCAAAAGCATATATAAATTATAACGCAACAGCATTGAAGGACGTAACGTTAATCCAGGTCTGAGTGTATAAATGAAATGCCATGTGCTGGAAATGAGAAAGTCAAAGAAGTATAAGCCGTTGGAGACGTCTATCGATTCTTCGATTTTGGTTGTTTCATCGGCCCCTAAAACAATTCAGCACTTCAATGTAAGCGCGACTAGGCAGAATTTACATCGAACGCTAAATGTCGTCATTGTCGCTCATCGAACTCATAATAAAGCGCCTATTCAGAAGATCCTCCTCCGCACTCTCATTCGAACAGAGAGAATTTTCAGCGTAGGAAATATTATTGGCCAGTGGTTCAGATCCAAATCTATTTACGACAAGACCTATGGCGGTATGCCCAATAATGGGAATACCGCCAGCGCCCAAAATTTTTCCTGGCAAAATGCTCTTGGTTATGGGATATTTGAAACCGTGATCGGTGCACCGCAAATTATTGTACTTGAGAGTATGTGGAGAGTGAGAAATTCGCAATGGATCCTCGGAATAGCGTTGTGGAAATTTCTGAAGATCCGTATAGACTTTCGGATCGTCACTCTTGTACCTTAGTGGATCTTCGGAATATCTCTGAGGATACTTCTGAAGATCTATAGCATACTTTTGGTCTTCGACGTATTGATCGTATATCAGGTTGTTGTCGGAGCACCTGTGATATTCTTCCCTGCACCTCTGTGGATACTTGTGCAAGGATTCCTCGCACATATATGGATACTTATGAACATCCGGATTGAAACGACCCGTTTCATACTTGATGTGCTTAACGCTCTCTTGAGAGCATCGTCTCGGGGGATACTTAGGTACATAAGTATCGTTAATGTACTGTCGCGGATATTTTGGTAGATCCTCTGGACAACGCGAGGGATGTCGTAAAAGCGTCAACTCACCGTTCATCGATTCCAATCGCGGCGAGTGTCGACCTGGCACGAGGTTATTCATTGACCCCGTTATGTCGCCACCTGGATTCGTTGGAATCCCTATACCGTTAGACTGAAATAAAATATTACACGAATGATCAATCATTAAACACAGCCAATTAACGTATCTCGAAGTCATTCAAAGTGTGATGGAGAATTTTACCTGTGGCTGCACAATCTTAACAGTGCCGTATGTTTTGTTGTTTGCGATGACATTATCGTCACCGATTCTTTCCTGCTCTGCTCTGTATTCAGGCGTCACTACGCCTCTTCGATCTGCGAGAGACAAATCAAAATGAAGATTCAGCATTGACGGTATAAATGCTAGAACGGTTAATGGATGATTACCAATAAGGCTCGGCGGTGCAGGACCACACAATACATAAAAGCAGTTTCCGCAAACGTTTCCATGACTGTATGGATTAAAGCTCTCCTGGCCTCGTTTGCTTGTAAATGAACCTTTTATCTGGAAAGATGAAATTAAATTCAATAGGAGCAATATTTGAAAGAATAAAAAAAATTATGTGACAGGTATATCTGAGCTTACGTCTTCGTTTGTAGTTTGATTGCTCGTCGTGAGATATGTATGAAAACCCGCAAGACCCAAAATGCTCCAAACAGAAAAGAAGCATACAATCCCGACAACTACGCTGCCGGGGGATAATCTGACGGCTTCTAGGAACGGTCTGTCGTCTCTCGTAACTGAAAACAGGACTAGGGTAAAAAAAGAATAAAAGAAGGGCAGAAGTTTTCTATTTTCCAGGGTGATGACGCTACTTACGCATTATGAGATGTGTGATGGCGCAGGCAAATATAAACACGCATAGAAATGCTAAAGAAACGATAAACGCATAAAAGTATCTGTAATTTCTTCGTCCCACGCAATTACCGACCCATGGGCAATGGTGGTCAAATCGCTCTGAAATTTTACCCAGATTATTCATCCGTTAGACGGTTATGGTGAATATGTCCATCAAATGTGACGTCTCTCCACGTTCCAATAATTACGTACCGACACAATTATCACATAGGCTACAGTGAGAAGCTCTGGGGGGCCTAAAAATTTTACATGTGAAGCAGTACTTCAATTTGACTGGTTGACCTCTGACCAAGACCTCTTTGGTACGAGGTGGGGGTCTGTACGTCGGCGAGTTGCCATTATTTGGCACTTCTGCAACAGAACATTATACATGACTTGGTAAGAAGAGACGCTCACGTCGAATAGTTGGATTCTTCGTAATTAAATGACAAAAAATTCTTGCTAACTCAGTCAAATATCTCTAATCAGAAATACTCGTTCTTGATAAAATGGTGATAACGTTTTATTTGTTAATAAATTTACGTCACTGACATCGAATGATCGAATACCATTAAAATGATAACGTAATCGAGAGCACATCTACCAAAAAGGAAAAAGGGCTATCTGCACGATTGTAGATCATAGCGCTGCGATATACTCTTTGTAATATACTCTTTTGAAAAATCACAGTGATTATTTGAAGCATCTTCTCTATTCAAGGACATTTTCTATTGCTTATTAAACGATTTACAAGAATTCGTGGAATTCATGAACAAGTAGGAGATTGTACATTATTTTATGAGAACAAATACTCACCAATTTGCTTTTCAATGTAGGCAGCTTCATCAGGGGTTGCTCTAGGAATAACTCCAGGATCACTGAAGCTGGTCCGAAATAGAGCAGCCATTACAAATATGAAAAGCAAACCACCTATCACTGGTATTGCAGGTGTTATGTGCACTGCTAAAAATGGACAGCTGAAAACAATTTCATATCTTCCAATTAAGATTATAGACTTGCATCTTGAGTCTATATCATATAGGGAAATGGATCATATGCCAAAACTGAAGAGTCTAGCAGTATCTAAATTAGTATATTTATTCTAGGTAAGCTAAATAGTTTGTTGTCTGAGGAAGCTCAGCTGAATGAAATTCAATGCAAATGGAAATGTCTCGATAATACAGAATAAGCATTAAGCAGTAGTTATATTTTAATAGTGATTGTAGCTTACTCGAATGCAAAAAATAATCCACTTGTCCCCGCAATCAAGCAAACTGTGACATAGAAAACACCAGTTTGAGGTGCCATCATGACTCTACCATCACAGCAGAATCTATTTCTTCCAGGAAACAGTTCCCACTTCCTGGTGACGTGTGGCATGTTGATTGGTGATGCTGCTAAATTAATAGAACTACCATCAGAGTAAAAACTCTCTCCAGATCAAGACTCTATAAAGTCGAGATCTAAAGAATGAAATAATAATGGTAATCCAAACAATGTCAATTCCGATCGAAGAGGCCAATAGTCTTTGGATATCATAGGGTGATTATACATGAAGTCATCCCTGGTCCGTCCTAGTTTCCCAGTGCAACTGTAAGTAACAGAAACGTGGATCTGTAGATTTGGTGGTATACAGAATGTCCGACAAATACGAATTCCGGCTACTTGACTCAGGAATCGTTTTGAACGGGATAATCGTTATAATTACAACGTAAACAAAATTATCCACCTGGAGAAGGCAGAAGATGCACAGCGAACGGAAACAGGAAATATGTGGCAACTTATGCTTAGTCGTTGGGTATACGAGATCGTTGATAATTCGGGCGGCACTTAATTGCACTATGATAAGAAGACTGGCCCCAGGTCAACTTAACCTAATTCCGGCAAACTGCGCGCAAACGGAACGAGATCTCGTGGTGAACCGTGACATCTCTGGATGCAATACGGACATCACTGGCCCGCCGATGGGTGTATTCTATAAAAAGCCGTGAACTCATTTTCCGTACATCATCGTCACCTTTTTAGCCGTCACCGACTCCAAGTGCACTCACTTCAGAATCATAATTAAAGAGACACAAACGAAAATCCATTGGCATCTAGGTCAGTTTCAGGGACGTTGTCCAGCACCGTTCGTGTCCGCGCGACTTCGACATACTATCGGAACGCACATCAGTCTAGATCCATCCTCAAAAGTACCGAGGCCCTCCACTGCTCTCCACGCGTTATCCGTCCCGCAATGACAACAATATCGCGTATTTATGAGGAACCGAATCTTGCGTGCTGATCGCCACTAGGAGGCGGTGGCGACCTCACACTAGAAGTCTCTAGTTGCCACCACTTGCCACGTGATACAGAGCTCCACGTGACTACCGCACCACACAGAACTTATTCGGATGACCATTTACAAGGTACCCTTCATCGTAGAACCATTAGCTTGATCTTAGTTTCCTTCACTTTCAAGAATATTATTACTCGGAATCTGTATCGTCACATTGGAAGCTTTTTATATCTCAGCCCTCGTGTGCCATATACATATTAGAGAATCGTTTATACGCCCAGGGATTCGTAACGGTAGACTATTGAAGTTGCAATGTTTTACAAATCTCTTTGTCAAATATTATTTTGCACATACAAATTATTGGAGTAAATTTTAATTTTAATCTAATTACGCAGGAAAAGAGATTTTAGACTTTTCTCCTCAATTTTTTCCTTTGTACTTTTGGCATGTATATTATATGGAATGACAGATAGCGAGAGTGCACAGAGATGCCTAACGTAACGGACAGAGAAATTGATTATTTAATGGCAGGAGGGCGTGCGACTTATCGTCCCCGTTGTAAAATAGGTCGTCGACGCAATGCAGTAGTGCAGTTGCGAATCTTAAAAATCGAAGAGCTACGCTTTGAGCGGCACCCTGGCAAGCTGCAAAATAATGCTATTCAAATTATTGCCAGAAAGTGGAG
>JARQSV010000033.1:58265-89779 GCA_030142285.1 Calameuta idolon | reverse complement strand
AAAAGCCTGCACATGAAGAACCTCGTAAAATATGACGGAAGAAAATGCAAATCCATGTTTATGGATTGGATAAAACAGTAAGGCGTATCGATCAGTGGTTACTAGTGGATTTATAACGACAGTAGAAGATAGAGGAAACGATCATAAACGAACAAGGACAGAAGCACGAACCAAGAGCAGCGAGGGACGGGAAATAAGGATGAGAATTAAATAAATGGAAGGAGTACGGAGGCTGTAATAGGGTGACTTCGTTTCGCTGGATATGGATATCGAAGAAGCTACTGCGGTAGGGTGAGAGAGGGGGAGGGATGCGCGGAGAGGAGTGAAGCTGAGAATGAGTAGCGGGGAAGTTGAGAAGGTTGGAGGGTGTCGGAGGTTTGCGAGGATCGCTGGGGTAGAAGAGCGTCATGGTTGACGCGACTTGCTAAGGAGGGGCAGAGGGGGGCGAAGGGGATGTGAGCCGGCGGGTGAAGAAAGAGAGTCGAGTTGGAAACGGAGCGGGGCGGGAGAGTGAATCGTTGAGCGAGAGCAAATGAGAGTAAGAGAGAGAGTGAGGGAGAATGAGAGAGCAGGCGGATGGACGGACGGACGCAAACGCTGAAATCAGCTCGGGCGATCGATGCGATAAATGGATGCGTGCGATTGGTAGCCGGGAAAATCGATGATGAACAGGGGGCACCCTACCTAGCCGAACGAACACGGCCGCACGGCCACACCGCAGAGGATGGAGCAAAGACCGAAATATCGATTTTTAGGCCCCTACGCGGCGGTTCGATGCTCATATCTGCCCCGTGCCCCGTTCGCGAAGCGCCTTTCAAAACACCGACGCGTGGAAAGCGTGAAAAAGCCTGAGAACCCCGGGAAACATTGAGAAACCTTGTGTTACGATTACACCCTCGGCCACCAACCGATGTCCTCAGGTAATAATTTGCAGTAAGGACTCCGATCCTTTAACGTGAGCGTAACCGTCGTGGATATCCCGTACCTGAGACAATCCTACCCCTAGAACTAGCCAGGTGTCTGCCGAGCCCATCGAGCCGAACCTTGCTGCCTGCCTACCCTCGCATCCCTATAGAGCACCCTCTTATTTTCTACCTAGTCAGTCGAGTCGAACCTTTCGTACCCGCAACGACGTCGTGTCGTCGACGCCTAATTCCTTCGGGCGCAATCCGTGAGTCTTTGCCCTTGCTAGCTTCCAGCTCAAATCGAATTAATAAATAAACGCGGCTAGCGTCATGTGCTGTCTGCTCGTCTGATTGAATGCGAGTGTTCTCGGCCTCGTCTTTTTCCGTGCAGCGTGTGACCGTGAAAAACGGTTCGTCAGGGCTCGATCCTTCGTGACAGTGGGTTGATCAGTGCACGACGATGATAGAAGTTTGTGCAATACGTGTTGTTGTGCTCGCATAAGGTGCAGTGATACGTCCTCGCAATTAGCAGCATCTTCATCTCAAATATTCATAGCTTTATTGAGACAAACAAGAAATGTTTCTTGAATATTTTTCCCTACGAATAAACAGTTTTATATGACATGCTGAAACTTTCTTTTCGTCACAGAGAAAATGGCTATCGCTGCTTCCGAAAACTACCAACTCAAGTGGCACAGTTATGGAGCTCATCTCCACAGCTCTGTCGCCACTCTCCTTCATTCAGAATCATTCGCCGACGTTCTTCTTGCGACTTCTTGTGGACGTCATGTAGCTGCTCATAGATTCGTCCTCGCTGCCTGTTCTTCGTACCTCAGTCACATCTTTCAAACCTGTCACTTTGGAGCTAATACCAATGCTCCAATAATCGTGGTAAGTATTATAGCAATTCTGCTCCAAGATAAGTCGTCCTTCTAACAATGAGTAACGTTGAGGTAAAATTCTTTGCAGGTTTTACCAACCGAAATTGGATACCGCACCCTTAAAATTTTAATTCAGTATATGTACAGTGGTGAGGCCACTGTCACCAATGATCAACTTGAGGGTGTACTGAAAGCAGGCGACATTCTCAGAGTTCGTGGACTCTGGAGATCCAATAGCGGCAGCAAGAAGGAAAATATCCAGTCGAACAATCAAAAGGTCGAACGAGACAAGAAGGAGCAGCCTGTATTACCTGGACAAATGCAAAAGATCAAACTTGTTCAGCCAACCCCGGAGAAAGTTGCAGAAACTGTGCAGCAACCCCCTACAACTCAGAATACCTCGCAGGGACAAAGAGTTGCCGAGCGAAAAAGCATTGAGAAATCCGAGGAGAAGGTCAAGGAAGCAGAGGGCAAGAAGGTTCTCGAGGAGAATAAGAATAACGAGGAGAACAAAAACAAGGAGAATCTGGAGGGTAGCGGAAGGAAAAGAAAAAGCGTGAGCAGCGACGTAGAATCGACGAAATCCAGAAGCGAAGGTGGTGAAAATGTAAAATCCTTTCCTGTCTACTTAGCAAATTACTTGAAAGGCGACTTTCAAGAACGAATATTCATTTAAACGATTATGTCTCAATAGACGGAGCTTAATCTGGAACTCCTGGTGAAGGACGAGCCAATCGATTGGGAGGAAACGATCGACCCATCGGAATCCCTAACGATCGATCATGAGATCGACATCAAACCAGTACGTTCAAATTCAAATTAGAATTGTAAACTGATCGTGAGGTTATTTTTTTCAGACATTTTTGCAACTAATTATCTATTCTTATTTTCAGGAAATAGTGCACAGTGCCGACGAGGATGGAGACATGGAGGAAGAGGAATATACACCGTTGACATGCGACATGTGCAGTCAAACGTTCAATCGGCCATCGGATTGGGTTCGACATATAGAATTCACACATGCAGACATGACGGAAAATCGTCGAAGAAAACGAAAGGTATGGATCTACCTTTAAGTTGACGCCACTAAGAACGTGCCGGACGATCTTGAATCATTGCTCTTTTATTTCTAGGGCGACGTTGATGACGACAGTAAAGATTTTCCACCATTAAAATGTGACCTTTGCGGTAATATGTATCCAACGCCTCAAGAATGGGTACGGCACATTCAGACGGAGCACACGGAAGAGCAATTGGCTCTAATGAACAATTCGGCACCTCCGAAGCCGAAAAGAGTTCACAGCCATCAGAAACTCTGCAACATCTGCCAAAAAGTATTCCCGAGTCACGCGTCCATGGTAATACATCAGAGGACACACACGGGCGAGAAGCCCTTCCTATGTTCCTATTGTAAAAAAGGCTTTAACGTGAAAAGCAATCTGTTGAGGCATTTGCGAACTCTCCACGACAAATTCGTGCATCCCAGCCTCTACGGAAGCAACGGCAACAAGAATGCTTAAAAAGAGCCTCTTATGTATTTAACGTCTCTCTAACGTTTCCTAGAGTCTTTTATCTTTTATCCTTTCCGGTATAAAAACTTGAGCTCAATCTTAAGGCAGTGATCACACACAGCGACGACCATTCTCACCTAACGTTATCTTTTTTATTCGTACAAGAGTATGGTAGGAAGCTAGAGAGTCTGAAATGAAGGTCGTGCTGGAAATTCATTTTTGATGATAAAAATTAAAAAAAAAAAAGGGAAAAAGGACAGTATGGATCGGCTTTCGTGTGAGTGTGCGCTTTGATAAGAAAAATACAAAGTATTGCTATGTCGACAAACTCTTGAATAATTATTTCTTTGATCGCCCAGTACCTGTCGCCGCTGCTATCGATCACGGGAACACATTCTAGGTTCACGAATTAATTTCGGGCGACATCGAAATTTTCTTTTTAGTAAACCAGACACATATGGACGCTTCCTTTATGATTTGCGAAAAACGGAAAGTGAAATTCTTCATGTGATTTCAAGATTCATTAAATCGATTGATACGCTTCATATTTTTCTGTTGACAACGAAGAAGCAATACCAGGGTTTTTGAAAACCAAAGAGGCTGAGTAACATTGCCAAAGAATTTGATTTCGTTGCTACATCGAGTTGTTTTTCGAATCGTACTATACTATTCCAAAAAAGATTTAAAAAAATCTATTTAAACTTCAAGTTATAGAAAAGTAACTCGAGTATGCATGAAGAACGATGAATGACTTAATAATCTTTAGAAGTCTTCGCAGGCGTACTTGCGTGTAAAATATTTCCTAGTTTAAATTGCCGTTTACGATCAATTACTTATTTACTTAGACGCAAGAATTCAGTACACAATAAATATTAAATCAGGAATAAACAGGAGGCTTAGTACAGTACATCCTCCAATTTGTTTCTCATTTAATTTTAGTCAGCTATTGAAATCTTGTCTCTTAGTCATCATTTGAGATCCAAATTAAGTAAGAACTAACTGTATACTTCTAGGCTATTCCATCCATGGTAGCCCTCTTATTCCCGCAGTTTATAAGCTAATTATGTATTTTTATATTAAAGTAGTTTATACATATAGGCATAAGAGGTAAGATACGTATATAAATTAAATTTTGAACTTCGATTAGGCTAGGATGCAAAAATAAGATATATATTCAGAATTTATCAAAAAATTTTGGAAATGTATTGGATTCTTCTTACGTGTTACAAATGCGATGCTATCAAAATACGGTCACAGTAAAACAAAGGAGGATATAAAACTTACGATACAACATCATTTTATCTTACTAATCATGAACGTGTCACCCTTCTACGAACTTTAGTGTCAATTCTACGTTGCGCTAACACTGTGACGAGCCAAATAACTTTTAACTGTACATTTTGAATAATATATTACCTTCAAAGTACTCGTAATTTCCATGAACTTTTCTCCTCGCGCTACACCTAATCGGCCACCTCCTCCTCAATCGTTATCCCGATTACTTTATTTCGTATTTTTCAAGGTAAGAATTCTTTCTCGTCAATACTCGCCATATTAACTGATAAAAGAGTGACTCACTTTTCAAGAAACTACAACACTTTGAAAGAATACGCACAACATTGGAATCATGAACTGTGATGAAAAATGTAATTATCAAATAATTAAAGTAAAGGTCTCTTACAAACGAATGATCCTCCAAAGTAGTGGAGTTTCATTAATTTTCTTCTTCGTCATCAATCTTGGGTGCCAAGTAGTACCTGATGTGGCCAATTTCTCCAATCTGATATTCGCATACCAATGGAACCTCTGCTGACATGGACAACTGGACTTGAGCACAAAGTGGAGTCGCTTTGACAAAAGAATTTAGGTAGCGACATGAAAATGTCAATTTAACTGGCTCCTTCATTTCAACGACCACAGCTTCCTCTTGATTGTCTGTCTCGGCTGTTTGTGCCAACTTCACGTTTGCTGTTGGTATCAAAGGAAGACATTATTATTTAGTTAAATGTAATCCAGAATTCCAATAATTCAACTTGAAGTAAGGTCAATTATTTTTATTCATGTACTTGAAAAATCAAAGCCTCGTATACTTGTGGCAAGTACAAGAGGGAAATAACAATAAATATGAGATGACTAGTATACTTGAAATATTCAATATCCAAGGAAACTATTTGAAAAGTGTAAACAGATATTCTCATGGCAGTAATGTCACGAAATCAAAACATTTTCTATCTCTATTTGAAGTAAAAAAAACAAAGGATCAACTGAACGTTTCTAGCAAATATTGCTGAAACCACTTAGTCTGTGTGGAACTTTTGTGGTTCCAAGATTGTTTGATTTCACAATGTTAAACATTAGACCATACAACAGTTTCTACAAGTTGGTTAGGGTGAGTACCGCTTGCAACTCTTTATTTAAAAGATCAGATGGTATTGTATGTACTAAATATTCCTTTTACCTGTTCCGTAATCTCCAGCAGCACTGAATTTAATACCCTCTTTGGAACAAGCTATAGTCATGGCATCTCCAAATTGACTTAGATCTCTGCATATCCTAGCAAATTCTTGAGATGGCATTTTGACTACACAAGAGTACAAAGTTTCCTAAAAGACATTTCGTGAAATAATAATTCATTCATTTCCTCATCCTTGACACATAAAAGTAGATGCAAGAAATTATTTTTAAAAAAACGTACAGGAATTCCAAGATGCTCCTGATCTAAATTAATCAATTTCATCTCATATTCGGAAATCTTATCACGATTTGGAGATTCGAATACGAAGACAATAGTATCTGGATTGTCCCAAGCTCTTAAAGTCACCGTGTCCTCCGAGCTGGCACATCGTAGAATCTTTGACATGCTACAAAGAAAAAAAATTGTCCCCTTTTCATTAGAACTCTTGATTCACAGCTTCTGTTCAGTGTCATTGCCACTGACATCTCTAAGCTGCAACGCGTTGGGCTATCGTGATATGTGGATCGCTTACCAAGGTACGCTCATACCCATCGACAGGTTCCTGTCGCATCTGTACTTATCGAATCCGTCACTTCTCAGATTGAGAGAAACCAGAGAAACGTGAGCGTTGTCCATAGCTTGTAGTTGGATGCCGCAATCCGAACATTCGAAGGTAGCCTCGGTCAGGAGGTCCTTAATTGCCTCCAAGACTTTCTTTAGGATTACACTCTGAACTAGACGTGCTTCGAACATCGTAACCTTGTTTCTTTACGTTTATTTAAAAACCGATAAAATACTCTAAACCGTGCAGAAGGAATGAGCGTCGGAACAGTGAACACGCGTCGTGCACGCAACAAGTACCGGATTTCGATTTAACGAAATGGTGGACTGTTTTGCCCGCGCTTTTGCACTCTGTCTTGAATCTTGTACTACAGGTATACTCTCGCAGGAAATAGAGGGCATCGGACACGGTTTGAAGTTGTTGCAGCGGGAATTATGAAAAACTTATACCTTCTTAAAATATTATCCTTTTATTTATTCATCTTACATACAATATTTAACCACAGCTTTTGAGATCTAACATAATATTCTAATAAATTGAATAATGCGAAAGGAATGTGACGACCGACACAGATCCTCGGTCAACGGAACTGAGAACGCAATTGGGATAATAAAAAAGATTAAAATTTTAATGCTCAATATGATTTACATAATTCATGGTGGATTGATTGATGCTCGATTCCTTTGTAGGATACATCTACTTATTAAAAATACTCGGACGCGAGCCATATAATCAGTATTACCTTTAAATGCACATTATACATAAAACGATGAAATATTTACAATTCTATGGAAATTATATCACGATAAAATCATTCCTCTTATCCAGGTATCATTACTTCCGACAGTTTTACAGACCGATGTCTCCAGCCATGTTTTCCAAGTCATTAAACATTTGGTCGAGATGCTGAAATGATTAAGCAATTATTAAAAGAAATATTATTCTTGTGGAAAATAGAACATTCTTAGCGCAAAGAAAGAATGCATAATTACTCACATCCGTCGGTTCATTTTCCTTGACGCTAGTGTCTCGTTTATTTTCATCGACAAGAGTCTCGTTCTCATCCATTTCTTCGTCGTCATCTTCGTCGTCATCTTCTTCTTCGTTATCATCATCGTCGTCATCGTCATCCGTGTCATCTTCCTCTTCCTCATCGTCGTCATCGTCAACCTCTTCATCCGTCTGAACTTCGGCAGCCATCTCCATCTCCTCGTAATCCTCAGGTTCCTCTTTAATTTCCGTAAGCATAATGGTTTCTTCGACTGTATTTCTTTCTGCAGGATGCGGGGGCGGCGGTGCCTCCGACGCCGAAGGTATTTGGGGAACCTGAGACGTCTGCAAATAATTAACTTATTCATGACCTTATTGAAACATTGAAGAGTCTCTTATCGTATCGCAAATATCACGTACCCAAGGTTGCTGTTGTTGCTCTTGCGCCGTCTTTGCAGGCGCAATAGAAGTTGGTAATGATGATGATGACTCCGGAATCGGCATCAGAGAGACACTCTGTTGCTGAATCTGAATCGGGACTTTGTTATTCTGTGCATTATTAGTTTCGGCCTGCAACCGACTGTGACTCTTTGCATTTTCAGCCGGTTTTGTTTGACTTTCTTCTTTACAATTGGCTTGTTGCTCTTTCTTTACGTGAACCACAGATCCTGGCTCGTCTTTAACTCGTTTTAGATTTGGCTTTGATTCTCCAGGTAGACAAGTGTTTCCGCGCTGTCTTCTAAATCTTACTATAATACTTCTCGTATCCCACATGAGGTCATGTGCCTGTTTGTAAGCGGATATAGACTCGTCGACGCTATTGTACCTTATGAAGGCGTAACTAAAATGTAACGCAGATTGCTCATTAGCCTACATTAGTAAATGACATCTTACTTCCTTTAGATAATTGGACCTACCGTGTATTTCGCATTTTTTGAGCATATCCAACATCCACTCGAGCTGCCGAAGGAAATTTACTTTTCACCTCATTGACATTCACGGATTCTGGTAAATTTCCAATATAAAGAGTATAAGGATCAATTTCTTCGGGCATCGGATTATCTTCATCCCTTAATGACTTCCTTTCTACCTTTAAATGGCCCACTCCAAAAGGAATTTTTTCCAACTCTTTTATTGCCTCGTCGATATTAACATTCTCAGCCATTTGAATAAAGCAATATCGCGGACCGCTTGGACTTTGAAAATGTATATTTTGTATACCGGAATGGAATTCTCTGACAATGTCCTTGTTGAGATCAGGATCGGGAAATTTAATGATTAGACTCTGAGCCTTTACAGTCTTATTGTACTCGTTCTCAATCTGTAAAGCTCTCTCTGCATCCTCCCGATTCCACGGCCTGCTAGGATAACTTTGTGACATAGGTTTTCTTTGCTTATTCTTTTTGACTACGATTTCTTCCTAGAAAGAGATGCACAAAAATAATTCCAAATACATAATACAAAATTTTGATAAAGTTGCTCACTTACCGAAACGACTTTGGCCTCTTGATCACCTAATTCTTCCCCATGTCTACCAACATGGGCTAGTCCTGGTGGCATTGAAGGTATTTGGTGATTAGACATCGCAACAGACATGTGATTTATGAGGGCATCAGTAGAAGCTGCAGCAAAATTATTTCTTTGCCAGTCCAAACCAATTGTTCCAGCTACTGCAGGTCCAAAGTATGTAGCTTGGTCAAATTGACCCTGTGCTTGTTCAAATCTTGGGTGCCTTCTGTTTTTACGATGGAAATTATTTCTCTGTATGTAAACGTTGTTTCTATTGTGGTTGAACCTGTCTCTTCTGATGTAATTACCTCTGAGAGGCATCTCTCTTTGAAAGGTACTGGTTGCTATATCTCGAGGAGATTGAGGTGGTAAAGGAGAGGTTTGAGGGGTCATCCATTGCCATGGAGGTGCATGTGCCCAGGTTTGAATAGGGGTCACTTGCGAATGCACAGGTCCAAAGACATGAGGTGGTGGAGGAACTGCTCCTGGAGGTGGTGGCATTGGAGGTAGTGGTGGCTGTCCTGGAAGCGGTTGATTGGCAGTTGAAGGAGATGCTGAGGATGAGGAATAAGTGGCATAAGAGTTGTCATATGTGAAAGCAAGTACCTCCTGCTTTACCAGGGGTTGTTTGGTCTCCCCATTCTCTTCAGTAGCCTAAAAAAATAATACCCTCACTAAAGTACACTAGAAATTCAATTGAACTTTGACATGAGTATAACGCAGGGCAAATATGATACAGTGAAACCAATTAGAACGTTTTTCATCAACCCACGATACTCACCATTAAACAATCGCGTTACTTTTAATATAAATATATATAAAATTTATTGATACTCTTAAACTAACCTAGAATAGCGAATGTATGCGGTTGACAAATTTATGCCTGATATTTTATAAGAAATTGCTATAAGAATCTAAACAATACACTTACCGATCGTTTCATTTCGGGAATATTGTTGCCGCAAGCCACTGTCCAAGAAGAATATCTAAAATCCAACACAAATATTTCGGTATGTGGGGATGTTGACTATAGCGGGGTGTCTCGCCAACACGCTGAACAGGGGCACCAACCCCTATTCTGCCCTGTTCGTGATTTTCGAAGGACACCAACGAAATTGCAGAGCATTGCTCGAGAGGGAAAATTTTCGAAGCACCAGTCGGTAAGAGGACATTCTCCGTATCCGGAATTCTATCACGTCCGCAGCAGTTTGTATATCTACTTTAATCTTACTGCAGGACTACGAGGCTTTTTACTAATTCGCACTAAATGTTCTATGCTCTTGCAAAGATCCATAACATTTCTAAAAAGACAGAATATGTATTAAAACAAAAAATTGTCCAGAGTAGGAATCGTTAGTCTCCTGATGAATGCCCATGCTTAGATCCTTGATTAATTCTAAGTAGTAAAAGAATAAGAAATGCGAATCGTTTCCGTGTGAAAGTTCTGAATATATTCGTAGGATGAAATATGTATGCAGGAGCGATAGGCGTTCGTGTACTATTCTATGTATTATCCCATCCTAAAAAACAAAGACGAAAATCGAAATCATCACTTGCGAAAACAGTCGCGAATTGAAATGGAAACAAGAAAAAACGTCAAGCTGTAACGGAAAAAACAAAAGTTATTAAGTGGTCGTGATCATTAAACATAATGTGGTATCTTTAAAAATTTCTTGCATTTCACAGAATACTTCAATTCCTCAATTTTCTCTTGGTTGAAAAAGAAAGTAATAAAAGAAGACTCAGAATTCAGTTGAAACCTTGACCGGTTAGCGGACGTTTTTCCGAGTTTTCTTGTCTTAAGCATTTCTCAATTCTCTTCACCCGCGTCCTCACTGCAGCTTTAACGGTACCTCCCACCCTGAGGAAAATTTCATATAGCACAACCTGGGACTCAGACAACCGGAATCAAGGGAGGAGGCAGGACAAGGCGCGCCGATTCCTGGCGTATGTGCAGATTCTGTACTCTTGAGAAGTCTCCAAGCTTGGAATATTTGGAAAGTTCTCAACGTGCATCGACGAAACCTCCTGTGCGTTGATTGCGTCGTCGCTTTAGTGAACGGGCACGCGGCGCACGCAATATCTTTACGGGAAGAAAAAAAGACCTAGTCGAGCTACAGTTTTGTCAGTAGATGCCGTTGCTGGCGCTTCGTTGAAGGAAACTTTCATTCCTCTGTGACATGGCTACGAATAACACTGAAGAAATTGAGGTATGTTCGACAATTTCGCATCCAGGATGAAACGGTAATATCGTTCATCTGTACGGATTTTGGGAAACCGCTTCATCGTCAGAAGTTTACGCAAATTTTCAGTGGTTTCGGGTAGCAGCATGCAGCAGCATGGTCGCTTTGCTGAACTTTCCTCTGCGCCCCCGCGTCTGCTCAGACACCGAACTCGTCATACTAGAAAAGGGCATAACCTTATGTTTGTCGAGAAGATTCACGAATCTTCTCTATTAGTCCCGTTCCCTTCTTATGTCCTACATTTTCAATAATATTCTTGATATCTTTGATCTAATTAAGTTATTGTTACTAATACAGCTCATACTCATCATTCGTAAAACCATTATGAAATTAGATCAGTCATGTTTATCATTTTCTTCCCCGCATCGTATTTCGCTTCCTTTAATTGGTTAAGATTGAGAATTCTATATTTTCCTGTGTACGAAGTACTCAAGGTGTGTTGATCTTGGCCTTAGCCATCTGGACATGTATTCTGCTAATTATATCATTGATAAAATGTGTATCTTTCAAATATTCTGTAAAACTGAACACCTTTTGTCTAATATTATTGAATTTTTGCAATAAAGGTTAATTAAATATCTGAAACAGTTACAATATGATTATGATATAAGGAATATATAAGTTTCTGTTTAACCAACTATTAATGTACAACTTTATTTCTCTATTGAAGGAGATAGAGAAGAAAGAGGAAGAAATTGCTAATTTGGAGGAATTTCCACCTGAGCTTTTGATCAAGCATCCTTTGCAAAACACATGGACTCTCTGGTATTATGAAAATGATCGTACCAAGAGTTGGGAACAAAACCAGAGAGAGATTACCAGCTTCGATACAGCTGAAGATTTTTGGAGGTATAGAAAAAATATCTTTGTTATTAGACATTCATGTATATCATTATTATTCTATATTATATCAATACGTTTCATAGTATTTGCAATAGCTATTTTGTATTAACATACTTTTTATGATTCTTAACAACAGTTTATACAACCATATAAAGGCAGCTTCAGAGTTGAGACAAGGATGTGACTACAGTATGTTCAAACAGGGCATACGGCCCATGTGGGAAGATGATGCAAATAAGAATGGAGGGCGATGGCTAATCAATTTGGAGAAAAAGCAGAGAGTTACTGATTTAGATCACTTTTGGTTAGAAATCCTTCTTTGCATGATTGGCGAAGCATTTAATGAATATTCAGATGATGTCTGTGGTGCTGTTGTAAATGTGAGACCAAAAGGAGATAAACTGGGAGTGTGGACTGCAGATTGCGACCGGTCGCAAAGCGTTATCGAAATAGGGTATGTTCATCATTGTCATTAGATGTAGATTTCTTAAAACCAAAATGATATTTTATAAGGTATATGAATTTTATTTACAGACGCAAACTGAAAGAGCGATTGCGAATCACATCAAAGGTTACGATAGGCTACCAAATACACAAAGACACGATGGTCAAGGCAGGAAGTCTTACAAAAAACACCTACACGGTTTAAGCTATTGATTCAGATTAAATATAATTATTAATATATCATTGAAACCGCCAGCCATGTCACCGTAACGTATTCTCAATGAGTCATCAAGATAAAAGAAAAAAATATTGCTGAGCAAATATCATTGAGACAATTTGTCGATCAACAGAATAAAGTGTCATTATAGAAATGCTACAAAATGAAATTGTAAGTTTGTCAAAATTGTCTTGTCGTTATCATACATTTCTTTGGTGATACGTGACTGAGTGATAATTAATAAATGAGTTATTAATTAATCGAGGAAATTCAAGGAAAAATAATATAGAAAATTACCATAGTGTAAAATACTTCTTGTAAGCATATTTTGGAAGTGATATCTGCAGTCTGCTGTATTTTTTCGTTGTATGCTCTCCAAAATAAATATATTTGTTTTTCAACTGTTCCCTGTAATTTGTTGCTTAGTTTCGGCTTTATTCTTTTGAAAGACGTTGTGGATTTCGCCGACGCAAATACAGCAGTCCGCTATGAATTGTATTATTCTTCAAACAATCATGCCAGCAGTTCAACCATAATGGAATGCAGTTTATAAAATCTTATCAAATAATACAAGAGATGTTTTTCTTATGAAGTAACTTTAAATACCGAATGTAAATTACATGATGCAATAACATCAGTACTGATAATAATTGTAATGTCTATTGTATCAAAAGGCTGAGGACTGAACCTCGGTTCATCTATAGATGTTTGGCTCATTTAATGTATCACATTCTATATATACATATTTACTATAATAAAGAATTATTTGTCTTGAAACAGTAAATGTTCTTCCACCATTTCTTTGATATCCTTGCGTCTTGATTTGTCTAACGCGCGTAGCAAATCAGGTTTCCAATTGCGATCGTTACTTCGAGATGCGAAAATTTTCAATGCCTATTTAAGAGACAGTGTTAGAAATTTGCAGACAATCTCCTTAACCAATTTATTAAGAATTACCTCGTAAGCTTTGTTTTTGAGATCTAGATTTGTTTGACTTTCTATAGCATCAATTTCAGACTCTCTAACGTTCAAATGTCTGGCTAAGTCTCTCCAAAAACGACCTAATTCTTCACTAATACGTAGAAACACTGAAAACAAAATAATATTGGAATGTATTGTAATACTTAATTTAAAAAAAAAAGCTATTTTTGTCTGCTCTTACCTTTTCTTTGTATCTGTTCTTTCTTATCAAAGGAAGATCCTGGTATTGGAACTGGATCATACGGTGTTTGTAATTCTACAGGATCATATGTTGGTACTACTGTAGTTCGTGATAATATTGGTTCTACCGTTGTTACTGATACATATGTTATATTTGGCATATATCGTACATTCTCATAATCTGTTAATTGCATAGGTGGAATAGGAGATGAATCTTTAATATAAATGACAAGAAAGAATAGTATAATAATAATAATAATAATAATAATCAGCAGCAAACCACCATAGTAAAGCATGTTGATCAATTTTCTATGCCGAATTGCTCTTTGGAACTTGACATGGACAGACATATTTTCATTCATAAGCATTATGTGATAACATGGATTAGACAATAAAGGTTTCGATACAGGATTTTCATTGTTTTCTGTATAACCATTGGAAGCATTCGTATGTGAGATACTATTTTGTGATGAAGCTTTAGACAAAAGATTCTTACCACTTCGTTGACTGCAACTTTTATAAAATGGTGAATACTCCATAGTCTTAATTTCAGTATCATATTTGCTTAAAATCAAATCCAAAGCAGGATCTTTTACGTATTGCGTTGAAATGTATTTAAGAGGTTCGATATTGTTATAACGTAGTATAGTACGTTTTTCAAGTACTCTAATTAAAAACTCCAGATCCTTTATATAATCCATCGTACGATTCGAGTTAATACAATACTCGTACTTCAATTTTAATTGATTTAATGTTATATTGTCTATGTGAGGTTCTGAAATTTTCAGAAAGCTTTCGCGCAATTGCTCATACCTCTCCATATTTATTATATGAATTCACATTAAATAATGGTACATCGGTATCAGACGCCACTTATTTCGTTCACTATTCTTACTCAATCATTCTGGGATTCCCCGTACTCTCTACCGTCTACTGTATGTGCATACCTATAATACAAAATTGATTTGAATCATGGAACGTCAGACAGTCTCTCGTGCGTAACTATATAACCTGTGCAACTTCCGAAGGTTTATTAAATTTATATGACAAGAAAATCCTGCTTCATGTTACCACATAAATGATCTTCTAACGTTAACAGTCTGCCCACTCTTTCACATTTTCATACTCTATTCGCATTCATAAATAAATGAAATTCTCATTAAATGTTTAGCTTTTCGCGATGACGTGAATGTCTTGTTTTCACATTGGCCACATTGTAACATCAACGCCGTTGCGCGAGCCAAGAAGCATGGATGCGTTCATTTCAATTGTCCTTGGTTACCGGCATTCGATTAGCATCTTTCACTAATGTTAATAATAAGAAGCCAATGGAACGCTAAAGAAAGACATTGCTTTATTCGCATGATTACTCGCTTTCACAGAGAATTATCAAAGGAGGAAAATATTAGATCGTGTACAAAAAGTAGTCCAGTCTAGTCTTTTTCAGTAATGGCGGGTGATCGGAATTACGTCATGAGCAGGAAATACGTTGATGCAGGTCGAATAGAGGGAGAGCGACCAGTAAAGACAAGATGGGATTGGTGGGTCGATCTCGTCGGTATCCGTCGGCAAGTGGCTGCTGTTTCTGCTGGTGGCCACTTCCCACACCACACCTCTGTCGCGGAGGGCTCAGAGCGTCCAACGACTTCACTAGCTAAAGTACCAGTACAAAAGATAGAGAGCAGCAGTCTCCCGCGGGTCGTCGCAGGGCGTACGTGAACGTGAGATTCGGAGTTGCCGTGCGGTGCGGTGTGTAACACTCCGATTTATAAAATCTGTGGACGCCGCGCGAAAGCCGAATCTCAGTAGGCTGCTCCTTACAAGGTGATCTCTACTTTCCGGCTATTTCATTAGTAACATCGTGCATCCAGCCACACACCCAGTCGGCCAACAAGTCAATCAAACAGTCTATCGACAGTGCGGCCAGTGCTCTCAGGGAGTGCTTCTTAGGCCTGTCGTATTTATTTATTTATCGATTCGCTCGAAACGTTCCAAAGGGACTCGCACACGCCGCACCGAGTTGACCAAGCCAGAGTCTACGGGAGCAGCGTGGAAGAGCGTCACAGCGAGAACTAGTAGTCGTGAAGGGCCTCGTCGACCGGCGACTTGTACGTACGCTGTATCAAGAATCAAGGTTCACTCGATTCCACGAGGTTTTTCAGAAAGGCAACGATCTTACTGCTGTGCTTCATAAAAATCACTGGAGATTTTGGAAATTGTAGCGGGTATCTTTACTTGAAACGGTTGACCCGCTTCTCGGAAATCGCAAACGGTACGTTGAGCACCAGCTTTGCCGATGTCTCCAGTTGATGCAGAGACACCTCATTTTTCTCGGAATATACTTGTATAGACGGTTACTGGGTTTTAGCGGTACGTGGCTGCGATCCTCCATCTCCCATTCATTCTCGTCGCTCTGTCTTTCTCTTATTCGGCACTGCTCACACTTGCAAGCGATGGAACGCGTGTTCTTTTCTATGGCATGTCCCGTAACACGCCGAAGTAAATTGTGCGGACTCGCCCGAAGGCGAGAGATCGTTGCAATGAATTTCGTTCCGGCGTATTTTCGTCGGTGAATGTTCTTCGCGTTCTTTAGAGAATTGTCGACTGCACGCGGCAGGGCAGTCAACATGTGCATCACGTTTGTCCTATGCATTATCATGTGTTATTGGGGTTACGTTACTTCGTTCCATTGGTCGCGGGAAGCAGAGCCGCGCAGGACACTCGTGTCACGCGGAGCCGCGAACGAGCATTGACAATAATACAGTCTACTTGCGGAAAGATAAATCACCTGAAAATGGTCTTCTCTATCGTTTATCAGTAGGATTTCCACGCGAGGCGAGGTGGGACGTCGTGACGCCAGTCGTGATACTGACTACGGAACACCCACGTGTACCGTTTTACAGTAAAGAGTAGCGCGATTAGAGCGATACGGTGAACGAGCTAAAAGACAATCGTTTAGTTGAATTCTAGAGTAACGGATAAACAGGCCATTCAACGCTATATGACGTTGGATACACTTCAATCTCGTGTTGCTGATAAAAGAATTTCTCAACCGATTGGAAACAGTTCGTTGTATCACTTTTACGAAACGATACCTGCAAAACGTGTTATTTGTCGCTCGAGGGCACCACGTGACCAAGTCAAATAATCATACTCAAGCATGCCTGAACTTGCCTATAAATTTATTGTAGTCGGCATACCATGCAGTTTTGATAATTCAGTCGTCTCATTAATAGATTGAACGGTCTTACCGACTACACTCAATCACCAAGATGAACAAGATGGATTACATGGAGGTTACCCTGCCCAACTACTCCTACGTCTTCAATTTCGAGGAGGAATTCATTCATCAGGACACGAGGGTTTGGATGACCAAAAACTGGACGAATTGTTTCTACTATTGCGGTATCTATATGATACTGATCTTTGGTGGGCAACACTACATGGCTAGCAGACCGAAGTTCGACCTCAGAGGCGTTCTCAGTCTCTGGAACACACTCCTCGCGACTTTCTCCATAATAGGGTTCACCAGGACCGCTCCAGAGCTTATTCATGTCCTCAGGAACTATGGACTCTACCACAGCGTCTGCATACCCAGGTAAGAAAAATTCGGTTCATGCATCTTCAAGTCGAAGCTCGTGTTTACGGACTCATTGCTTTTTTCTCCTTTTTCTCCTTATTTTTTCTTTCGAGCAACGAGTATTGCTGCATACTTTCAGAGATATAAATTCACTTCACGATGACCCGAAATGTCATTATTGCCCCGATTAATTCTCCTTTCTACTTCCATTAGCAATGTAGTGTCAAAAACAAAAAATTAATAATTGATAATCGCTTTATCAGTTCGACGAATGAGCAAGTATCTATGTCGAGCATATTGAGAATCAGAAATCGAATGATCAGTCATGTCCATTCACGAAAGCTTACAATTAATACATCAACGCCATTGGTTGAAGCTATTTTGAGAGATAGTCGAGAAAGAAAACGAAAAAAGGTATTCTGACTTTTCAGCTTCATCGAGCAGGATCGCGTATCTGGTTTCTGGACATGGATGTTCGTGCTCTCGAAGCTTCCTGAATTGGGCGATACGGTATTTATCGTATTGCGGAAACAACCGCTGATCTTCTTGCACTGGTACCATCACATCACGGTCCTCCTCTACGCCTGGTTCTCCTATACCGAGTACACGGCGTCCGCCAGATGGTTTATCGTGATGAACTATTGCGTGCACTCGATAATGTACTCGTATTACGCCCTGAAAGCAATGCGATACTCACCTCCGAAATGGATCTCAATGGTGATCACGGCGCTGCAACTGACGCAGATGATAATCGGTTGTGCGATCAACATTTGGGCATATCAGTACCTTGAGTCAAATCAAGTAGAGTGTCACATCTCTCGGGTAAACATCAGGCTGAGCTTGCTGATGTACTTCAGCTACTTCGTCCTCTTCGCGAGATTCTTCCACAAGGCTTATCTGGCAGGTGGACGCTCCAGGTCCGATAAGAAGATGTACGCCAATGGAAACGGTCATATCGCCGCGGATTACAGCAACGGCAAGCTCAAAGCTAACTAGACACCTCCAAAGTCTCTTGATCCTAAGTAAGTAAAGCTATATATTGGGATAACCGGAGGAGCGTATCGTCGTTCTTGTCTCTCTGCGTGCAACCCTTTATCGATCTGCGATAAATATATCGCACGACGTGCCAGGTTCCTAGCTCGCTCTGGTCACATTTCGTTTCACCAGGTTACCAAATGCAGCGTGAGAGGCAATCTTCGTCACAAGTGGAAAATCTCGTGAGTCGCCATGCAGCCCTGTTGAATTCTGACCGCTCCACTCGCCCGATTCGCATTACAATCTTTAGACATATTGTATTACTACTCGCAAGTACTACCGATCGTTATCACACTTACAATAATTATCTGCTACTTAAGTACACGAAGTAGAACGTCTTTCGAGGAGAACGCAGTAAAATGCGCAGAATTAGAAGATTTGTTTAAACGTTCCTGTGGACGTTTAAGCGTGTAGAATAATAGGCAGACCGACTCCCGTTCTGGATTATTACCGAGGGCCAGCGAGTGGGTGCTACTGCAAGCTTACGGGATATTTCGTACCCGTCCTTTTTATCCAGATAGCGCTTTCTTGGCCATCTTCTGAATTTTCGAGAATACCGTTAAAGCTCAGCTTATACCAGTCATCGTGGCATAACGAACAAATTTTTAGGAAATGAAAATAAGAGTAGGCAGGTAAGCCCATCAGGTTGACCTCGTCGAGGTTTTATAGCTTGCATTGTCGGCCACGGGTTATCTCTAACATTAATAAATATTTAATTCGTCCCGCGATAAGATAACGCACTGTTGGGACAAAATCAGGGTTTCAATTGATAAGAGATGAAAAAGAGACGAACAAAAATTGATCCAAAAAAAAGTGTAAGACAGTTTGTTAAATCTGTACGATAACACGGATCCAATGTCACCAGAGTTCACTCAGTGATTTATTGCGAATCGCTTCTTACCAAAGATATCGAAGAGCCTTTCTCTCTGGAAGAGAGGACATTATTCTCGAGAGAAGTGACAAGGTTATGACGTTCGGTGGACCGCGAAGAAAAAAAAAAGGAATGAAAGTGAAAAACGAAAGATAAACGTGAGCATTCACGATCGAGTGTAAGCTTGGGAAATTCAAAATGAGAATTAGAATCCAAATTGATATTGAGAATCGAGAAAGATTATTTTTTGCGCCAGCGGGGCTGGCCGTCGGGACGTTGCAATCGACGCTAATTTCGAATTAACTGGTGTTAACGTGGTAAGGGTGGATTTAATAAAGTAGGTTTGGGATATATGGGTACCTGGGCACGAGGGTTTAACGCTCGATCGTTCGCGAGTAGTCCGACTCTATTGCGAGGACTTGTTAATAATATTATAATTTTATTATTATCAACTTAATATATTCTTTAAAAGTTATTTATAACGGGTGGGTCATTCGGTCTTTCGGTCTTTCGTTCGTTCACCTTATTCTCCATTGGTAATACCATGCACGGAGCCAGGTCCTTATTGCGACGCAAAGAATTTCTGGATTCTCGGATGGTGTTTTGCCTTTGCCCGCTGACGCATCGCCCGGAGAGAGATCGTGAAAGGTACATATTTCGAGATGGCTCAATTTTGCCTCGCGGCCCAATTTCAAAGAGCCCAATTCCCATATGGAAAATACGTCGAGCTAGGCTGTCGCGCAATGTAAGTTCAGCAGCGTACTGTCGCAACGTCGCGTTCACTAGAGAAAAGTCGAAGGCTGTCCTGATCCGGAGAAGGAGAAAGACCGTCAAGGTCGTGAGTAATACATCTTCCGAAATAATTGAAATTTCAGGCGAATCGCTGACCTTCGGATTCTTCCTAGTCATTACGAAAACTCGTACCGAGTACCTATGTCAAGGGAGAAATTAGCATTGAGATACGATTCCCATTACGTTCTGTCTTTCTACTTTCGACGTACTAGACGAAATTTCCCTCGCGCGACACCCTGGAGTTTCACGCAATCGCTAATTAGCATTCACCGATGACGCGGTAATGGACGTCCTCTAAAGTAAAAGTCGTGGCCCATATAGCGAAGCATTATCAAGATTTGTATTGCATATAACGACGCGCGTGGAATGGAATGCGCTGACTTAGTAGGGCTTGAGTAGCCGAGACTCGAAATCGGCTCACAATCAGACACCAAAAACAATCGTTGCTCGTTATCTCCAGAGGTAACGACTCCACCACACGCTACTCGTTACTTGCCTTTTTTTTTTTTTACTGTTTGCCTGTTTGCTTGACTTTCCTCGACTTTTGTCGCATACGAGTCTTAAGCGAGGCGATGCTCTTTTTGCAATCGAGTTCACGGTCTAGGTCATGGTTTTAGCCTGCTGGACATTTCTCCGGTCAATCAAGCAGTGGTCAGCTAGTCAGCTAATCGCTCTTCTTTCCTTTCTTGCTTATCTTTCGGTCTCTTCCCACAGCTGACCTAACGGATGCTGTGTCCCCCCTCTCTCTCTATCTCTCTATCTCTCTGTCTCTGAAATAGCCTTGCCAGACATCCACGTGCAAAAGTCAGAGTTCGCGCATCGCCTGATCGCCGGAGCGCCCATTAACGCAGACCATCTATCTCTTATTTCTGAGTGGCTTTCGTAAGCGACTCTTCCCTTTTCGCAAGGTGAATCGAACAGTCATAAAAACGAGCAACCTTTAGCTCGAACAAGCCAGGAACACCTGATCAGCTATAGAAGAGAACTTCTCGCTGGCCTTGGACTCCTTGAAATCCGGCAGGAACTTGGCAGACGGCCAAGCGGGATGCATCTCGAGGAGCTTTGAAAAAAATTGGCTTCTAGCATCGATCGAGGAATACATATGTATATAGAATACAGAGGAATATATAGGACGTGGTACACGACCTTCCTCTTTCTCTGGCGATTCGCTTCAGCTTCCGTAGTTGCGAAAGAAACCGAGAATCGAAAGACGGTCAGCCGGCTGATTCGCTTTGGCGGCACATTGGATTTCCGGAAAATTGCGGTCGGCTCGAAAAGCAACTATTGGCGGGCATTGAAAAAAGTAGGTCGCTTCAGGCGCAGCCACTTGGCCAGGCTCGCTGCATCCATTGCACGTATACGCGACTGATATTATATATATATATATATATATATGCTCTCGCTGGATACACGGAACGAATTGATCTCCGACTTGCAGCTCGAAGCGAAAACGTATCGTAAAACGAAAAGAATGCTTTTTCGCTTCAATCGATTATGTTGTAATTACTGTCTTAACGAATAACGAACAAAGAGTTTGAATTTGACTCGCAAGACACTAGTCGTTCGTTCGTCGTCCTTAAAGCGTCTAGCCGCTTTAAACGTTACGCCTATGCCGTCGCTCCGCGACGCAATCGTTTCGGTGTCATCTGGTCCAGACACCAGAATACAAGAGTACTTTGGATTGCTGACTTATTATTCCAACTTTCGCTTGAGACACACATTGTCTGGACCGGCCAGCAAGATCTTAGTCGGCAGTCCGCTTTGTGTAAAAGTATAAAAAGAAACACGATTAGCACTTTGACTGCCGCGACAAGTTTCTTACAATGTAATTTGTATGGAACTGCCGGCCACTGGTGACCCTCCACAGCAGTCAACGTATTAGCAATCCGAATAAAATTATTGATTGCATCTCGACAGAGAGCAAAGTGGATTAGTCGAAATCGTCGACGTGTCTAGAGACTTTAGAGGAATCGCCTATGAGATTTTCAGTAACCTTTAGACACTCGTTGACATAGAAATCGACAGCAATCGATTACGAACTCGAATTAAGAAGAAGGGACCGTCGTCCCAGCGACCCCGCGAGAGCGCAAGATCAACTAGAGACTTTTTCATAATTCTCAATTATTTTGGATGTTATTTTTTTTTTTCACAAACGCACAAAACTTATTTGTAAATATACTTTGTTTTTTTTTTTTCATTATGCAATTGTCCGTTAATCACTTGCCAACGAATGGATTTCGAGGGTCTTAATTATTCCGATTATCTATTAGCTTTATTGCCGATAGGTATATTAAGATGGAGTATCCAGATTGAGATATCCTCGTTACTATAGCATTTGAACTTGAATTTGAAACGCTTACGACAATCTATAATTCTTTTTTTATGTGCTACATTTCTTTATTTATATTGAAACTGTGTAAGAGTATCAGTAAAATACGATCATTGCATAAAGTGGACGTTCATTTGGCACGCATGAGGTTCAAGAGTGTCGAGTCGCCTGATCAAGAATGAGTGTATCAATGACTTATTGCGTAAGATAATATTGGATTGTGTAGAGGTTACTGCCCTTAGAAGACATCGGGAGGAGAAGTGATTAGCGATTGACGACTAGTGTAATAATCGCGATAGTTGTAAATAGTCTTATGAAATAAAGAACTATTTAAATGGAGTGTGTGTGAGAGAGAAAGAGAGAGAGAGATAAGAACATCTCTACGTGGGTAAGATGAGAAGGAAAAAGAAGAGAAGAGGTGTCGGGCTCAGACTTTTTTTTTTTAATTTTCAATCGATAATGTCCTATCCTTAGAACCGTCCAAAAGTACGTAAAAGGATCTTTTGAGTTGGAATTGTATAAAAGTCAATAGAATATCGCATAGTCTCGATTCTCGTGTCTCTCCCCTGCGACCCTTTTCACTGTTCTGTTTTCTTCGTTGAAGCGAGCGGTTGTCGAAAGTCCCTCGCGGAGATGTTTGCACAAACGGCATGTCCGATTTCGGGATTCTCGGTGATCGGCCAATTCTTATTGTTTTGCCTGTTTTACATTTTTCGCCTTTGCGAATTACATTTCTCTTGTCTTACGATACTCGTAGTTTTTCTTTTCTTTTCCACCGCTGACGACCGATCGGGCATGCATCGTGTACCGCTCTGTGATAAATAATAGTTTGCGCGGGTGCGACAAAACGAATGCGTTCACCAGGAAACAGACATTTTTCATATTCCTGCGCACTTTTGTTATCGTGTATATATACCTAATAACGAGAAATAAAGATAAAAATTGAAAATTGTATTTCACTGTAACTCTGTTAATTCTACCTGAATCTTTCATCGCCTGCACTCCGTCCATGCACAATCCTTTCCAATATTAGCTCTATCAATTAGTTCCACGATTCGTCGCTCGGCTGAATTACTTGCAGACTGCAGCGACATCTTTGCGGTCTTTCTTGCAACTAATTGCCTTCCTTCCTTTCTTTCCTTATGGCTGACTCCTCCAATGAGGAGATGTGCCGGACAACTAATTGCCAACCATTACTAAAGACGACGAGAACGAACGAAGCGTTTTCACAAGATGATCAACTTCATGCGTCCAGGAATCGAATGGGGATCTGGACTGTGATGGGAATTAAAAAACTGTCTAAGTAATTTGCTAGAATATTAACCTAAAATGTCAGAACGCTGATTAAATAATTTATTTATTTCTTAAATATTTAAGATAAATTTCTATAATATTGCTATAAAGTGCGGGAGCGAAAATGCTCTGTGATTGGCCCTGACGTCACAACCTCATCTCCTCATGTGAAGTTTATTTTATAGCCAATGAGGATTGCCCGCATTCGAGCTGACGAGTGCTTTTCATAATATGTATAACTTATCGCACCACATCAGAACGATTATTGGTAATCATTGGTAACCTATGCACGTTGGTTCATAATATGCGCGGTCGTGGACATTATACATCATCATTATATGTATGAGGTTTTACGGTCATTTTGTCACGTGACTCAACAGCGCGTTTTAACTTTTATTTGTGCCACATGATTTTCAATATGATCTTTTAACAAATATAAGCATATTATTTACCTAAGACATCAGTATTCGTATTTTTTATAGTACCACAATTAAGAAAAATGAAAAAAGAAATTGGTACAGTTCCCCATTGATTTTTCCGCCCCGGATAATAAATATACTCATTAATTGGCTGATGGAAATAAATTGCTGACAGATGACAATCGTCAGGGAATATACGTGGCATGCATTGCGTAAGCGGACTCATATTAATTTTCAATACTGCAAGAGCAAAAAATACTTATGCACTTGACACGGGTCTTCCTTTTTCTTGCTTCCTGTCGTGTGTATAAATTTCATTATACTTACAAAAGGCATTCAAATTCGATTCTAATGTAAGTCGCAGATTGGCACGAAGTGCGGTAAAAAGAAATCGGTCGCTCCTGCAGTACAGTATCCGGTAAGTTAGTTTGCATTAGAAAAACTTTCTTTTAGATCTTAATACTGAATTTCTGTCAAGGCGAACTTGTTCACCGCGATAATGAATTTACTGTTTTCGATAAATTGACATCCATGCAAATCTTACATTTAAAAAAATCAGTTCATCTTTACATAACTTTTTTTCTTTTTTCTTTTTCCGTCACTCATAATTAGTGATAATAAGATGTTTTTTTTTTATTCGTGTGAATTTTTTTAGCGCACGAGGACATATGCAGATTAAATGTAATAAGTAATTGCGTAACGCTAAAGAAAAATGATAAATGAGATCTGTGGAAACCCAAGACTGGACTCTAGTGGCGGAACTAAATAATTTATTGTAAGAAAATTCAAACGTGCTTATCATTAATAATAGGCATGTGCTTTGACAAAGATACTTTGAAATATTGTCAGTTTCTTATTACCACCTGCGTCGGTTGACGCGTTAATTATTTATTCGTTAATTTAACGAGTCCTTTTTAAAAGTAGATGTATGAGATGCAAATGATTTCATTAGTCGATCAAGCGTTGCCATCCGACTTGTTTTTGTTTATTTGATCCCTGCAAACGCACTGCTGTTGGTGTAATATATTTAATAGTATTAAAAAATACGCTTTAAACAGGTGATAAAAAATTTCCCTTTCAATCAATCTGACCATTGTGTTGTGCTGATGTAACTTTTTACAAAAATAGTTACCAGCATATCCCAATCCGTATCTGCATTACCTAAAATGACTTTAAGTGTTCCTTTTAATGCAGCGACACCGAAATATTACTGCGTTAACACGTATGCAATATAGTAGTAACGATCTGAGTTTGCTAGGTCAGGAAAGAAAACCAAGTTACAACTCGGGCCAGATTTAAGGAACTGTTTTTGGACATGGACCTTAGTCGTGATTATAATCGAATGTATCGATACCTCGAAAGAGAAATTAATATTAGGTCGTAAATTTTCTCTTTCGAAAGGCATACGATCTCTCGCGATGACCGTCACGTAATCCTAGGCAACACATACGTTCAAAAGTAATCTTTGAATCTGCATAGTCCCACTTATTTTCCAGGTTCACAAATTCGACCCCAGGTTGATTATAGAGTTAGGATGTCCGACAATAAATGACAATTATTGCACGATTAGGCGTCTCGAACGCCATTTGGAATATTACGTGTTACCTGGGAAAGCTGTCCAGTTTCATTGGATATTACGTAACTCTCTATGGTACGTTATTTGATGACTTTGCATTTCAAGCGGACGATTCCACGCGTTTTTATCTTCAGTTCTTAAAGGTATCGTAACTGTATGTTCAAGAGACGCTGTAAAATTATTTTCCTTGTAAGACATAACGTAACGTGACCTCGTCGTTGAATTTGAACATTGTATTTTTGAATAGGAGTTAGAAATTTATTTGTATACTTTTTCGGTGATTCTATAATTTTCGATTTTTTTTTTCTTGTTTTTACCCAAATTGGTACTTATCAGTTGTAGATAGCCATACTTAGTCATCGCGTGACCAGTATACTGATAAATGATAAGGTAATTGGAATTATCGTTTTCACGAATACTACAAACACGTTCCCTGAGAATTGAATCAAATTTTTCTATTGGTTAAGTATATTAAATATTTCGAAATAGAGTGTAGTACTTAATAGTTTCAAAGGTTAAATGCATCACAAGCAAAACATAAGTTAACAGAAGCCTGACAAGCAACGACTAATATTGTCTGGCGGAATCTACCAGGGCTAATAGTATTATGCGGCATTGAACCCGTCTACTCTTGGACTTGGACTTGAATGTTTTTCCAATACGTATCGAGAATGGAATTCAATTCTTTGTAATTCTTTTGGACAATAAATATTTCAAATCAACTGCTGGAGCAATTTTACATTTGAACTATGGGGAATTGTTAGTGAACGTCAAAGAATTTCTCTCTCGGTTTATGTTTACATGGAATATTTGAAAATGGTACTTAACAAACGCGTTGTACAATATGTACAATATGACTTTCTGAGTGTCAGAAGACAAAACATACGTATTTACGCCTCTCTAGAAAATCATACTTCTTTTTTTACGATTATACATTAAAAAATATTTACGAATGTTGCGCGATTGTTTCTTGTGTTAAAGAATAAGTGGCTATCAAATTCTCATTAGGTACTCTCTGTGGAATTTGCGTCACGGAGTAGGTCCTTTGACATTTACTTTTCATGTCGTGATTTGATACGAATAGTGGAAACAGAAGAGCCTGTAGATCAGCATCGGATGGGTCTTTCTTATGTCTTATTCCTGGGAATGAGAATTACCATCGTAGTTGAGTAATTTTGTAAATGGTTCTAAGTACGTCAAAGCAAATTTGCTAAATGAGTGAGCATTCATTTGCTTTTATAATTTCGACCTGCGAATGATTACTATTCACAAATCGCGCGTCATCAGTGACACGAAAATGAGCGGACCAACTTAATGCTGCTTTGGGATGAGTTTATCGAAGTGTGTACGTATAATAATAATTTATCTTTTTCTCAAACGTCTCTAGCTGGCTGAGATAAAATTTTATTAAAAATATACTTTTTCCTTCTTTAGTCGGTCTTTTGTTCTCAAGATCTCTTGCTGCAAGCATCTTTACCTAGTTTATTTATAATTCTGTGAATGGCTTGAAGGGAAAGCGTTACTTGCCCTTACCCCTTTTCCGCGATTTAATTGCAGCAAAGCTGCACTATTTCATAAGAGATTGACTTGTATGAATTATTATGGTTAATTCATGCATCCTGTAGCGAAAATTTGGTAGGGCAGTCCTAATTTAAGCTACCGCTGAATTTATTTACTAGCAAAGGTACAGTAAGCTTTTTGGTGTCGGTTCGAACAGTGAATTACGCCGATAGATGTCAACACCTTCCAGATTATCGACAGGAGCGTTTAGTTTTTTGTAATGCCGGTAGAGAATAAGTATCCGTGTATTGCTAGTTGTATACAGATTTTATTACAATAGTATAAATATACTGTACAAGATTTATTAGTTATATACAAGAGAGTTACTTCGTGTCCTGGTCTTTTCTTTTACCCCAATCCTCTGAAATGTAGGTCATCAAATCTGTCAATCCTTCGAAATCTGTTCTGCTTCTTGGAGGATTGTTCTTAGGTATTCTCGGGAGAATGGATCCCATTTTTATTCGAAATTCTTCAGCAGTGCTGGCTCCAGATATTTTCCAGATGCTATAGAACAATATGCCACATCCTGTAATGGCATAAACCGTGCCCCACCCCAAGGCTCTCATTGCAAGAGAACCACCAGTCTCGGTCATTCCTTTGAATCCTGCTATGCCCTCATTGAAAAACTTTGGATCTTTCTTTTTTGATGCTGCCACTGCACTTCCAAAACCAATGAGCATCGATACGCCAGTTACAGCACTTAGGAATACTGCAGCTAAGGTAAATACAAATTTATTATAGTTCTAAACAAATATTATTATGCATTTTATATATATAATTTCAGACGTTATTAGGTTTACGACATATTTCTAATACATACTTACACAATGGGAATCAAACAACAAATAAAAATATATATAGGTGTACATTGTTGTTTATACTTCATTTTTTCTAGGTTATAGGTTACTTAATAGGCAATTGAAATCATTCTACAAGTAGTGGAGTTAATGTAACGCGTTATGTATGACAAAAAGTTACCCTGAAATCTTTCTTTCCGTCTGTTTATGTGTTTCACCTCGGTTGACAAGTCGTCTTTTACGTAGGAAATTGCATCGGAATAATTTGAAACATTCTTGGCCTCTGCAGACATTTTAAAATACTTATAATGGGCCCAGGGAAAACTAGGTACAACGATTCTGTTTATTTTCTAGGGAATACACGAGCTAAATTCCCTACTCTTCTGCATCTAGAGGGAAAGCAAGTGGAAACGTCACACACGCATGTCATTTTCCGAAGCATTCCGAAGGCTCTTGGTGATGTTCCTCAACTTTCGTCAACAAAATATTTATTACCTCTGTCGAGATGTTTTGAGTGACACTAGAGAATCCTTAATGAACATCGGATAAGGAATATATGTATACTACAAGAATTTACCTCAAAATATTCTTTAGCTGCAATGGAAGGTATACATAGTCTGTCAGAGTATTGTTAATTGAATGCCTTTCATTAATTATTAACGATTAACTTTCTGCACTTTCACCGTCGCAGGAGAAGCACAGCCAAATATTTGCCAATTGCTTGAAGAGTTGAAAATAGTAGCAGAAGCAGGGGCTGACAGCAAGGAGGATGGCATAGTAAACATTATGCAGATCTTAGATTCTTTCGTCAATGTCAGCAAAACATTAGTTGGAGGTACAATTTTTATTTTCACTGGTTTTCATGGGACATTACATTAATTTTTTCTTTTTCTTTGCTCTAGAAATCTCAGGATTTGTGTTTGACGATGTGTTTTTAATGCTTTTGACTCATGAATCAAAAATAGTAATTGCAAAGACTGCTAAGGCTATAGCAGAAGTAGCAAAGTTAGAGAAAGGAAGAGAAATATTTACAAATGCAGATCTAGTAAAAAAATTAGTGTCGCTTTTGAAGGAAGATGACATTGACATTCTGGCACAAGTTTCAAGAGCGCTTGGCAATATTTGCTACGAGAATGGTATATGAAAGATTTTATAATTTCCATCATATTTAGTGTTGGATCTCAAGGTTGATTTCATTTCAGAAAAGGGAAAGGAATTGTTACAAGAAAAGAATGGTCTTAAGGATATATTGATTACCTTAAAAAAAAGTGCAAGTTTAGGTGATGCCGAAGGTGCTGGATTCTTAAGAAATGTAACTGCAGGGTTATTATTGAACTTCCTTATTGGACAGGATGAGTTGCAGAGAGAGGTATAAATTTGACATTAAAAAGAACTTCAATTATTCTCAAAAACTATCTATTTACAGGCTTTGAAAGAAAACGTGTTATCTATTGTCTGCAGTATTCTAGAAAACGATGGAATCACAGCTGGTGAGTCTGCCACCCATGCAATGTTAATTTTAGGATTATTGGCGGACTTGGGTCAAGACGTTCTGGATGAGCGATTGACGAAAATATTAGTTGCTATATTGGCAAGTGATGCATCGCCAGAACTTTCGGAAATGTGTCTGGAGCTGCTTCATGGACAAGCGGAAAATGGTAATTGGAGAAGTCCATGGAAAACCTTCTCTCCACGCCTAATTTTGAGTTAACCCCTCTCTTGTCTTTTCAGAAAGTACAAAGATTTTATTAGCTAAAGCTGGTGTCTGTGAACTGCTCCTTAAACTCTTGGAGAAACATGGACCTCTCTGTACTGACGAAGAGACGAGATCCGTCCTAAAAGTCGCGTGCAATTTGATCGTTTTGATTTTAGCAGGCGGTAAATAATTTATATCAGAGTATGGTGTTCTCCTGCATACGTTCTGAAATTTATTTAACTTCGTTACAGACGAAAGCATGGATGTGCTCTATGATCAGAGCCATGGAATTGTTTATAAGAAACTGGTAGATTGGTTGGATAGCGGCGACGAAGATCTCCAGGTCGCAGCCGTCTTGGCAATGGGCAATTTCGCACGGACCGACGCACATTGCGAGCTCATGGTGGCTCAAGGTGTTCACCGAAAATTGCTGCGACTAGTCAAAGAGAATGATAATAGAAGCTGCGACATAAGACTGCAACACGCTCTCCTTAGTGCACTTCGAAACCTTGTTATTCCTGTCTGCAACAAACCGATCGTGCTAGCAGATGGTCTTGTCAACGTAGTTTATCCAATGTTAGATATTCCAACATATCCAGTAGTATTCAAACTGCTGGGCACACTCAGGATAGTAATCGACGGGCAACGTCAGTACAATTCAGACTTTTTCTTTACGATCCTGTGTTTCTTTGAAAACGATTTGATCTATAATATTTCACGCAGAGGAAGCAGCCATTTCTCTCGGGCAGAGGGAGGATCTTATAAAGAAAGTAGTTGAATGGTGCAGCACAGAGGATCATCCAGGAGTTCAGGGCGAAGCTAACCGTCTCATTTCCTGGTTAATTAAGAATAGCAGGTATATTTAAAAATTTTCTGCCTCTACACGTTCCCGATTCTATGCGCTATTTTCTTTCAGGGAAAAAAATGTTGTTAACTCCATAATCCGACACAGTGCTGTGAAGCATTTGGTAAAAATGTTGACTGCTCAACACGCTTTAATGCAAAATGAAGCTATTTTAAGTTTAACTATCATGACTACCGTTAGTCCTTCTGAATCAGAGCAGCCAATTATCGATGCCGAAATTGGAGAAACCATGCAGAAATTTCTCGAGGAAAGCGCACCTAACCTGGAGCCAGCTATGATTTACAATTCTATATCTCTGACAGAAAGTCTCTTAAAAATGAAGACAATGAAGCAGTACTTGGAAAAATTTAATCTGGCCGCTGCGTGGATAAAACTGATGAAGTCTCGAGAAAAGAATATCAGTGATCTTCGAGAGAAAGTGAAATCGCTTTGCGATTCAATGGGAGTTCAGATAGATTGAAATTCGACTTTTAATCTATTTAATGAATTAAGGGAATGCGAACGTACGATTCTCTTTATGTCAATTCAAATAATCACGTTCGCATTTTTCTCCTTATCCTCCGATTAAAAAGTATTACCTTCGCTGCCACAACACGCACTACAAGTTTTCTATCACAGCATTCCGAAACGGAGCGCAAATCGTGCAATTACATATTTTCGAAATCCTGCAGATCCCAGTGCAATCCGTTTCGAAAGCTGCTACTGCGCTCTAAGCGAGAATATCATATTTTAACCCGTATTTCGTACTGATAGGTCATTTTTGTCCGCACAATTACTAACAATATCGATTCGTCGAAAAATAACGATCGCAAGATCGACGCTCCATTTCATTAAAGAAAATATAGTTCAAATCTATTATTCTAGTCTTTATTTAGAAAGATCAAGAGTTGTCCAGATTTTGCAAAAAAAAATGTACCATTAAGTAACGCGTCGGACAAAATTGACCCATCTGTAGGGTTGAAGGATGCCAAAAATAAAGG
>JARQSV010000033.1:44313-58165 GCA_030142285.1 Calameuta idolon | reverse complement strand
AAAAAAAATGTACCATTAAGTAACGCGTCGGACAAAATTGACCCATCTGTAGGGTTGAAGGATGCCAAAAATAAAGGTACGAAGTAAGATTTAATATCGTTCTGGCGATTTTTAATGTATGAACGTCGCGACGCTTCGTATCTTCTATTTATAATCATTTATAATACACCGACGAACGTCGCACTGTCAAATGTATTTATTTATCGAGAAAATAAATATTCAGTCACATACGTCCACACGTGTCTAGCAAAACGGTTCAGTTAATTTAAGGTATGTCTCAATGAAACTCGAAGTACCATTCGTAAAAGGACGTCCTGATTACCGTTGCGCATGGCGATTTCTTCAATGTCCTTTCTGGCTGCTGCTGCTGCTGCTCGTGCATTCAATGTGGATGTAATGGGAGTGGTAGGCCACACGGCGTGACGCACAGACTAGTTCGACGATTTTCCGTCGAAGAAAAACGTCGTCACAATCGTCTAAGCTGCCACGTAATGTTGTGTGCCGTTTGCGAGTTACGTTCGCGAGATTATTGTCGAAAATTTACCTCCTCGCAAGTGCAATGCGTGACTCTGTGACGATTAGAACGTAGTGCCGTATAATCTGCTATAGGAAAACATCACGAGAGAAGGTAAGGACTCGGTGGGGTCGCTAAAAAATACGCTAAAAAGTCTTGAACTATCGAGACAGTTCGTTCTGTCGTTTCTCAATGACGTTTTAACCTTTCACACGCGTGCTGCTTGAGTCGATGATGTTGCGTTTTCTCGGATATATTTTAAAGCGGCACGTGGTAACATGTATGTCGTTTAGCCCGAGAGAAATATGGACAAATTAGATGCGGGAGCGTCCGGTGAATGACACGTCCTGATACATCCATGACTTGTTCGTGCTGTCTTCGAACATTTCAATTTGTGCTTGTTGCGTGGGGAAGCTTGCCAGCCGTATTTCTTGTCATGCTACTAATTATTTTTTTCCATCTTCGTTTATTTATAAGGTGTAATTTATTTTGCGAGCCCAGACTAGATATTCGTCTTTCATCGAAATTGAAATGTATATGACAGGTGTCGCAGCTCCTACAGTTTCATGTATGCCGGCATTTATAAATTGCAATTTAAAATAATTTCAGCTATAATTGAAGCTACTTATATTAGGGGAGCTCGCGCTGATACTTTCTTAGTGCAGTCGAATATAATGTTATTTATTCTTGATTGGCTGATTCAGTGGTAACGTCAACTATCGCGAAGACGCGTTTATAATATTTTCTTCTCTTCCGATACTGATCGCATGATTGTATGCCACGTGTAATCGTCGCGTACATCGTGTTTTTACGTCGAACTTATATTTTTAGATATTGGATACTATCATCTTGTGAGCAAGCATAAGGCTTACTTGCACCTGGTAATTGTTGGTCAAGTCTGTTTACTTTAAATCAACATTGAATTGTTGGAGCAATATACTAAGTAAACTATGCCATATAGAATACAACTGTAGTTGATTCTACAGTTAAAATGCTTATCAGTCATCAAGTTATTATCTTGACTGGAATTCTTATTTATTACTTATGTAGTTCAAGTACAAGAATGTTGGCTTAAGAGATGATATGTTTACATAATTTGCATTATCTATTTCAGCAACTCTCTAACACAACATAATGTCTCAGCCAGGTAGTTACCACCAATACCAACTATTCCCAGAATCTGCTACTCCAATAAAGAGTGGACTACCACCGATGATCAATGGTCAACCTAATGCCATGCCACCTACGCAAAATGGTGTTCAAAACCCCCATATTAATCCTCTCGGTAAGGACCCAGTAAGAAAGACATGTCATTATGTAATCCTCCAATTATTATCTAGATGTTTAGGTTGGAAAATGCATGTTCTAGGTACACCATCGTCACAATCATCACGAGACCCTTCGAGGGAACCATCTAGAGATCCATCACCAACCCAGTTTCTTCACAATCAGTACAGACCTCAATTGCCCAGGCCTCCGATGCCTCCCATTAATGGACAGCAGTTAGGAAATAGAAATCCTATCTCACAACCACCGCGAGTCACGCATGTTCCACAAGACAGATCAGTTATAACATCAGCACAAAATATTACTAATCAGACTGGTCCCGGTGCGCCAATTTCAAACCCTACGCCTATCTTAAATTCATCCGTATCGGCCTCCACGTTAGCTCCGCCGTATACAAATATGCAAATTCCAACGCAAGCTTCCAGTTCACAGCCATCTCTTCTTACAAGTGAAATGTCACCATCTACTACGAATCACACAACACCAGTCGAATCGGGTATCAACGCTTTGAACTATTCGGCCACTTCTGCAGGATTAACAAAATCTGAACATCCAGGACAAAATCCCGTTTTCCCACCAATGTTAGGACAACCCCAACATGTCGAAAGCAAGAATGATTTTGGTAAAGTTCCACTCTCAACCGGAAACCCGCATGCTTCAAATCATCAGTCCCAAGCCCATCAGCTCCCGGCTGTCAGTAGTCAACTGTTACATTCATCCAGTGCAACAACGACATCAATTCAACAGCAATTAAGTAGAGCCAATCAGAATTTGCCGCCATCCTTGTCGCAAATTCAAAGCCGAAATTCTCCTGGACTAGACCAGAAACCGCCGAGTGTTGTACCCACGGCCTCTACTGTAAATCAACTACCCCAAACTCAAAATCAACCACAGAATATCGTTCTGCCTCAAAGTCGCAGTGAAACTTCCCAAGGATCACTTCCAACTGTGACACTACCAAAAAGTCAACCTCAACAGAATATTTTTGGACCTCCCCGACCAAACGCCTCGCCGATACAGAACGTGCCAGGTTATCCACAACAGCAGCCTAAATTGGGAAGTGTGCAGGATTTATCAGCAGGTGCAGAGAAAATTTCTTCTAGCATCCAAAGCACGAGTGCCAACACGCAGAATTTATTCGGCAACACAAGTCAGAGTTTATCTGGCCCGCAAAACCTTTCTGGTCCTCTACAATCAAGACCTCAGAGCCAGTATCCCACACAATTACCTGCTCAACAAAATTTATTTGGCAGTCAGTCCAATTTGCCTCAGCAAACTCAAAATATGTATGGGAGTCAATCGAATTTAGCTAGTCAAAGAAAATATCCGCAAAATAGTCCTTACGGGGTGCAGCAGACCGTTTCCACTGCCAATTTGTCGGGCCCCACGTTGTCGGGTCCACAAAGACCCGGTGCACCTCCTACTGGATCAGGACAGTATCAGGTAGGACCTGGTATGCAACCTCCTCCGGGGCAGCTTATGGTAAGTTTCTTGTTTGATATAAAAATTGTTTTACCGTTATTGAATTTCATGTTTATTACAGCAAGGTCAATATGATCCGCGCTCACAATATCCTGGTCAAATGACTAATGTTCCTTTGGATAATATGTCGAGAAGGTATCCCGGATCTTATCCAGACCATATGAATCAATTAAACAATCAGATGAGTGGTATGTCAGTTGCGCAGACAGGTTTCAATAAATTATGGGTACGTTATCAGCCATATAGCGCAATACGCGATAATAACAGTTGCACTTAAGATACTACAGATAATTATTTCAGGGCAAGGAATCTGTTGACCTATTGCAATGCAGAAACATATTACCATCGGAAAAAGTGGCACCGCCGAAGATCACTCTGCACCAGGAATTTCTGGACAGTGTCAATTGCAGTCCGGAGTGAGTTTCATGATCTTCAAGATCGTCTTATCAAATTATAAAAACGGAACGAATGATTCGATTACACAATGTTATCTTTCCACGACAGTATTTTTAGGTGTACTCTGACGAAAATTCCAGAGTCGAATTCACTTCTACAAAAATCGAGGTTGCCATTGGGAGTTCTCATACATCCCTTCAAAGATCTAAATGTAAGATGCGCCACGCGTAAAACCTGTGCATTTAAGATTTCTAGGAATATGAAAAAAAATTTAGAATGTGTTTCAGCATTTACCCGTGATACAGTGCAGTACGATCGTACGCTGCAGGGCTTGTAGAACCTATATAAATCCATTCGTGTATTTCGTCGACTCCAAACGATGGAAGTGTAATCTTTGCTACAGGGTGAACGAACGTTAGTATCGAGACAATCTACCTCAGACTAATGCCAATTGGAGGTTAATCTGTTATATACGATTGCAGTTCCCGAGGAGTTCCAGTTTGATCCTGTAAGTAAATCGTATGGGGATCCTTCGCGAAGACCGGAAGTAAAGACCAGTACAATTGAATTCATAGCGCCTAGTGAATACATGGTGAGTCTTTGATTCCCTGAAACCTTGAAATGTTTATATAGCTGCAGTAACAGGTGTTTTTTCTTTATTCTGTCGCAGCTGCGACCACCGCAACCAGCAGTTTATCTTTTTATTTTGGATGTATCAAGATTAGCTGTCGAAAGTGGATACCTCACTGTAGTATGTAATACAATAGCTGAAGAATTGGGAAGATTGCCAGGGGATGGAAGAACTCAGGTTGGATTTCTTGCCGTGGACTCGGCGATCCACTTCTACAGTATGCCCGACAATGTATCACAGCCCCATGAGATGATTATGTTGGATGTTGACGGTGAGTGAACTTTCTCAATGATTATCCACCCACTGCTCACGTTAATGAATGTGATTTCCTTTTAGATGTATTTTTGCCTTGTCCGGAAAACTTGATAGTTAATTTGAAGGAACGCGAGGAACTCGTAAGAGATCTGTTGGCACAACTCCCAACGATGTTCCAGGGTACACACGATACAAACAGTGCCCTAGGTGCTGGACTGCAAGCAGCTTTCAAACTCATGGTGAATATAGATAACAGACGAAAGTATTAGAATATGATTTATGGAGAATACTTAATTTACATGGTAAATTGGCGTTCATAGTCTCCTACGGGCGGAAGAGTCACTGTGTTTCAAACGTGTCTACCTAACCTGGGACCTGGTGCTCTGCAACAGAGGGAGGATCCTAACAATAGAGCCGGTAAAGACGTGCCGCATCTAAACCCAGCGACAGACTTTTACAAGCGTCTCGCCCTGGAATGTAGCGGACAGCAAATCGCAGTAGATTTATTCCTGCTGAATAGTCAGTACAGCGACCTGGCCACGTTGTGTAAGCTGCCTCCGTTTCGATAAACCATTCGGCACAAGACATCTGCTGTAAATGGATAAATTGGAAAATATTTTATTTGCAGCCGGTATGTGCAAGTTCTCCGGTGGTTGCATCTATCACTTGCCGTTATTCCGATTGAACAAGCCTCAGCACACGGAAATCCTCGAAAGGATGCTGCGCCGTTATTTGACGCGAAAGATCGGATTCGAAGCTGTGATGAGGATACGCTGCACCCGTGGTCTTAGTATTCATACCTTCCATGGAAACTTCTTCGTTCGATCTACAGATCTGCTAAGTTTGCCAAACGTCAATCCGGATGCCGGATTTGGAATGCAGATATCGATCGAGGAAAGTCTTTCGGACGTTCAGAGCGTGTGTTTCCAGGCAGCGCTCCTGTACACGTCGAGTCGAGGTAAGAAGAAAATCTGGACTGGGCGAAAGAAGAAAGAGAAAATGATTTAAATGAATATTAAATGATTGCAGGAGAAAGACGCATCAGGGTGCACACACTGTGCCTGCCAGTATCAGGAAGTCTTACGGACATCCTGTACTCGGCGGATCAACAATGTATAGTAGGACTTTTATCCAAAATGGGTAAGTGGTAGTAGGAGATTCGCCACAACTATTCTATAATCCAAATTATAACACCTGGATATCAAAATTTCCAGCTGTGGACAGATCACACCAGTCTTCTTTGTCGGACGCCCGTGACGCTCTGATAAACGTAGCAATCGACGTGTTATCCGCCTATAAACTTTCTCAATCAGCTGGCCCTTCCGGTGGACTCTTAGCGCCCGAAAATTTGAAATTACTGCCACTTTACATCCTCGCTTTATTGAAATTCGTAAGCTGATAGATCATTCCATATTTTTGAAATACCTAACAAGGAGATGCCTGTGCAAGAATTATATACTGAATGTTCTTTTACAATTTTTCTAGATTGCGTTTAGATCAGGAACGAGCACCCGATTAGACGATCGCGTGTATTCCATGTGCCAGTTGAAGGCTTTACCTCTTTACCAGCTTATTCAACTGGTCTACCCGGATCTGTATAACGTGCACGCCCTGGACGATCAAAATGTTATTGACATCGATGGTAAAATTTGTCCGCAGCCACCGAGAATACATTTGTCCGCAGAGAAGCTTGACATGCGTGGTGCCTTCCTGATGGATGCTGGAGACAGAATATTCATATACGTCGGCAAGAACGTTCACCAAACATTCTGCAGTAACGTGCTAGGTGTTCCTGCTTTCGTATCCATACCGGAGGAAATGGTGCGTGTTATGAACAATTGCTTCAGCTTTAAATCACACGTGTCCTGGTTCTATGTAAATAAATCTTTTCGTTTGTCAACAGTACGATTTACCAGAACTGAATACAGTCGAGAGCGAGAGACTTCGTAATTTCTTGTTCAGCCTTCAGGAAGACAAGCCGTACTATGCTCCTGTGCAAATCATACGGTAAACCTGCAAAACTCTATTCACTAAGTCAATTTGAAATCGTATGCATCGTTAGATCGACAGTGTAAAATACACGTATTTATTTATTTTCAGCGACGACAGTCACTTCAGAAAGTTGTTCACGGAACGGCTGATCGAAGATCGAATAGAGTCGGCTCTGAGTTACTACGAATTTTTGCAGCACTTAAAGACTCAGGTAAAGTAGTGACGATTTTAAATCTCGATGCCGATGGCGCGTCCTGGAATTCTAAAGACGGATCGAGCCAAGGCAATTCAGCGTCTGTATCACGAAGGTACGATTGGTGGGGAAAGGATTGGAATTCATCGATCGGTTGTGATCGCGCGAAATAATCGAACGTAAAGTGTGCCTGGAGTCAGAGGAAGTGTATCGAGTGTTTTTAAAACTTTCTAAGCAAGTCCACGTGAGATAAGGAATAAGTGATAACAACGCGAAAACGAGGGAGTCCGAGGAAAGATATAAATATATAGGGGTATGCATATACCGTGTAAGGAAAGTAACGGGATAGCTTGCTCAGAGGCGACACGTTAGAGCATTTAAGAGGAGAGGAGCAGTAGAGTGTAATTACTGTTATATCAGCATTAATCCTATCGTGTACGATTAAAAAGTGCGAATAATTATCGATATCGCGTATGTATCTATAATTGTTGTATCTTGTATTTGGTGCGATCGATCGCCTCCGTCTCGAGTTGTGTGCGGCTGTCAGCAAATAAATCGCCGCGATATCTTAACCCTTTGAGGAATAAAAGTGTGTCCTGGGTGACAGAGAAATGACTATGATATTTCCTATAAAGAATCATAGCTCCCATAAAAATGGATATACAGTCGTCTAAGCGGAGGGAGGAGAGAGGGGAGATTGATATCGGTCACGATTATGGAAATCGTTCACTCGTGCCAATTCTGCCATCGTCCTTTCGATACACAGCGTGTGGTTTGCCAATTGGCAAAATTGAGTGCACGGAACCGCGGGGATTCGTTTAGAAAAAAAAAAAAAGAGCACGATTCCAATAGATAATTCCAATTTGTAAATTACGCCAGATACTCGCAAGAACTCATCTTTTTTTATTTTTGGCTTCTGTCGTAATCGAGCATCAGTGACCTTTGAACCGAGATACTACGACGTTAATTCTTCGTTCTATGTGTACCCGTATATTTCGAGAAAGGACGATCGAGCTGCGAATTCGGCAAGATTAAGGATCGCGCAATGGTTTCGCCTTTTTTAAACTAAATATATATATATAGACAGACCTTTAACACGTAGAGAAATCGTATATCAGGAGCGCTTTTGTAAAATATAAACCGCGTTAATGACAGTGACGAAAAAAATGGAAATAGAGGACGAAGGAAAAGTGTCTTGCATAAAAAGCCTCAATGCAAAACTAAAGATGTATAAGATAAATAAAAGGATGGGGAGGATTAGCACCGAGCGTTGATCCTTATAAATACTTATTAATAATTAATCACACACCACTGAGAGCGAACGGTATATATATATGGTTGCCAGGATAAAAAGATGAGATAGAGTGTATAAGATAGAATCGCAAGGTATTTATTGCCGAGCGAAAAAAAAAAACAAAAAAAGAATAAGAATCTTGTAACACAGAATTAAGTTTGTTTGTTACATGGCGCGCTTCGTGTGAACGCCAGCCGTGATTTCCGTATGTTATTTAATTATTTATCGATTACTATCGACTATTGGTTAATATTACATTATCAAGCAATTATGTACATTACACACAATATATATGGGATGAACGAATTGGAAGCTCGATTTTCTGCTGTTCCGTCCGGTTCCTCGTCCTCTGGATGCCTGTTCGATTATATCAAAGCGCAACAAGCAATGCTATCCGTATCCTGGGATCCTGTGTCCTTTGTTAGATATTTTGAAGGCGGCTGTGCAGGTGGTGCGAGCGAGCGGTGGGGACTACGCGTCGGCGCCGGGACGCTCGGCCGCCGGGCCGCTGCTTTGCCGTTTGATTTTCTTATCAGTAGTGGTGCGAACCAGTGCGGACCTTCACGTAGGAGGAGGCCAGGCTCTGTCGTCCTTGCTGAAACATCCCGGTGAGTTGTTTTCATTATTCATCCTTTACTCTGCCTAACGTATTATAGGCTATTTCAAATTGTCTATTCGATAAGTCATTTTTATTTTTTTTAATTTACCTATAACACGAATTCACTCCTCCGTACGTATAGATATAATCGAGCAATATCCTATTTATGTATTATCGTTTGATTTTAACGCTTGAAGATGGCTAATTTCATATATCACTGATAATTATCGATACGGTGAAATTTGATTATAATTTTAATAATTTATAAAAACGTTATTCGACTCGTCACTAAAAATAGGTTTATAGCAGCGATGATGAGGGGGGAGAGAGAGGGGGGGGGGGGAATAGTTATTTATTAGTCAAGAGTTGGTTAAGAGTTTTAGAAGGAGAGAGACAGAGAGGGGTGCGATTAGGAGAAGGGGGAGGGGGAGAGAGAGAGAGAGAGGAGAGTACAGAATAGCGTGCGTGTAGCGTTACTTTATTCATTAACGCACTTACGCCGGCAGCGGCCTTGAGGCTTCCGCAACCAAAGTATATTCGATCCTTTTGCGCGAAAGACATTAAACGGCGCTGTCGCCTTTTTTGCTCTCTCGAGAGTTTTCCTCTGCCAGGGGAAGCATTTTGTATAAAGGACGAACGGGTCAATTATCACGTAAAGCCCCAGTTATTCCCCAAAAAGGTCCCCATCGGCCTAATCTCAGTTTCTAACATTTTTGCAACCCTTAATCTCTGTAGTCCCTTGATAAACTCAAAAAGTCCGTCGGACGCAGAAATATAAAATGTAGCCTAAAAAATGTTTTTTTTTTTGCTATGAAATTCACCAATATAGAACGTAACGCGATTAATTCTGCCTGCCGTTTCATTAGCCCCGAATCTTTTAATTCTGCATTCATGCGCCGTACGTTCTACAATTCTGCTAGAAAAGATCGATTATAAAAACGCTAACTCTGATACTCATACTGTTATACCTTTTTCTCCTTTCTTTGTTAAAGACTAAAGGTTCACGCAAATGACTTCGTATCGAAGAGGCGAATAATAGAGTACGAATGGACGCGACACGTGAGGCACGTGTTTGCATCACGTTTCTTTCGCTTCTTCGAAACACCGAGGATATTGTTATCGATCGGGTAACAAGCGTAAAATTTATGACGGTCTCTCTAAGAGTCTCTCCCGTTTTTCTTGGTGGCGTTTGGCACGAAGAGCAACGAGGTGGCGATAGTGGTGGTGGCGGTGGTGGTGGTGGTGGCGGTGGTGGAGGAGTAAGGGGAGCCATTGGGAAATACATAAAATCGCGAAGGAGCCACAGCGACCGATAGTCCGCAGGATCGCCGGGGTAACGCTGGGTAACGCGAGGGATATCTTATTTCACGATAAATTATCCTCGACGTTCTCGAAGATATCCATTATAACGTGACAAGGTCTGGCCGATTGTTAAAAATAAGATAAAGATATTCTCTAGTCGATCTCGATGTGATAATAATAGCGATCCGAGCTAAATATCGAAAAATTAATAATGTCTCGGATCCGCGGGTCTGCACAGATTCATCTCGAGGTGCGTAAAATCTCAATGCAAATAGACACCCGGCCGCCGCCGCCGCGTGTATTATATTTTCCTAAGCCAAAGTATGGCCCCATTGACCTCATTGGCCACGTTGGTCTCTGTATTCTGGGGGCCGTGTTTAATTCCTGCTAAATTAAGATACGCCGTTTAACGTCGCTCAACAATCCTTCGAATGTTTGAACTTGCCCACTTTTCTATACGTATATGACTCCGTGAGTCAGTCTGCTGCTGCTTCGTTAAGTTAACGCGTCCCGCCGGTTCCTGCTGGACGCTCGAAGATTCTCCTTGTCGGATTTCTTTCGCTCAGTCAGCTTCCGGTAGCCACGGGTATCTCGTCCGAGTGTCAGCACCGTTGCAGGGTGACGAGCCAAACGTTTCCCAAGCAACGCCGTAAATCGATCAATTTCGACCGAGAGCCTAATCAGGCCGGGAGAGCCTCGACCGATTATGCAAACTCGGCTGCGGATTCTGCAAGATGATTTAACCCGAGCAGAGCAAAGTTAGCTAAGTTGGCGAAGCTGGCGCCATCCTCGCTGCGCCGGGACTCTAGGCGTGCCTATCGTACTTGTGTGTACTAGGTGTGTGTTTACCCTTCTGGATAAGCACTTGCGGCGCAAACAATTGTACGCGTACTAAACTGTCAGATGAAATTAACGCTTTGAAGTAGCGCTTATGTACTCTTAATAAGGAGGTTTATAGTTGCACGTTTCCTGCTTAAATAAAGTATTTGCGTCACTGAAGTCTCGTAAAAGACTTCGTCGTGACATCCTTCTGACGTCTGCGCCAACAGGAATCGCTATTATCACGCCCACGAAGTATAGCGTCCTGCGGGTCTCACTCGTAACTTCTTTCTCGTTCCCCGTAAAAAGGGGTAAGTGGACGTCGATCATTCGCTGAATCCATTTCCGCTTTTGAATAGGAGAAAGTTCCTAGGAAGCTTGTAATTTTTTTTTTTTCATCCTTTTTGTTAGACGTTGACGAATACACGTGAACGAATCTTCGGCTAGAACGACGCGCTGGTTAACGGATCGACATTTTGTGCGGCGTCGCGATTCTGGATCGTAAGATGTGACTCAAGGGTACACTGCGTTTACGGCTTCGGGTTCTGAATTACATAAAAATATGGCGTCCCTGAGTCTGAAGGTTATTTCTCTCGTGGAAGTCGCCGGGGATATAATAGTAAAAGAAAAGTGTAAATGCGACTGTAAAGTACTAAACGGTATCTTAACGGATATCTCTGTGCACTTCATGGCGAATTTCATTAAATGTCTGGATTATTTCTGGTAGCCACGCATCTTGGTTTCGTTTGTCACCGACGACTGGTGCAGCCTCGTGCCAAAGTACCCATGAAATGGGCAATCGTATCCCTTTTGGTAAATTGCCAAAACGCCGCAATATCGAGGACCTCCGCAATTGTTTCCGGATAACGTAAGCATTTGACATAACGACGAGGCTCGAGGGCGTCGAGCACGATTTGCATTTAATAACGCCGTTGAAAAGTGAAAAGCTGGAAATTGCGGACAAGGACGGCGCGTGAAAAAGACGTTTATGAGCTGGTTCGTCCGCGACTCCCTTGAAGGCGGATGGAATCGCGACTTACTGTGGGATCACCGGGAGCCTTTTTATTTATAGTCAAGCGGCTAATAAAGGCGAATTCAGCGCCGGCGAATATCTTGTTCGTATAACTGGATAAACAGTAACGTACTTTACGTCACGTCCTGTTTCAATATACTTTTTTCCCGTTACCTTGAATAATTCGTAAACCAAGAGCGAACAGGCTGTTAATGAAAAATCGCGATTACATTCGAAAGGGATTTAATTTTAAGATATTCATGAATTTCCCCCGTAGGCCGTATTAAACTTTACTAGACAAAGACAAGACGGTATTTCAGACACGTGTTAGTAGGCGAGCTTCAAGAGGGATTAATAGTACTTACATGCCGGTAAAGTTTCTCTTGGATAAACCTTGGGGCGATATCGCAATCGCTGGTTTGTGCAGCGAGTACAACAAAGCTCCTGTATATATCGTGCTGACTTTTTTTCTTCCACGACTTAATAAAGACTTAATATAAATTTGAGAATGCTTTTCCTGTGCCAGAGGAAACGTGTATCTATATACATGATAACGACGTTGAACTAACCTAAGGTGGCTTAGGGAAATGGAAATATCGATTGCAAGTACACACGTTGCGTGTGCTGCTACCACAGAGCCAGTGGGTAAATTTCTTAAAGCCTTCTTCCGTGAGAATAGCTGACGGCGAGACTCTTGATCCATGTGGCGGAATTCACGATGAACGATGAACGATCTATGATTCAAGGCAGACTTTGCATAGCCACCGTGGCCATATGTGTAAACTGTGTACACAGACGGTTCGGACCTAACCCGAGAGCTGCCATAAAGCAGAAAGTTTTATGTTCGTCGACGAGCCGACAGTGAGAAAGCATGAAAACATTTGGTGTCTTCGGCGCGCGACGTGCCTGAGAATGTCCCGTTGTCGTATCCGAGACTCGTGATGACTTTCCTTAGTCTGCTTGTCCTCTGGCACCCTTTCCCACCCTAGGACAAAGGGATAAGGATGGAGCCAAGAGTAAGAGCGACTTGGCGTAATCCACCGCTTACAATTAAGCGGGTCTCGAGGTACACTGCGCGCGCCCTTTCTATAGCTTTCCCGCGTTAAGCCTGATGGAACGGGAGGGAACGGAATGGAACGGGAACGAAAAGGGACGAAATGGAAGATAATGGAACGAAAGAGGATGGAACGAAGGATTCGAGAAGAACACGGCTCGATTAATGCTTGCCGTTAACGAGTGCGTATTTCCATAGGGTAAATAGAGAGGGTCTCGATGACGTAGGGTAGCGTCCAGCAAGTCCCAGAGGCTCCGGGAACGGAGCACTACCTGAATTAGCTCCAGGGTAACATCGACCATTTTCAATTAACGTAAACAGCTATAGGGAACCTGGATCGCGATGTACGCAGCACTACGCGCCATCCCTGGGAACTGGGTTCGTGAAAGACCAAATGCCCGGGTTGCCTATGGTATAAAAGCCGGCTGCCTGCCGGGTGCATTAGCAGTTGGTCCCGCTTGCTAGTTTTAGCGTTCGAGGAACGAGCGGCGCTGCAGTGGCAATTAAATTGAAACGAGCACGTAAATTAATAGAACCGTTGTCGATGCAGGCTGCGTGCCTCGTCAACCGGAAATCGGAAGTGGTGAGAGAATTCTTGGCGGGTAAGGTAGGGATGCTTTTTCGCTGCTTCTCGGACTCCTTTTACCACCCTACCGATATTCCTGGCCGATTGGGGTTCTGACTTGCGTGATCTACTCGCGATGCACGAACGCTAAGAATTTATAGAAGCGCAGCGCAACGGCGAGGCGGAATGAAAGCGGAGACTGGCGCAGGACATTGTCCCATTTAGTTTTCCCGCGTGCTTTTATGTATTGAGCAATTCCTCTTCGATCCGGTAACAGGAGTCTTTCGTTTCTCGAAGGAGACAGACTTCGTATGTAATAGCGATCGGATTCCGACTCGGATCTCGTTCAAAACCACGTTTCCCTTGGGCTTTCATTGCTTTCGTTCCGTGAGCTCGGAGTCGCGCCAGGATTTCATTCTGCGCTGCTCTGCTTATCTTTATCTTTTTTCTTTCGTCTA
>JARQSV010000033.1:0-35387 GCA_030142285.1 Calameuta idolon | reverse complement strand
TCTCTCTCTCTCTCTCTCTCTCTCTCTCTCTCTCTCTCTCTCTCTCTCTCTCTCTCTCTCTCTCTCTCTCTCTCTAGCTCTTTCTCTTCATCTCCTCTATTGGGATTCTCTTAACTTCACTCAAATTCCCGCATGGAAAGGTCAGACAGAGAAACAGAAAGCAAGAGAGAGAGAGAGAGAGAGAGAGAGAGAGAGAGAGAGAGAGAGAGAGCTCTGTCTCTTTCTCAATTGGTTCGAATGCTGACTTGTTATAGAATAAAAAGTTAATGGTTGTACGGGTAAAGGTAATAGAAACGAAGAAAAAAAAAGAGGATCGAGCCTATATACGAGTAAGAGAGAGTGAGAGAGAGGGAGAGAGCGAAACAAGAGAATCCGCTCGCCCCATTATGCGGTGGAAAACTCGTTCCCCACTTGTTAGAAGATTGTTAAGGATTGCCATTGCAAATGAAACTCGTCAGAAATGAACTTTGCCCTCGAAAGGTTATACACAGTAGAGTGGTAGAGACTACAGAGTGGAGGGTGGAGACTATACCGAGAAGAGAGAGAAAATTTAGAGACAAAGAGAGAGGATAGTACCATCCGTTGTTATACTATATAATTGCCTTGTAAACCTAATTACACGCTAACTTAATATCGAAGCGTAGCAGCTTGGCGTAGTAATAGAAACGCCTGACGGCCCAAAGGAAAGGAGGGTTTTCATGAATTATTAGTATTCGTCAAGAACACGAAGCTTTACTCGAGTCTCGTCTGACAACGCGGTTCTCTCTACTTCCTCGATCTATGCATAACGAAAAGTTTTTATTTTTTCTCAGCATCCTTTAACAGTTTCCACCTCCCAACTGCCTGTACAGTCACAGTAGTAAGATGGTAAAATCCTCGATACCCCAGGATGAATTATCAGCGAGCGAAGCTCCTTGAGCGCAAAAGTATTTTATGCAAATGAAAAGGCGGCAGAATCCAGCGTCCCGACTCGCTTCATCGTTCCCTGCATACTGTGTTCGAGATAACTCCGCCTAATTATATTACCGGGATTTTATTTCGCGCAGTATAAACAGCCACGATATCCAATAATATAAAGCTGGATTATACACATGTATACACGGACATCGAAATTGGATTTCTCGTTGTGATTATTTATCGCACTTTTAGACTCGAAGCGCACTAAAACGCGCACTTTTCTCCGACAAATAAACCCTTAAGATAAGGAAGCTCCCTAATAAACGATTGGCCTTGTTCCGTGGGTGATTGATTTTTTTTATATTCGATATCACCCGGTATACATTCGATCACCGAGAGCCAAGCGTCGTTATGCTTTTCTAGATTAGATAAGAATAGAGACAAAAATTGTAGAGCTTTAGGGCGAAGTGGGAAATGGGAAAAGGGGAGGAGAGGGGAAAGACTGAAGGAATGAAACACAAAAGGGCACCGAGGGAAATTTGGTGAAACTGTGTAACGACGTCGCGACGCACGTCGGAGTTCCCTGCTCCCTCGGGAACTTCTTCTCGTTCTCCACGAAGCGGCCTCGGCGAATAATCCACGGCCTCATCTGCCCAATGTCCCGTCAGCAAGAGGCTGGAGCGACGCCCGAGTTTTAGCAATTTTTCTTTTTTCAACTTTTTCCCTACTTCCGGTGGTAACTCTTGTGAACTTTAGGATCCTTCGGTTCGGCACCTCGACGCCATGACGTAGCTTCGACCGGGAATCCTGGCGTCCCGGTATCATCCTGATCGGACCGTGTGGCTAAAGGACCTTGCACCCTTGTGCCGAAGCCAGTAGAGACATTTGTTGTCAGGACGAGTGAAATCGCTTCGTTTTGACAAATGCGCGGGTCGCGTGACTCATTTCCAAAAAAGAAGCTTCCACCTTTGTCCCTAACGAGCTATGCGGATAAAAAGCAGCGCTGGAGACGCAGACTCGAAGAAAAATATTTCGTAATTTTGAACTTGCTTATACTTACACCTGCGAATAATTTACAATTAATTTGCAGACTTTTACCATGACTGAGACGTCACACGTTTCAGGGACGACACGTGTCATGCGCGGAATGTGAAGCGCGTTTCGGCGAACCTTGAAAATATTAATGGTCGGCTCTGAACGTCGTGTTATTAATGATCGAGGGAGCGACGCGCCTTATTATTTCTGAATTCTCATGAATCCCGAGTATTGCAATTTTTTTTTAATGCGATCGAACAATTTTCGCTCGACCTGCAGCCGAATATCTTTTCGCTCGTTATTACGGAATAACGAGACTGTCGATCATCCATTCCTTAATGAGACGTGCGCAGTGGCCGACTAACGAGTCTTTGGGTGGATAGTCCAAGGGGGCGATAGGGAAGAGAAGCTTTGCTCTTTAGAATACATAGTTTTGTTCTGGCATCGTAGAGTAAAAAATTTGAATTTTGACAAGCATCAAACCAGAGTATTTACAGTGGTGAAGGTTTCTGGAAAGGATGAAGGATCGAGGTGTCGCAGGAGGCGGAAGTTCAGATTGAGATGGAAACTGGCTGGTCACAGGACGGACAGGTCGGCTAATGCTTCGATAAAAAACGCTGCTAAGATCAGAGGAACCTTTTTGGCAGCGCATAATGCGAAGGTATCGCTCTTCGGGGGAGGATTAGGTTAGGTTAGGATCCATCCAAGAAGGAAGCAGTCGGAGGCCTCCAAGGGAGTGTTTTTTCCGGCTTCATTTTTTCATCGGTAATACGAAGCTTTCAAATTCCTCTTGCTGCTTTTACCGGTCGACGTACGTCGGACTTGTCAATCTTAGCAATTTCGTAAATTCTATAAATTATTCAGGTATCTTCGAACGAGTCGAATGGAACAGAAAGGAGGAGAATATTAAGGGCGCAAATTCTCTGCGGGTCTTGTTTTTTATCAATTGGATTTTTCGGAATTTCCATCATAAATCTTGACAAGGTTGTACGCAGCTGGACGTTCAATGTGCGACATTTGACAAAAGTGTCCTTTGTGCCAGGAATGCTTTTGGTTTCTCTGAAAATAGAAAAATACAGGAACTTTACCGCCCTTGGAGGATTGAACAGTATAGACGGGGATCGAAGAAACGGGGTTCAAATAAATATCAAACGAATGTATTTTCTTTGCGTTCGAAGGTTTAGATATTCGACTCTTTTCTCTTTTCTCGGAGAAAGCTCGTGATTCCGAGACGGACGAGTGAAATCATTCCATCAGAAGTATCGGACAGTCGTCGGAGTGAATTAATAATTTTTTTTTTCTATCACTGAACTTCCCGAGTACCCGTATAATTTTCAATTATAATTCGAATCCATTGTATCTTCGGCTGATTTATTTACTTTTTCGAAACTATGTCAAACTTAAAAAAAAAAACGTATAGCGTTTACCTTAAGAATTTATTCCATTACACTTTTGTTTTTACTTTTCTTTTTATCTTTCAATTAAAGAATCTTCCTCGCGCGGCTATGTCCGTAATCCCAAGGCTCCAGCTCGCGGTAGATCTTTACTCTCTCAGAGACAAATAAGCCAGCCCTTGTTTCCTCCGAAGGATGTTTTGGACCTTTTAGGGATGGCTCGGAGTATTTTTTCATGGCGGATCACTCCGTATACCCTTGGCACGGAGAGATTCTTTTAATGGATTTCGATAGAGACTTACTATTCCTTAGGGAGGGTTAATAATTCTTAAGGAGATCAACGTTTTCAGTGGGATTAACTGAGCAATTTATAAAAGGGTGGGGTGCGAGAGACCGTTTGCCGGAAGTACGATAAGGGATGATTAGTGGATCCGTGAACTTTCGGGTTTGCGGGGTCGCCTTGCGAAGGGTCAGATTCGCGCTCACCCTTCGTTTGATAAGGGCTTTATAACTTCTATCTGATCGTTCTTGCACCCTTGCTATTTCTGATCGTGTTTTACTAGTCAATCCTCCCAGCTCTCTGTCATCATGGCTCAGCCAGTCTCCCTATCTCGCCTAATCCTTACCAATCATATTACCATCTAACTCTGCTCTCCTTTTTCCTCGATCTTGCACGTACGTAGGCTAAGCAGCGCGTATACACTTCGAGTTATATTTTCCCGAAATTCCAGACTTTATCCAGATATTATTGGTAACGAATTATCCTGAAGTCACGAATTATTTTTGCGCCTCCTTAGCGATCAGTTTCTATACGAACGGTAGAAAATGACACAATTTTGCGTAACCCAAAGGGTCATCACTCTGTTATCACTTGCTCATTTCATCCCCGAAATTTCATTAACCGGCGTATTGGACGAACCATTAATAAAAATAAGAATTTTTCATTTTCAATAGTTCGTCATATTAAACCCTCAATCTGTCAGTCACAATGAAATTAAATGAGATAATTATTTGGACTGATAAGGCGAGCCAATAATTAATCTTAATCATTACACGATCGACCCACGAACGAATAGACGTAACGATAAATCATAAAAGGTCTCCAAGCTCCTCCAAGAAAATTTTACAATGTCCCGAGAGAAACAGCAGGGTATAACAGTATCAGTGTTTTTCTTTTCTTCGTGAATTAATCACGTCGTGCGAGCCGGTGACCATTAATTACATGACCAAGGGTAGTATAATGTTCGGTGCCAAAAAGCTTCTTTGGACGAGCGGAGGGTGGGGGTGGGTGGTAAGGGGCGTGCAAGCACAGAATGCGCCTACGAAGAAGGGCTTTTATGTCCACGGAAGCTCCAGGCTCCAAAATACGAGATGAATAGCATCATTCGACAGTGAAGGATGTCCTTGCTCCATGTAAATTGGAACTAGAAATATATTTGCTTGCGCGTCGATACTCAAATACGCCATCCTGGGAAGAAATATTGAAATTTTCGGTAAGTGACGTCATCGGCACTGCCGTTAGATACTTTCGTCTTCTGTCCTCCCTCCGATATCCGCCTCTTCTTTCTCTCCTTTTATTCTCTTGGTCTTTCCAAATGATAGCGAAGGACGCAACCCGAGTACGTCCTGACGTGCGTCGATTCGCCTTCTAGTTCAGAGACTCTCGACGTAAAATCTGGAACGAAGAATTTTCATAGCGGAATATGTGCATCGTGCACCAGAAAAATATTGTTCACTGACACGCAATACGTCGCTTCGCGATGAAATTCTCTGTCGTACACCCTCCGGGTGAATCTGCCTGTATTTTTCCATTCGATTCATACGTTCCTGCGTGTGTGTATTTATGTGCGGAAATGCGTGGAAAGACTTTCTGAAAGTGCATCAGTTTACGGGAAAGCTGTTGCTATCTTGGTTTCACTGGCTCTGGGTACCAGTCAGAGTTTTAGGTTAGGTTGCACGCGGAGTCTGGATAAATTGCGAGAGTACGAAATCGTTGAAGGGAATCGTGGTAGATTCAAAGTAAAAAGCTTTCTCAGCCGTATGCACTTAATTTGACCTGATGAAGTTTTGTCGCTTTCCGCGAACCGTGGAAAATGCTCGCAATGCATTGGGTAAACGAACGAGTCGAGGATATACTTTATTACACTGAATTGGTTTACACAGGGCTTTCACATGATCCATGTACAGATATACATGTATGTATAACAAATAGCGCAAGCGCGGCTTTGAAAATTGTTAAAGATGATGAACGTCTCTCTTTATTATACAATATTGTGAAACGTTCCAATTTTCTTCCTTTCATCTTGCGACTCACGTCCGGCTCTCCGCGCGTCCCTAACTTTCTGGCATGGGTCGGTACGAGGGAGAGAATGATTAAGGAAGAAGGGAATGATCAAGAGGTAACGCGCACCCTTGCCTTATGAAATTGCGGGTTATTTAGATATTATCTGTAGAAATTAAAATGCTTTCGCATTCGATACTCTCCTTTTTGCAAAGGGGAGGAAGGCTCGATTATTTAGCGCTTAGATCGTTGATTCGGTACCTAGACAGTCTTGTTCGGACATTTTTACCAGGGTATTTTTACGAGCGACGTAAAACATAATATTCACTCTGTGAGCGGCCTGTTCGATCCGCTGAATTAGGGCAAGGAGGAGTATAGGATACGTCAAAGAAATCTTCGGCCTTAACGCTTCGCGCCTGGTACGTTTACGAATCCGTGAAATTCCATCGGCAGACGTTTTCACGTTAGCCTTCTCAGACGCTTCGAATTTCGACGTGCATCGATGCAGGACCCGAGCTCGGCATATAGCAGCATTTTCGTAATTCAATCTAGCAACCTAGCAACATCTGGAGCAGCGATTGATTTCTTTGAAAATGGAGTCGCGCGGAGATTTCCGTGGAACGTCGGAGTGCGCCTGTTAATTGAATCCTGTTTGACCTGGATTCATTTCCGTGAAAGTCGGCCGTACTCGAGTACGCGAATACTCGAAACAGAAGGCGTAGGTAGAACCGGGGAGACAGAGAGAGGGTGGGAGGGAGAGGGAGGAATAATCTAGAACCGTGCACAGGGCGAGGTGCAAGTTAGGCGATTGAGATTTTTAGACCCAGCACGACCCCAACCAAACTCTGCAACGAACATGTACACTGCCGGTGTCAAGGAGCTGCAATGTACTTCCTAGATTATTTCCACGTCCATGAACTAATATTTCAAAGTGGCTGCAGACGGGCCATTGCCTTACACCACCGGCAACCCCCTGGACCGATATCCGTCCCTGCTTCTTTCTTTCTTCCTCTCTGCTTCTCTGCTGCCCTGCTTTACCTCGACGTGGCGCGATTCACGGTTCGGCAGTTTTGCTATCTTAGTTACCACCGTGCGCCCTCCTACTTTTGCTTTGTATTGTGATTCTTTTTTTTTTTCTTTGCAGTCCTATACCTTCTCTCGCATTCATCCCTCGCGACCACTTTTCACTTTAGACTGCATTTCAGGTATACAGAGAGATTTCGAAAATCCAGCAATTCTCTCTTGAAATTGAATGGCTGTATGCTTTGCATGCGAGATAAGAGCTTCGTTTCCCGAGGGACGTAAACGCATCATGACTCTGCTGTCCTGTACACAATTCAGCGTTAACAGTAGCTACAATCCGGACGAGATTCAAAGGGGCCATCCTCCCTACGACTTTTAACATTGAAAACTCACCTCTGTTGTACGTTGTAATTTAATTACGAATAGAGAGCGTGGAAAAAGTATCTACTGTTTCAAAGTTTTATGAATGACAGAATAAATTGTCGGATACGTGTTAGTTGGATATGTTTAAAAATTTTCTAGCGTTTTTTTTTCCCTCCGAACGTAAACGTTTTTCCTGTAGACTTGTTTAGCGAGGGAGAGCAGGGCAAACCCTAGCCCGGCACACAGCACCTCGTCATTCCCGAGGTAAAAGGCGCGCAACCCCTTTCGATCTTTTCTCGAGGTCAAGGGGTTAGCGCGAGCTAACGGGTTATCCGAAGCACGTGCACCCGTATTACACGTAGTCTTAGAAAGACTTTACTAGCTATACGTATAAACGCGGAGGCCGTCTCGACGCTGCGTAAAATTGGTAGAGAGACGCAGGGCGTCGCTACTCCCGTTAGGAAATAAAAATGTTTTCTTTCGCTCTGACTCAGGAGCTGGAAAAAGTTTCCGCATCGTAAGATCCTCACGTCGTGCGATCCTTTTTTTTTTTCCCCCTTTACTCCGTCCCAACTTTTATCTCGACGAAATTTGAAAATGTTTGCTCTACAACGAGAGCTCGTCTTCTGGATTCTCCATGATAAAGGATGTGTCCCGATCCTCTTCCGTTATCCAGCTTACGTGTTTATCTGGTGAATGAAATTTTAACGCTTAGACGATTTATGTTTCGTAAGTCGAAGAGATTTTCTCTTGCTCCGTGAAGAAAATTTTTAAGGACACTTTGTCCAATTTTTCAAGGAGATCCCATAAGCGGAAAGATTATGATCGTGGGAGGATGAAGAGGAGAGAAACGAGTGCCACGTCTCCATCCGCATGGTTCATCCCAAAGACCATCAAGGTGCTCCTTGGGATTAGCCCGACCGCAAACTCCTGGATCAAGCAGAGCAAGAGATCTGCACCAGCAGGAGGAAGAGGACGCGCAGGCTATTCATCAGCATGGTGTCTATAATCCTAACGAGAGGTGACCGTTTCGCTTTGCTTCAGGCACCTTCGTCTTAACCGTAAACCCTGAAACCAGAGACTGAATTTTCGACGTACGTTGCCAGCGGGATCTCCTGGCTGAAAGTTTATTTTCATCTCACGTAGCGAATCGAGTCGGGCTGTTGGGCAAAACTTTTCTCGTAATTGGCTCCAAGGATCACTCGGATTGTACAGACGCGTCCCTAATAGTCAGCCCTTCGCGATTAACGTGCTCCGATAGACACTTCTTTTCTCTAACCTCTGCGCCTTGTGAATCGTCCCTCATCACGAAGAAACAGCAATGAAAGATAAAGATAAAGAAAGGAAGCTCGTGTCGTTTCTACGGAAAATAAGAAACGTGAAAGGATCTAAGTAAAAATGAAAAGTGTATATTTCGACTAATCGTTTAGGTACCTGAAGGGGGGGAAATTGAATTATGACGGAACTAGAAAAGCTGTCGTGCTTCGTGGACATTCGGCCGACACAATATCCTTGCTCGAGGTACGTGATCGTGCCTGAGGGTACAGGCGTCCCGACGGACAGCGTCGGTTTCTCGCAGATTCGATAGACGTCCTGGTGTATCCAGTTGCTCGAGCGTCCTGACGAAATGGTCATCCGCAGGCGTTTGGGGCCTTTCAAGGACTCTCACGGTCCCCTCTTGTAGTTTAATTAATTTCTGATTAACAAGAAGGACGTTAAGCACTCAAGGATACAGGACTCACAGGAATAGCACAAAGTTCTATCTTGCTACGGGCGATGTTTATTTATAGAGAGATACATGGCGGAACGAGGGGAACGGTAAATGTCTTGGAAAGAGTTTTTTGCGTAGTTGAGAAATCGTAGTCGGAAGGAAAATTCGCATCTGGAATTCTGAAGCATTGTGGAGGAGCAGAGTTCGCGGGTGGATGGGAACGTAGCCGACGGGGAAGTTTAACCTCGATATAAATAGGCACGTAGACTCACTCTAAGGTCGTGTCTTCTAGACATCGTTCAGGCTCGAGAGGAACTCGGGATCGGGAGGGGAGACGCGACGGGAGGACAAATAGAAGTACGCGAATTTATTTCCAACAAAAACTTCAAACGAGTTTAACCTTAAGGAAGAAGAAGCTCGCGTTTAGATCGCAATGAAGTTTTGCCAGAAGTAAGAGGGCGGCGCCACCGAAGGTGCAACAGGGAGATGGAAGGACGCGGCTGCTATCGATATCTGTGGGCAGCCATTTTTTTTCCCTCTCCCCTATGGTCCTTCCTGGCGAATTCAGAAAGCTCGGCATCCATTTAGACAGGGATGAAGTGAAGAGGGTTTCAGGGGATTCAGGCGGGATAAGGTGAGCACTTCGGAGGGTTGGTTGAAATTTGGCGTACGGAGGAATTCGACTTAGGCTCTTTTAAAAGATGTTGGCGCTTCTATTTTCACTCTTCTTGAAATTTTCACTAGCGGAATCTACTATACCTACATTATCACCCTAAGACATTTAATCGGGAGATTCGTTTTCGACTTACGTTCTTCTTGAGCGTAGATACGAATCTGTGGCTTTCGTAGCGAAAAGAACTTTGTGGACGCGTCTCATGTTTTTCACAGTCCATATTTCATGCTCTGTGAACTCTCCTTGTCTCCTCGGATTAAACTGGGGAAACGAGTGGTCAACTGGTCGGACAGTCCTTCAGCAAAGTTTACTTTGGCAGCAGTCTCGATATAATGTGACTTCCTGGCTGAGGTAGCTACGTAGTCGCGTATAGAGCGTCGCTTTGGAGCTTTCCTTGAGCGAATGGAGAAAACCCATTACTGGAATTAATGGAGGAAAAGCGTTGCGCGCGAACCGGGCTGGCATATCGCTTTTTGGACGCTTCCCAGATCTCCCATCAGATATTCCCTGTCGGTCACGAGGATTCCTCGTTCCTGGTCGAACCGGCTGAGCTTAAACCCGTGCAGTTACTTTTTTTTTTTATTCGCCTTTCAGCGCAACAGTGTATATGGTTTTAAGGTTTGCGAAATACTAGCTGCATTTTGGAGCATGCCAGAGGAAGGAAGAGGATGGAGCACTTTTATCTCTCTGTTCCCGGCAGTTCCTCCTTATAGCCCAAGCAATATAAAACCTGATACGATCGCACTGCGGAACGGAGGTTTCGGAGCCAGTGGCTTAAAATAATCACGTTGCCCTCCAGGCGAATACCAATCGGCCCTTTTTCAGGGAGGCTCGCTCGCCTCTCACGACTTGGAAAACGTTCTCAGAATGTGAATTCACTGTGAACAAAATTTCGCGTTACATACATCCCCATAGTCAAGTTATTTCTGGTTGTCACTATAGGAAGTTCTGATCTCATTTTAAACTCGAGGTACATACAAACCCGAAGTACTTACTGCTATTACAGGAATGAAAGTCCAAGTGTGTTATTCTCTGTCTTGTCTATGATAGTCACTTTTTAGATACTCACAAGTGTGTTGTTATTCCGACATATTTCAGCGTAAAAATAACACATTGTAAGCTTGTAAAAAGTGACTACTGTAGAAAGAATAGGGAATAACACATTTTTCTAGGCAAAATCGGCGAGTCGAGGATTGCCGGATCGGCGTTAGAGGGGATAGGAAATCCGTAAAAAGTGCCAATGAATGAAGAGAAGTAAAGATGAGTATCCAGATGGCCAGGCAGGTATCCAATGAAGGCAGAAGAGTAGGTACGGAGTCATGAGGCATCCAATCGCAGGTTTATGGGGTCTGCGAAAGGAGCGATTTCTCAGCGAAGATTCTGCGATAGCACGTCGTCTTTTATGAGCAAGTACGGACGCGGGTTATACCGTTTATGATCCGCGATCCAGAGAATAATCCAGCTGGGCTACGGACAGGGATAGGCTGGTGGTAGCAGTACCAGTAGCACCAGCAGCGACAGCACTAAGGGATGCAAGGGGTGCGAAGATGAGGTTGCGGGAGCAACACGTGGCCTGGGGTCGATATCACAGCACAGCCTCCGCTGCTTTGCAGCTCTTCTCTCTTTAGCATCTGGTACCCTGCTAACCATCCACGACACAGCCACCCCAGCCGTCTCACCTGTGTGTGACCTGCCTGCTCTACCTAGCTATCCTCGCGTGCGTCGACAGCAGCTACTGATCCGGCTGGACCTCCGCGTGTCCGTCTGTTCGTACAGCATCCAAGCTTAGCTTGTGGGGATCCGATCATTAACCACTATAGGATTCTTTTGAGCCAGATCGAATTTTTCATCTATCTACACCAAAACTCCTCCTTCCTCCCTAATGGATTCTACTTCCTTTATATCTCGGGACTACGAGACTTCCCTGGCTATAAATATCTCATATCAAAAGTATATTTCTGATTAATATTTATCAGGTTCTGGAATTCTAATTCGAGCGAGAGGCACAAAAATATCTTTGAAATTTCGGCAATTAGTTAATTACGATGTATCAAAATACAGTACAGTCTCTTTGAGTTTATTCTTCCTAGAGATTTCTTGGACTTTATTCTGCTCCCGTCTTTTCCGTTTCGTCGTATAAATATTCTTGAGTCTCGTGGATTGAATTATTTTATTGGACCATTTTCAATCGGGATTCGCTAGACTCTCCGGACTCGCGAGCATCGAAATATTTTTCACTGAGCTACAACAGCATGTCGTGTTCTCGGTTTGGAACGGTCCAGGCCTGTATACGTTCTTCTCATGATAATCCCGATCAATGTTTCGCGTGCCTAACGATGCATCGTCAAATGAATCTGCCTTCATACGTTTCACCTGCGCTCCTCCGTCTACGAAGCTGTTTGCTACATTTTCGCTTCTCCTTTGTATATTTTTTCCCTGCTCCAGATTTTAATTTCCTTAAAGTGCGGAAGCTGCAGATGTAGCCACTGTATTAGCTGCTGAAGTTTCACGGACTCGAAATCATTACCGCTCTACAATTTATTCTATCATATATTTAATTAAGGCTCGTATGCATACAGGAGTCGATAAAGTTTCCACGCTCTTGCGCATTTCCATGTAGCGCACGTGCTGTGATGGGAAATGAAAGTTCCTGCGGTAAAGGACGACCCCTATCGCGAGAAAGGGTCGCCCATATCCCTTGGTTATTTTCGTATCGATAAATGGTCCGAGAGACGTTAAATTATATTGAAAGGGAAAGTCGAAAAAAAAAAGTAAAAGTAAAAAAGAAAAAGTATTTGGGAGCGAATGTTAGCGATAGCATCAAGGAGAGTGCGAGAGAGAGTATTCGTCCGAAGATTAAATCTTGCTGTACGTGTGTTTCACCAGAAGATTGACTGGAAGGACGAGAGGAAGAAGAGGGGGTGCCATAGAGAAAGGGTGCTCCGGGTGGTTACGGGGTGAAAAAGTATTATTGGTTGTATTCGTATTCGAAGCAGGCGTAATATTACGCCTAACTGAATTCAAGAGTTTCCCACCAAGCTTGCCAATATTGGTGGCTGCGAAGGGACGATAAATTTTTAGAGGTTGGCAAGAGGAGGGATACGTGACTCAGTCGAAACGGCATTCGTGAAATTGGTTCACCCCTTAGGTGTACTTACACCCAAATCAAATTTATCCCTCTTTTTTTTTCAATCATTTGCCAAAGATATTTTGTCATAAGCGAAAACCACCCTTGCGAGTCGGCCAAACGAATACCTGCCCTCGGCTGCCTATCGTTCACATTGTCAATAAGCCTAATGGCTCCCGTTGGTCGCGTATTTTTTTCTTGGACGCCTCTTGCGGATTAAACGGACCGTGCTCTGCGTATTTGGTGGAAAAGATTTCTGGCGCGATAATTGCCACGCTGTGTTTAATTTGGCAAATTGCATTGGCGTGCCGCGTCGTATTTTCTTTTCGTTTCGCCGGGGGGAGCTTGTGCAATCGCGAATCCATGATAAGACGCCCATTATTTGCTTATGGTAAAGGCAACAACGGCACGGGCAACGTCAGCCTCTATCGATTGCACGCTGTTACATGACTTTGCGTGTTCTCGGCTTGTTAATATTCATTGCCGTGTCGAAATGGTCCCTGCTTAAAAGTTATTGCTATTAGTCGTCGCATACTTTTTTTTTTTTTAATTTAACGGAGTTCGACAATTGTTCGATTAACAAATTGCTTTTGCTTGTACAGTTCATTTAAGGGGAATTTGAAAGACTGATACATGCACACGAGGATTTTGAGCTGGAGTAGCGTGAGTGTTGCGTCACCTACTGTTAGGGTATCTTTCATGGCACACCCTTCTGAGTGACCTTCGACCTTGCTGACCTTTAGAATTCTAAAGAATGGAAAAGATTGCCACGAAGGGTTGCTATGATTAACATCCCTCTTTCTAAGGGATGGTTTCACTGTCGTAATACATTCGTCTTGTGACTTTTTCTTAGACCTTTTTTTTTCTCAGAGTGACTCTCTCTCTCTCTCTCTCTCTCTAGTCTCCTCGTAGATTATTCCTGGAACGTCTATTTTCATCTCCCTAAACTCTTCAATCCTTGTTAGCCGAAGTTGAGTATTTTCGCCATTGCGTCTTGGATATCAGTGACGTGAGATCCCGATCGCTGTCTCGGTAGTTGAAGTAAAGTAACAATAGAAAATTGTGAGAAAGATTGTCCGTCCGTGGATGCCTCACTAAAACTGGCAAGAATGTATTCTTTGAAGGAAAAGGCGAAGTGCCTCGAGGAATTTAATTTTTGCCGAGTTACGTACCAGTCGTGAGACACGAAGAACGCTGAGGCGTATGATGGGGTCGGTGCGTCAGATCGTCCATCCGTCAGTGCGTCGCGACGTTAGAAGTCTTCACGAGTTAACAAATTTCGTAACATTTTAGGGCTTAATTCCCTGAGAAACGTCTGAGCTTATTAATATCTGAAACTTTGCTAAAGCTTTTCTCGTCTGGCAGAACACCGGGTCTTAATTGAATTATCAATAAGCTGTGACGATATTATTTGAGAATGCGTCGAGACTCCTGGAGACCTCGGGAAAAGAATGGACCTGGACCGAGAAGGAGTCGGAGACAAAAAATTGGGAAATTAGATAGGAGGAGCAAAGAAGGCGTTAAGACAAAATGGGAAACTCGAGAGTTAGTAAAAAAAAAAAAAAAAAAAATCAATTATCCCAAAGTCGCTCATCCTCGTCGTCTTGGGGAATAAAAAGAGGAAAAAAATTTGACAACGTCAAAAAAAAAACTTCCTATCGAAACGAGTCCCAAGAAACGTCCGAAGGAACATGATAAGCCCCTAAGGATATTTTCGAAATAGATCTAGGGGATCTAGTTTCCAAGTCAGGCACGGTTTACAACGCGCGATACCTGTTGCCAGGCCGTTTAATCCATTATGCAACGATTCTCGAGGCATCCTTGCCAAGGCCAAAGTTTATATTAAGCACGTAAGCATGAGCGAGTAGGCGCGATAGAAATATCCCCCCAAGCACCCATCTGAGGATCACTGAGGTCGACTGACCCTCCCTTTACACGAAGGGGTCCTTTTCAAAATAGGAGCATTCTGCCCACCCTCGTATTATGTAAAGTCCTGTTGGTCCTTCTCTGGTCCCCCCCTGCTATATTAGTTTATGATACACCCCTGGCACGAAGTTTACGGCTTGCCGTGTAAATGGAAATATAGAGCGAAGGTCAATACGTAGTTCTGTCAAGTTTCGCAAAATCTCAGGCAAAAGTCAATATCGCGTTTTACCTTTGTCAAAGTGAAACCAAGCGCTGCTAAAAGCGCCCGAATATAAAGTACAATGGTAACAGGGTCGCTTGTTTTAAATCGACCCCGAATTGGCTAATATCAAAGTGTGTTACGTCAAATTGACTATTAAGACTTACCGACGAACGGGGTGAAAGTGGAACAAATTGAGAAAGAACGAAATTCGATAAAGAACCCTCAGAGTTCATTTGGTGAGTTGAACGGCACGGAAGACACACAGCTGCTATCAAGAGATCCACTTGAATGACCGTTTTGTTTCCTTTCTAAGCTTCGTACACTTAGACCTCTAATGGCACTACTTCTCTGCGAGGTAGATATATCTACTAGGTGCTTCGTAAATATACCAGTGGCACTTTCGTGGGACGGGCTATACTTTACAAGGCTAGAATTAATACGCATTGCAGAAATAGCGTTGAGGACGATCTTAAGTAGTTTGTGCAATGATCTAATAGTGAATGGACGCATCGTATAGTATGTATGCAAATAGGGTAAGACTCTACACAGCAGTTGTAACGTTCATCAACGCCGATGCAATTTATTGACAAATAAATTTCTGAAAACGCCCACAAGCAGTGTTCAGGGCGCTGGTTGTCCGTTTTTTGAACGGTTACCGAATCAAGATTGAAGGTGTTCTCGATCACACGTGTCTCTACGGGTGATTTCTCAAGGATAGTTTACTAAACGAGAAAAGAGATACGAATGTCGAGAAGAAAAAAAAAGCAGGCAGAGCTAAAGGGAACAAAGTGCCTCTTTGTAAAGCAAGATGCTCCTACCGATCGTGCCGTGAGTGTCTCCTTCTCAGAGTAGCCTTTTATCCTTTTTCCTTTTCGATAAAGAAGTAACGCTGTTTCCTCTGCGTTGTCAATTTACCTGGAATTTCGTATGTCTCTTTATAAGTTATCCGTTAAAAAACATATTCGCATAGACCGGTTTCCGTTGGCGCTGGGCGTAGGCGGTTACAGGATTCTTCTGGCAGCTTTAATCCTGAAAACACGAACGTTTGGAACGAGAGGCCATTTCGCCCTGTTTTCTATAGTTTCCTTAGGATGAAGTATGCGTGAGAAATTTAAGGCACGCACAGAAAATGGGGCTTGAGACAATTACGTTAAATAGGGGTAGTAGATGGCACACGGTTGGGTCATGAATTAATTTGGTAGAATTTGGTTAGCGGGTGGTCCCGGGCTGGCGTTGCGCTACAAATTCGACTACCTCGGTTTTTTACGAATTACGGATTTCCGAGGGGTGCAGCAGGATCTACGCGTGGCCACTGCTTCGTTCTAATGAATTTTTCGAAAGAAATCAACGAAGAGCCGCAGCCTCGAAGCAAATTAGTTTTTTTTACTCTAACGAACGGTAATTGACGATTCTTCGTGTTTACATGCATAAAATCGATAAATTCTAATGGAGCATCGTGCGATCGATATGTGAGTGGTTACTCGAATGATTAGATTCCTAGATCGAGATCGGTTCGATCGTTTTGAAATTTCAAGGATATCAACATTTCCGCCTTTTATTGAAGGGGATGCTTTTCTTTACGCCTTTATCAGTCCGGTATCTTTTTTTATGGGTAATCGGGTAAAAATAGTTGTTCCTCCTCTAACAATAAGTGAGCCAACGTGATCTAGTCGCGCGTGTGAAAGTCGGCACGCAGTAATACACGTGAACCACGCCCTACCGGCTGCCCGTTACGTATTTCATATATTCCAGTGAGCTTCCAGCTACGCAGTTACCTGGTTGCGTAGCTACCTGAGCCCACTGAGTCCGTGTTGATCTTCCTAGCTAGGAGCATGCGTGGCCAGAATCGGAAGCGACGGGTTAGCACGTACAGCCCAAACAAATGACCCTAATCACTGGTTGCTCAGGGAGAGAGAGTGATCGAGAGAGTTCGGAAAACTAGCGAAGATCAAAATGGTAGGGCTGGACAGACATAACATTTTCCGGAGTTCTAAGCATTTGGCTAACGTATATGTTTGCACTGTTTGATACGGAACAGGGCTCGCGATACCTTTGGGAAATTAAAGGTACCTTTCTAATGGAAGAATAAGCTCCACGATGAATTCTTTTCGCTGTTAAGCAGTGGACTTTGGTCGTTTTCTTTTTTATGTCAGATCCTTACGTGGAATTCTACGTTGAGTAAAGTTTATTTTTGAGGTTCGATGTTGCGCCTCAGGCTCGAAGCCTTTAGAGTTTAAGTTTCGCACAGCTCGATCGGGTCTTTATTTGTTGCGTTGAACGAACGTGAATTGATTGCTTTTATTTTTTGACCGTTCTCGCATTTCTCTCGTAAAAAGAGGAAAGAAAGAAACGGTCTGGAAATTTGTGGAATTCCGTTTCATCTTGCTCTTTTTTTTTGTGACTTGGGAAAATATCATCCCTCGGCTCACGTTGAAATATTTCATCGGTTTCCGAGGACTATCCTCCTAAGGGAAGCACGTATAGGATAGTCTTCCTGGTACGAGCTTGGTGGGATATAAATTTTCTCTATTTACGACATCTTGGTGCACTCCTGGTGCGTCTGTTTGTTGATGGCGTCGGGACGCTCGACTGTTCCAATGACCAGGGTGGCAGCCATAACCGCAGCTGACCCGCAGGGAGTGCGAGCGACACCTCCCTTAAAGCTTCGTGAAATTTAATCAGAGCCATTTTTAAAGCTCTCTCTTTTCTTTTTTTCTTTCCTCCACCACACTTGCACATACAGATAGTGGCACGTAACGAATACTTTTTCAGGCTCATATCAGTGACTCGCGTTCGCCCCTCCTACAGCCTGAGCTACATGAAAATAATGAAATACCGAAATTAATTAAAATATCGCTCGATAACAGGATCTCACCTTTTGCTCTTTCGTCTAGCCTTTTCTTTGATTACTTCATTGATATTACCGAATAATATACGTATAGAGAATATTCGACACGGCTGGAGTGATGCGCCCAAGTCTCTTCGTTTCATTGCATTTTTTACAAATTTACTCGAGTTTACTTAGTTTTCCCGTAATTATCTGAAAATTTATCCCCCTCGTTACTTTAATCAAGCAAAATCAGATGAATTCTCTCTTCTCGCAGCCGTTCGGTGCCGCAACTGCTGCCCCTCCCACTGTACCGGATATTGATTTCACGATCGAAGGGATCCGTTATAAAGCATTTTTATCTTATACTCCTGAACTTCCTAGAAACGCGGAAAATAGCTGCAAACCTACACGATGAGCGATGAAGTCTGCACTGAAGCAGGGATTACCGGACAATTGCGAAAATTGCGAAATTTTATTTTCTTCTTAGACACACGAACGTTGCTGCATAGCGAATATTATTGTTCAGGAGAATAGGATTCCCGGTTAATATCCGCTAGTACTGAATTTCTATTTCTCGATACACGCTACTCTTGGTACTTATTGTTACTGGTCTTGCTCTTGGTACCTGGTCGTTCTGCTCCCGGAGGAGGACCATTTTCATTGCAAAAGATTCGGCAGGTCCATATGACTACTATTCCCTGATAATCCTTGTTTTATCTTTGTTGCCTTTTCCGCTATATACTGTCTCTTTTGGACAAAGTTCCAGGCGAATTTGGCAAGGATGACGAACAGCCTGACGTAGAATCGCGCCTGAACGAAAAAGCCCCTTTGACCAAACGAGAGAGACCTTAGTCCTAACCGTCCTAACTATCAGTGGGAAAATATCAGACATTAACAGATTAGAACTCCTTACTCTCTCTCCCGTCTCTTTTTCACCTCTTTTGTCTCATTTCCTCTCAGGCTTTATATATTTTTCAACACCCTTCCGTTTCTTCCTCTCGCGAACCACCGTTCCATAAAATGTCCATTCCCAATTCCAGAACAATAAGTTGGCATTGGCGGTCAAAGAGCAGGATAATTTTCGAAAAATTACTCTCGTCTTTATCTCCTGATGCGGTCAATGGGTCAAAGATCACGTGTTAAATGGCCAAGAGTGAAATTGACATACTTTCGATTGTCCAGAGAAATCAAATGAAATATATCATTGGATTGCCTTTCTGTTTCAGATGATTTCGCTGGAGTCGCCATTGATATTTTGACGGTAAGTCGACGTTGGATATTAAATCGTAGCTCACCTTTTGTCTTGTTCTTGATTCATTAAGATAACCTCAAGTAGCTCGATCCACAGTTTTCACGGGTTTTGTGGGGACGTTAAATTTATCAGGGCAGCATGTTTGAATTTAATTTCCCTACCGTAATTACCTAGATCCTCGTCGGGACGACCGTCCTGACTTTGCCCGCCCTCTCATTTTCAATTCGCTTTGTCTCTAGACACCCTTCTCGACGAGCAATACCCTCGAATCGGTCGTTTGATCGAGGTCGTATATCAGCCGTTGCTTCGGGATTCTATCACCGGAGAACTACTAGTCTAAAGACGGTCATACCCTTATGGAATGTTGTGTCTTGTGGGGTTGAAATTTTGAAATTACACCCTTAGCGAATATTTAATAGACTGTCGTACTTCGACGAAGATGAAATTCGCATATCAGACTCTTCAGTTGTAGTGACTGCTATATCTCTATGTAATTCTAACGGTATCATAAAATATCAGAGCGTGACGTTACCGACAGACTACAGACACAAGTTCTCAGCTCCATGACGTTTTGTTATTTCGTTTCGAATTTTCCTCTCAGCTAACTTCAATCCACTTCATTCTCCTTTGCTTTCCCTTTCCAATCTGTTTCCTTGAACGGGGTGGGGGACCCATCGCTTCCTCGCGAAAGTGCGAGCATGTTTTGCATTTTAATCAATTAGCAAAGTTTGCGAAAGGTCGAAGAAAGGGTGAGCCAAGAATCCCGTAAGAACGAAAGGAACTCTGGTTTAATGACTACCGGCTCCCCAGGAAATCACGACTCTCCGCGACCAGAAACTTTTACGCGAATGTATATTCCTAGTGTCTTTTCAGTTTGTTAGAGTATTACTTTCCAGCTAAGTGAACGACGGGGTGCGATTGAGGCTATCAGCATCCCTAATGGACCATTTGTGTTTTTCACGTTACAGGCGGGCAAAGGATCCTTCGTTGCAATGGGCCTGACGTAGCCTGGGCCCTACGAGCCCTGACACACAGAAAGATTGTCTCTCTGTCGTAACGATCAAATATTCTGCGCATCGAGTCTCGTGCAAAAATATTTCCTACCAAGTATTATGAAAGAGTCCAGGCAACAGTATTCGCGACAGGTCGTGTCCTTAGTATCTTAGTGATTTTTGGAAGTTGCTGAAAAATTAAAGATAAGGTAGAAACGGATGAAAAAAAAAATAAAGCAACGATAAGGAAAAAAAAGGAGAGAATTCACGGTTACCTAGTCATAGGATATAGTGGAGAATATCGTAGAGAAGAATTAGTGATGAAGTCGAACGGCTGATCAGAAGCAATTAAATTTCTTTAAATATGTAATTAAAGTTTTAAGGGAATAAAAAGATTCGGCAAGATGTTTACGTACTCGTGAGTGGAGGTCGGAGGTTTTAAGTTAAACAAAGGGGTCATTTTTTCCTCTTGATTTTCCTTGAAATTCCCAAGAGCAAATCAGAATTCTTTTACCGAATATCGAGACGCGAGATTCCAGGTGAAACAGGGGATGAGAATGCACCAAGGGAGTAGATTGGGGCTGATGTGAAGGGTACGACTTACCGAGCATAACAGCGAGGACAATCCTAGATTAAAGTTACCTAATTAGCACTCTAAGAGATACTTGAAGATACGTGTTAGGGACACGGGGAATATATCATATATATATATATTAGGTAGAATCGCGCAATTGGCACACGTTACTTGTTGAACAAGCACGCACGATACACTTGGTTATACAAGAGAAATATATTTAATACTGTTGTTCGTAGGAATATGCGTCTTTAAACATTTCCAAAGAAAAGTGAGATCTATATACATATACATTCTATATTATAAATATTTATCTATATGTTTAGAGTTAAAAGCGCACGATCGAAGGAAGAATTTATGTGAGGTAAAATGGAATAGAATGAAATGTCGTTTTCGATAGGAACAGAGTTGGTTATCTCGTTGTGCAAAGAAATTTTGCTGTAGATTAATCAAAAGGGATAAAATATAGGCGAAGGAGGTAGAGACATTTTAGAAAGCAAAGGGAAGGAAGATATAAACGTGGAACAGCAGTTGTTAGAGAGTAAAGGGGGTTTTCGGGAAGAGGGAGAGAGAGAGAGGGGAGGAAGAAAGGTGAAAGTCTAGCAATAACGGGAAAAAGAAAAAAAAATAAGGATAAATCGCATTCTGTGAAAAATTGGTGCGATATCACGACAATTGAGGAAAAATTGGCTTGGGTGAGAGAGAGAGAAGGAGAGGCAGAGGGAGAGGATGAATCTCGAGGTGGAACTGATAGCAGGGGTGGTAAAGGGCGGACCACCCCCAGATCATCTGCCAGCCCCACGCCTCATCAAGATATTCATCGTTTCTGAACGGGATGGTAAGTTTCAAAGACTTCGACAATAACGCAATCGTTCCTATTGAAACTGCCTGTAATTTTGAAAACTGACGTCTTAAAAATTCACGTTACCTACAATTTTTATAATACTCGTGTTCCCCGAGATGAAAGGTCTAAGGTTCAACAATATATGTATTTTACAAGTTTGAACGATGCTGTAGAATTTGTAATTCTTTGGCCCCTCTCAAATTCGCTAAAGCCCCGAAATAAGTTAAAAGGTAGAAGAAAAATGGCGAAACATCTCCAGGCGAGGCACCATAACGGACCCGAGTGAATTTTCGAAAGAGCATTCTCTTTTTGTTCCGTGGGTCAGGAGGAGATTAAAAATTTTTTTGAAATTCTCAATGCGATCTAGATTGTGTTTCGTGACGAGTGGATATTAGACTGGCAACGATATTGATCACGCCTTTCTTTTGCCATGTAAACGAGGCTTCATGTATGCTAATGGGAATGGTGGGGGATGCAACGCTAAAGGAAAAACATTCGTCATCCGTCGTATAAGAATAACTTATGGTCTGGGACTCAGCTGGAGGGAAACTCTTGGTGCTGAAACGAAGCATGGAAAAAGTCATACTTTTTTCTCTCTGGCTTTGTAGACCCGCGCTCGAATGATCTCTCATCATGGAAGGCGTAAGAGCAGGTCGAGGAGGATCGAAAGAGATGAAATTTCTGTCTCACGCGAAAAGTTAGATTAATTCGAGATGGCCTGAAGAGAATTAAATCACAAGCCTTCCCTGTTACAGGGGAATATGGTAGATGGAATAGGGGGTGGCTCTGTTCCTGTGCTTAGGCGGCGCAGTGGCGACGACGCAAGCTTAAGTTCATGATCAAGAAGTTAGTGTAATTAGCCGATGTAAATTGTATTTCAACGAGATCCAAGCGGAGTCTCAACTCATCTTACCTCTTACGCTGGATCAACGCGCCGAATTGCTAGGAATTTCCGTTTCCAATTCGTTGGATCTGAAAGGAATTTCTAGCAGACGACTTGCTAGGTGCTTCGCTAGTCGCTAGTTCGATTTCGTTCTGATGGTTCATTAAGTGAAACTCCAAGTTCTCTCGGCTGGAATGAGCACGCTAGAAATTGCAGCTAGTTTACGAGTAACAGGGAAATTGATGGATTTAACGATTTGCATGGGCGAAGGGTCAAGATGCTAGGGGTTGGATACTCGTCAGACTACTTGTAAAATTATCGATAAAGAGGCTCCACATCGGAAACAAAAGGATCTAGTTGGCGGATTGCTTTCAGAATTTCACGAAGAGCGGAAACAGCTCCTTGAAGTCGTCGGCCCGGAATTGCAGTCCATCTACGACGACATGGGAATCGAGGTAGCACACGGAACATCCTTAGCTTTGAGTGCTAGAACGGTATCTCGAATTTCAATCGTAATGATCTCTTTTAATTTGCACCACGTCAAGGTACTCCTCGTTGATATGCAATACGGCACCGACCGGGACCCCGACGTGGATCCGAGGCTGGCCGAATTCTTCCTGGAGGAAATAAACGCTTCTCATAAACATTCCCGCGGATGTTTCCTGCTGGTAAGCCAGAAAACTAGAGAGAGAGAGAGAGAGAGAGAGAGAGAGAGTAGAGGCTGAAGGTTGAAATGGAGAAGTGTAGGCTTCTTGTAGCTTCTTATAACTCGGATTCAAGTTAAGGAAGAAAATCACTCTTGGCTCTTATAGTTGCTGCTTGGGTCAGATTACAATGCGGGCTGGGTCCCGACATCATTCCCCGAGGAAACTTTTCGAGCACTCCTGGGGCAGTGCTGCGCGCTCGAGGAGTACTACGAGCACAATGGCCATTGTTACACCTTAAAAGCCACCAGGTAAAGACCTAGTTTGTTACTCTGAATGATCTTGTTGGACGATAAGCGTTACCGCCTTGTTTCACGAGTGCCTCAAGCGTGCGTCTTGTTCGACAGCGAGGAGACGGCTCAGGTGGAGTGGCATTCCCGAGAGTCCGACTTGAGGAAGAGTCTTAGGATGGCAGCCGAAGCTGTAATCCTTCAGGATCCTGACAACGTTGGAGCAAGGAACGTGCTCAAGAGTACCGCGCATAGACAACTCGAGCATGGCCTAAGTACGATCGTTTGAAGCATTCTGCGGTGACCGGGTATAGATATGGCTGGATGCTTTTAGGTCTCGACGAGGATGGGAATGGCATCCTTACGGTGATACGTGAGTGGACGGGAGCCAGTGCACCTGCCGTTTCGCCGGAAATTCAGTCCCTTAAGGAGAAAGTCGGTCAAGTGTTACCGGAGGAAAATGTTATTCGACTCGAAGTCGAGCACATGGCCGGCGGCTTCGATCCTGACAGTTTTGCTCATGACAAATATTTGACTAAAATGCGTCAGAGGATTTTGGAACGAGTTCAAACTCTAGTGAATGCATCGGTCGAGAGGGATCCGGAGATCAAAAGTAGAAAGAAGATGGTACAGGAGGTCTACGCCGAGAGTCTCGCTCATTTGGCCCTGCTGAGAGAAGTGGAACCGGTTCCTGAAGATGATCCGGCGGTACTTCGGGTGCGACAGTCCTTGATGTGTGGAAGGGATCAGAAACATGCTCCGGTCGTTATCTGGGGTCCTAAATCCTCTGGAAAATCCGCCATATTGGCCAGGATCTACCAGAGTGTGTCAGAGTGGTTCGGGGGACCTACTTTGAGAGTGGTGAGACTCTGCACGTCTACACCGAGATCAGCTTACAGTCTCGAGCTGCTGAGGGTCCTTTGCGAGCACATAGGATTCCTCTCGGGTAACAATGATGGTAACTTGCCTCGCGACGCATCCTTTGATCCACTTTACCTGAACAATTGGTTCAGTCAAATAATGCGTGGAATCGAGGAGAATCCCATAACTGAGCAACTGGTTGTCATGGTGGATGATCTTCATCGATTGCATCCTCTGGAGTGCGATATTGTAGCTGCCCTTTCCTGGCTTCCATTGAATCTTCCACCAGGCGTGCACTTCATAGTCACCACTTCGGTTCCGCCGGAAGCTCTCAGACTGACGCCGTTACAGAAGGAACGACTTAGGAGTAGCGAAATACTGATCGAACTTCCGGAAACCAGAAGCAATATTCCAAACGTCGAAGGAGCCTTGGATAATCTTGAGAAACTTGTTGGACCGAAAGCGGCCAACAGGGTGGGCTGTTTATTAGCCTGCACCGAATACGGACTCTCGGAAACCGAAATTCTCGAGCTAATAATGCCAACTGGTGGAGAAGGACCGTTGCTGCTGAGCTCGGCTCAGTATAACTTCGCAACTTGGTGCCTGGTTAGGAGAACGCTGAGCCCTTGGCTGAGAGTTCGAGTTATGAGCGGCAGATTGATGTTCGGCTGGCGCTGGACCAGTGCGGATGCTGCGAGGAAGAGATACTTGAATACCCAAGATGCGTCTAGATCGAGTCACGCGGAAATAGCGAATCTTTTCTTCTCCGAAGAGTGCGAGGAGAGCGAGGAGAAGTCTCCGGAAGATCCTGGCTCACCCCCTCCTAAGGAGACGCCTTTTCAGAGTGCGCCCCAATCTCAAGACATCACGTACACCCTTCGTCACGTCGAGGAAGCCTGGCTTCATCTTCTGCGAGCCGGTGACGTCGAGAGACTCAAGAGACTCGCTGTCTGCGCATTCGATTTCCTCCTAGCTGCTGTTCAGATGATATCTGTCAGCTACTTGCGATGCGTCCTGGAACACGCCAGGAGGTATTTACTCGAGAGGGATTTGGAACTGGTATATTATGCCGTGCGGAAGTCGAGCGACGTGCTGACGCGCGATCCGCTTCAATTGGGCGCTCAGTTAATTTGCTGGCTTAGACCAGTTGCCGAGGACGGTGGGGATTTGGTGAGAATACGAATCAGTATTAATAACACGTTTTTTCTTATATTTTCCGAGAGCCTTCCTTAAAGATGAATTCATTTAATGGATCTAGGTTAGCAGAATGGTAATGGCCGCCATGGCATGGTGCGATGGGTACACTGCTCCATTACTAGTACCTTTGAACGGATGGCTTCAGCCGCCCTTGCCGCTTCAGATTCGTGCCCTGGCATGTCCACAGGGTGTGAGACTCGTCGAGGCTGCACCCTCCGGGCAACACGTTGTCGTGGTGCCACCTCAGGGCGATGCACAACTATGGCACGTAATGTCGGGCCAGCTCGTTCACACGTTCAAAGGTAAAGTGTCTTTTATCGACTTTCTTAATACCCAATAAATATCTAATGCAGCTAATGTATTTTCCGAGCAGGACATTCCGGGCCGATATCGTGCGTTGCAGTTACCCAACAGTCTCAGTATCTTCTCACGGGGTCAGAGGACACTTCCATAATTGTCTGGGACATGAAGGAACTGACTTTGAAGCGGAGAATTTGCGAACACATCGCACCTATTTCGACACTGACCCCAGCACTGAATAATTCGGTGATCGTCAGCGGTGGCGAAGACTCCAGAATCATTGCGACGAGTCTTCTCACGGGAGAAGTCCTCATGAAGGTCGATCATCACAGAGGCCCGGTAACGGCAGTGCGCGTGGATTCGGCTGGGGAAGTACTGGTCTCAGGATCATCCGACGGAACTGTCTGTCTTTGGTCCTTGGAGAGTTTCACTCTTCTGAACAGCATTCCTCTACCGTCACCTGTGGCCATGTTGGATGTCTCAGCCGATTCGGTCTTCCTTCTTGTTGCTTGCGAGGATCAAAAGCTCTACCTGCGATCTTTGGCTACGGGAACGGAAATCCATACCCTGCGCGGACATCAGGGACCTGTCAGAAGTATTTGCCTGGCCAAGGATTGCTGCAGAGCAATTGCTGGCGGTGTGGACGGCAGAGTCTCGGTATTCGATATGCATAGCGGCAGACTGACTAGGACCTTGCCAGCCAATCCTTCAGCGGACGTGACTTCGGTTAAGGTTACGGAGAAGGATGACTTTTTGATCACCGCTGGGGGTGGTCGTGTAACTTATTGGAGTTTTCGAGGGGAGGAAGTACCCCCAAGGCCCTCGAAGCCGGGAGGGAAGCAGGAATCCCTTCAGCCTCATACAGCCCCTATCTCCTGCCTCGACGTCTCGAGGGATGGCGCCATGGCGGTTACAGGGGGCGTTGATTCCCTTGTTAATCTTTGGCAATTAAACACTCACGAACTCGTCTCCACCCTGGAGGGACACATCGCGAGCGTGACTTGCGTCGCATTTTCTGCCTCTGGTCTGTTCGCTGCATCCGGATCTGAGGATAAGACAGTTCGTGTTTGGGGCCTGACGCTGGGTCTTGTGGTTGCCACCTTTCGCCATCAGACACCCGTCACGGCTGTCACTGTCATGTTGGATGGCAGAAGGGTCGTTAGCTCAGACCGTGGTGGAGCCATCAGAGTTTGGGCCGCCGACAGTGGGACTTTGATTCAGTCCGTTTGCGGACCAGGTCGATGCTTCGCGGTGGCTTCCGATATGAGGTATGCGCATCTCTTCGATCGATCGTTACTCAATATAATAGATCACAATTGAACATCATTTTAATTTGAATCTTTGTCCCGTTAAAGATATACAGTTTGCGGAACTGGCGACAACCACGTACGGATAATAGGCCTGGGAGCTGGTCCGGAAGAAAAGCACCAGGTCTCACATTCCCAAGACATAACGTGCTTGGTAGTCACACCGGACTCCCAATCGCTGATCACCGGCTCGCGAGACATGAGTCTGAAAGTATGGCAGTTGGCAGGCGGAAAGTTGTCCCAAGTGCTGGTTGGTCACACGGACCACGTTACTTGCGTGGCTGTTGCAGTGCTGGATAAATGCATTGTAGTTTCCGGTTCACGCGATGCCAACCTAATCGTATGGGATATTAATACCGGGTCGGATCTTCATACGCTCACTGGCCACCTAGGATACGTGACGTGCGTCAGGCTATCCGGAGACGGTACTTTGGCTGTCTCTGGAAGCGAAGACAAAAGCCTGATAGTCTGGGACACTAAGAAGGGCACTGCTCTCAGCTCCATCATGCTTCACGTACCGGTACTCGGTGTCGAAATGTCCACGGACTGTTCGAGACTCGCCCTCCATTTACTCGAGCACAAATGCATGCCCATATTGTGTCTACATAACACACCGGCTCAGTATGTCAAGCTGCCGGCATACGTGGCGCCCAGAGATCTACGGCCACCTGGACCCAAACGCCCAGCCAGACGATTACTTAAGAAGGAAGTGTCCCTAGACACCTACACTTGGCAGCGTAAATACGGCCATCTTACTTCAGGTATTTAATCATTTATTTCTAACGCGCGAACTAACGATTCACCTTTTCACCTTTCTCAATCTTCTTGAGCTTTGAGAGGTATTTGACACAGGAGCGTTGTTTGACCTTGCTGCTCATCTAACATACGCAAACGCAATTCTGGCTGGCTGTTCGCTGTAGTCTCTTTGGACGAATGACTTGTTTAGGAATTATGGTGGCGGCCGTAGAGGAACGATTAAAGCGCCGATTCAGCGTGAGCGCTTCCATGGAGGAGATCAGCAAGGCAGGTCTGGCAGGATCTCAGCCGGGATTAGGCCCCGAACAGGCGGCCCTGGCCCAATCCCAACATTTCGATCAGCTAGAGGCTCTCTGGAACAAGCAATCACCTCCGCCGAGACCCAGAGGTCTTGGTCGAACTCTTTCTAAACAAAGTTCTCTTCAGGCAACTCGAATATCCGATTCCGATGAGGAAGGTAGGCGATCCATGTCCTGCATCGCCTCCTAGATCCTTCAGTTATGTCAACGACCCAGTTGTCGGCACAAAGAATTTTTTGATTATATGCACTGCCCTTTTATTCGCTGCTCCAGAGCATAGCACGGTAGATTTACTTTTTACTTTTAGAAAGTCTCCTCATATTATTTTGTCGATATCGTATCCTTGAATGCAGTATCCATTGCGTACCTACTTGGTGATCCGATCAACTTTTTTTTAAATGCTATCTATTGCGTTACTTTAAAAGTGCCAATTCTTCCACGTTACGTTACAATATAATTCCTTAGTTTTTCTATGAAGACAGTGTCACCTTTTTATTCACGTACTATATCGTTCTACGTTCTCATTGGAATCTAGTTTTTTAGTTTTTCCCAGTCGCACAGTAGAAAACCACTCTGCATGCACAAACTAAAGTAAGTATAACTTGTGTTTTTATTATTTTGACATTTCTAACGAAATTAATTCTAACCGACTGACATTTTGTAGAGAATGTAGTATTTGCTCAGTCTGCATGCGCTTCCCAGTCGCTGTTCTGTTAATGTCGTTTGGAATATCGAATCACCGTTTGGCTCATTTAAAGGAGTGATCTGTTCTAGATCTTCCAGGTTAATCGAAGTCATTGAAGATCCTTCCTTACTACAAGAGCGCTTTTGCGTGGCATTGAAAACTATGAAGGAAGTAGTCGAGAATTCTCATCTAACGGAAAGATTCATCCTTCGACTGTAACCGATTCTAAAACTACAAAACTCCCATGTCATTACGTTCGGTGCAATAAATAAAATACAAATCTATCGCTATTGTCAACTCTGACAGATTTTCACTCCTGCCTTTCTTTTTTCTATGATCAATCACGAATGACAAGGACGCTACAGCATATGTACATTATTTATCAGTTGGTCTAATCCATAATAAAATATTTACAATCCATCCACGATATTTTACAATGATAAAAAAATTAAACGCTATTCCAGCGTTGTAAATTTACAAGAAATGAAAGTTCTTATGTCATCGTATAAAGTAAAAGCCTTATTTCTTAATTAAGTTTTGATAATAATTCGCGAGAATCTGCCAGGCTTTAGGCGCCATGAAACCGTCTGGTGGACTTTCCCCGGATTTGGCCAATCCTGCGCAAAGTAAAAAGTTAATTCAATATTTGAGTAATTATCCCGTATTTCTCAAATGATACCAACCACGCATTCTTGTGCCGGATATGAAGTCAAAGTCTTGTTTACGCTCAGGTTCGAAGAAGGCCATTTTCTTGACACTGGTGTCGTAGGCCGCCACTCGGAATGGTATTATTTCAAGAGTCTCCAGTCCTGGCGCCATCGAGAGGACTTTGGCGCCATGCGTAGCATCGTACAGATTTCCATCGGGAGTTGCTGACTTATCAGGATGTGGCATTCCTGCAGGATCTCTGCCAACTATATAAAAATTGGCACCAGCTGTCATTCGAGCTTTGGCATGCCACTGAACCTCGGTAGGACCCGCGTACATCATTGGACTAGGAAATATGGCCAGGAGCGTGTCCCGATGAAGGACACCCTCCTCGAGGACAGCCTGATGTTGCTGTATCCTTACTGATAGGGGAACATCATCATCCTTGGTCCAGCCACCGAGAGGATGAAGCAGAAGGATCGGTTTCTTGAAATTACGTTCATCCAGCAGACGCCTCCTTGTATCCTGAAGTGATGAATAATATTTTTTTTAGACACTCTCTATTTACCAGCTAAACATTGATATACCTGCATAAGAAGAGCGTGGCCATTGTGAATAGGATTTCTCAACTGAAAAGCAAAAACTCCATCCGCGCCCATTTCGCGACACTTTTTCCTTATCTCGTTCGGAGTCAATCTATATTGATCCAGACCATCGTTCCAGCGTATTCTCTCCAGGACTTCCAGTTCCCCACCAACAAGCCAGTCACCAGACTCGTGGATCATCTTAACGTAAGGATGACCCGGGTTGTTTGTTCCGAATTGCCTGGAGCAACGCTCTTCCTTGCGATGAAAGTAGAATTCTGGTTTACGTAATATGGCAAGATTCCTGCCCTGGTATTTCAGCGACATTGCCGATACACCGTCCAATCTTTCCTTATCAGCAGTGCACACAGCGAGAACAATCGGAATGCTCTGATTGATTTCCTTTCCTTTTTCCACGAGACAATTGAAATGCTGAGCCTGCGAAGAGCAGCAGGATATTATCCTGAATGGTTCGACTTCCGTTTTCAATATTTTCATTTAATCCTCATTTCGATCTTACCTGAAGATACTGATCCTCTCTCATGAATCCTTCCAGAGGAGCTGCCCAGCCTTCGGCCAGGACCTGAAGCCACTGAACGTCAACCTCATTGATCTCCACAGCCTGTAGGGACTCCGCCTCGGCCCTGGCACTGCTCGCTCTTTCCTCCGTCACAAAAAGTTCCTTAACTAGTTCCCCAGGCCTGGGCAGACTTGGAATGATCCCGTGCTTCTCCAGGAACTCGATGACCATCGTCGTCGACTGGTCCACACTGAAATTCTCAGTAGTGACTATCAGATCCGGATGTGCTGGTCTTTCGTAGCTCTGATCGATCCCAGTGAATCCTTTGATCGTGCCCTGTCTGGCTTTCTTATAAAGTCCTTTAACGTCACGGGCCTCGCAAACGTTCAACGGCGTGTCCACGAAGACCTCGAAGAAGGGAAGTCCTGCCTCCTTGTGAATTTGCTTCGCCATTTGTCTGTCTTCCTCGAAAGGCGACACGAAGCTGCATAGAGTGATGACTCCACTGTCGGCGAACAATTTTGCGACCTCAGCGACCCTGCGTATATTCTCCTCGCGATCCTCCTTGCTGAATCCCAAGTTCCGATTCAGTCCCGTTCTGACGTTATCTCCGTCCAGGCCGTAGGCCGGAATTCCATGAGCTACCAAGAAAGCTTCTACCTCGAATGCGATCGATGTCTTTCCCGCTCCTGAAAGTCCCGTCAGCCACACGGTGCATCCTCGGAAGCCCCTCACGGCCCCAATGGCCTGTCCCCTCTTCGCCCTGGAGACGTGGTGGGCCTGGGCCAAGACATTGTTCGCGACCTGTAAGGATGTAGCAAAAGGAGAGACTCGTCAGTGACCAGCGGGTCGTATCCCAAGGCGGTTGTTGGGTAGAGTCTAGATTGAGGTAAAGCTACAAGTTTTATTTAGGTCTTGGATACTTGTAAAAATCAAGTCGCCAAAGTCTTTAGACTCTTGCAGTGTTTGTAATAGTTGTTAAAACATGCAAAGTTATCCGTCGTCGTAATGGGTCGTATCCCAAGGCGGTTGTTGGGTAGAGCCTAGATTGAGGAAAAGCTACAAGTTTTATTTCAGTCTTGGATACTTGTAAAAATCAAGTCGTCAAAGTCTTTAGACTCTTGTAGTATTTGTAATAGTTGTTAGAACATGCAAATTTATGTATTTTTTTACCCCAATTCTATTTTTCGATACTGCAGGTGTTTTGACTCTCATCACTGTCACGTATAATTTGAAAAATTTTTTCGATTCCACTAATCACTTTTGACATACCGTATTGCGAGCACTGATGCTTTTATTGATTTACTTATAAGACGTAATATCTAATTTCCCGCGTTATTTAATTTCGATAAAATTTGATCAGAGAGTAAAGTGAGAGCATCGTCCTTGACAGTGATCTTGAACGTTCCATATTTAATAAATTGTCACTGATCAAAATATTATCGCGAAATTGATTGAAAAAATTATCTTCGGGTAAACCAAGAAGATCATATTAAACTAAACTTAGTATTTTTATTCCGACGCGATACTGGAATCATGTAGGAATTTAAAAATGAACTGTTTGCGGCAAACTGTCACTGAAAACTGGTCTCCGGATGAAATGGCTACGCGAACTCCGGAGAAAGTGAAATGAAAGTTGCTTTCGTTAAATTGTCAGCAACCATCCGGACCAGCCTCTGCTCTGCCTCAAGAATTTAGCGATAAGCTCGAAAATTAATTCGAAGAGACTCTATATTTTTTTCTTGCTACTTTACATCGCCATCTGTTCTCCGGCAATATGCAAATACTGTATCTCTTTACCTGAGTTGTATTAGCGATAGGGAAATATTGAAGTTTACGTGTTTCGTCATTAACGTATCAACGCTACAGTCTTGGACACGATTCAGTTACCAGGTCATTAAACCGCGGCTAACGTGCAATAGACTGGAAATTCTATATGGCCTGAAAAGATAATGTTCAAATAACAACTACAATTATTTCCAGTGTTGTTTTCGAGTATCAATAGACTACATTGCGCCATAGATTCCCATGATTTGAATATATACAATCTAACGTGTATAGAAAATACACGGTGACAAATTTGAAGCTAAAAATTAATTGACACATGTATGCAACGTCCAACAGTCGTCAGTAGGGCATTTAATACACTAGAATTATATTTTAAATATATTAAAAAAAGTTTTTCAAATTTTCAAATCTATAGCAAATTCACAAGTTCAACGCGAAGAATAGGGCGTATTTGTACGTCGAAGGACAAGATAGTCGATCAAAGACAGCTCTCTTAATTATGCAAAAGTTATATTCTCAATTAATTCCTGGTCTTCAAGAATTGTCCCAAACAAACGTTTTCCACGATTAAACCAATGGCCCAATCAGCCGGAAGCTACTGCATCAGTTTCTTCCTGACGCAATGAGTACGCCAATCCATAGCGCGTGGGTGTCGAATAAATAAATGAAAATCTTGGCAAAAAAGTTTGACGCTTGGCTTAGAGTGATTCTCATAGAAGATCAATGTTGATCGTCACCTTCCGCCGACTCACTTTATACGTCTCGCCGTTGGGGCTCAACTGTCTACGTATCATCGTGCGTTTCTCAAAATTTGGTGTCTCTTGTAACTTCCGCCTCTTCGCCCTTCTGGTGCCTCCTGAATGCAGGACGTTCGCCGTTGACGACGTTGAGGACGTTGACCACGTTAACGACGTTTTGTCAATTGCCTGCGACTTCTGCCAAATTAAACGGGTCTTGCCCAGGGTGTCACTAAAGGATCTGTCGAACTGTCGCCCTCGATGAATTCTCCGTCAATATATCTGGAGGCATCATGGGGTGACCCCACCACTTCGTGAACGGGAGACCACTTCACGACGGTCACGACGGCCATCACGATCTTTTTTCTAAGGCGACCCTGGACGCACGTTCGACGTGAAAAACAGAAGGAAAAAGATCCCAAGGTTCCTGATATCGCGAAAGGTGCTTAGTATTTTATTTCCTCTCAAATTGTTCTCCCGGTGCGTATGTTCTGTGTGTTACTTCAAAAGGGACTCGTATCTTCCTTTCAGATTCATCACCAAGCGACTGCAGGATCCATTGGACGTGGATATCCGGTTACTTCTGCAGGATCCAGAAATCGCAGAACCTCGACCTCTCGTCCCGGAAGTACCTTGCCTCGGGAACTCATTTCCGCTTGATAATTTTCCTAAGCCGATACGCAGGTAATTCTTACTATTCTTAATATTCTTCGAATTACTTACTATTACTTAGCTTGACTCTCCGTTCTCATTCTGGTTTTCCAAAGGCAACTGGCAAGATATCTTAGCTACCCTGAAAATTTATCGAAGCATTTAAAAAATATCATTGGCCGGAATGATAACAACTAATTAACAGATAATCTGGAAGAAGGCGCTATAGAGCATTGATAATGGTCTTTATAAGCGATAATTACTTTGGCACTTTACACTTGAAATAACAAATTATCATTTCTTCACTTTTGTTTCGATGGCATTGCCAATTGTTTTGCTATAGTATACTAGGTGTTTACAGGTTTGTAATTTTTTTATTTTTATTACGCGGATTTCAATAATACGTTAAAAAACGCTACCTGCATTTCGTAATCGTGAGTCATTTTTAATTGTGCCTCTTATTATGCTTGGACTAACACTCTCAATATTAGATGCCTAAATGGCGTTGCTGGAGTCAAATTTCCTGTCCGCCTATCGAAAATCCTAGCAACTGTAGCATGACTATGAAATTCTGATTATTTCATGCATTTCGGGCAAAAACGGAAACCTTCGTGTCTCGAATCCTTGACCAAACGCGATTTCGTATCTCTCCGTTTAACGCTCCGTACCACATGGAATAACTTGTATTGCTACTTGCCCCTTTTATCTATCCAGTAGACTGTTTCTTTAGTTTCTAATTGAACAGATACGCCGCATACCGTGGTATTTAATATTTTACTCGTTAACCAGCAGCTGCTCGGTCGTTTCGTTTGTTCAACTCGCTAGACGTTAAATCTTGACCAGTGAGTGCACTTTTCATAAATTATTACCTTGATTGCACCCCAATAAACACACAGTCATATTTACACACTGACAATGGTAAAATGTCCTACTCGTAGATGTAACAATTACGTATATGAAGTGTTTTATAACTATTGCATACTCGAGCAGTTCATTTTACCATTACTGAAATGTAATTGCTGTGTTCATGGACGTTCTAAGTGCTCATACTGCTCATTAGCAATATGTGCGACTTAACAATGCTTATAAATAATAATTGATCATTATAACGAATGGTGATTAGTAATCATTATGATCAATTTATATTTCGTCGAAGTTAATAAAAATTGTATAACACGAATTTTCCATCGATATGTGGAGGTGGACATTTTGGAAATATTTCAAATAGACTGCGCAGTGATGATTTCTCAAAATACGTATCGCTTTATTTATTAATTGTATACGATGAACTTTCAATAAAGTGGTGAAAAATACATTAAAGACTATTATATTACTATGGATACACCTATTATCATCTCTTCCCGACAAATATCTTTCTATTGGAATTTACCGGAATTAACGCAGGTGCTTAACAGCGCCATTTGGCGGATTTAACCGAAACTAACGAGTAGTGGTATTATTGCGTGGAATTTAAGGTGTAAGGCAGAGAGATGAGCAGGACGTGCACAACGCTATGGTTTTAGGCGATGCCAAAAACATGGTGCTGAATCGTAGCGGCGAGTTCAGGAGTAGGAATTCGTGATCATCGCCTCCGTCGATAATGCATGTTCCGTCGTAGCCGAGCTGAACGTGATCATGAAAGTGTAGCTTGGCAGGCAGAGGTTCTCCGCAACTTATCTCTGGTTCCCAGAGCAACCCTTAGAACCCTCCATAAGGGCATAAAGCCAGAAAAGAATAAGATGAAGAAGGAAGAAAGAAAAAGAATTAAAAAATTAGTTGCACCGAAATATTGAAAATTCGAATAATTGAATAAAGCTTTCCAAATACTGTTAAATATTATTGGATCTTGATTTACTTTCAAAATTTATTCAACATATAATATTGAGACTAAATCACAGTCTCGCAGAATATACGAAGTAGATAAAAATTGAATTGAAATTGTCGAATATCGAAAATAAATTACGTTCAAATTGAAATATTAATAAATTAGGTGTTTGGAACATTAACATAATTAATGAAATCAATAAAGTAAAATATTAACACCTAGAAATCGGAAATTCTGGCCAAGCATATTTAGAAATACTGGAAGTTGTCCGAAAATGTGTGCGCGCAA
>JARQSV010000031.1:0-44923 GCA_030142285.1 Calameuta idolon | reverse complement strand
GCCGGTATCGAGGGGACATCCCATCATGTTCTCGAGGGGTCCTCAAGATTCATGTCCGCTGTCACTAGTGACAATTATTTGATATAATTTAATTTTAAAAAATAACACTTTCAAAAACGATATCCAAAGCAACGACAATCTCACGGCGATTATGTGTTTTTAATGATAAAAGCCAAAAAAATTAATTTCTCTTTTTTTTGCACAAAATTCTTCAAGCAGCTCTCGTTATCGGTGTTACTGATTTATCTAATTTCTCCTCCTTCCCCCGGTTTTTCTTATTTTCTTTCTGCGTCAAGCTTCGTGAAAGTGAGCGCCTAATTACTGATAAACGGGAGACGTGGAATGAAAATTTCGAAAAAAATGTCAATGTCAAAAATTTCTCCCCCTCTCTCTCTCTCTCTCTCTCTCTATTTCTATATATATACACACATATATATATATATATAGTCGCAAGCACTAGCCTCTCAATAAGAATCTCTTCGTTGAGGGATGGAGCCGTGAATATAGCCGAACGAGATAGTCGTTTTTAAAAGGCCTCAGTTTGAACGGCGAGGCACGCTTCTCGGAGTCGCGCCGGGCACTGAGGGACATCCACTACTAGAATCTACCCACCCACATTGCACGGACCAAGCCCGACGGCAGAGCGAGAGAGAGGAAGAGACTGAGCAGACGTACAAAGGGAGTAAGTGGGATGGATAATCCGAAGTGAGTAAGAGTAGCGTTGAGAGAGATAGTGTGAGAGAATACGAAGAAAGAGAGAGAGAGAGAGAGAGAAAGAGAGAGAGAGAGGTGTAACCACACCGGCTAAACTCCAAGCGTGACTTTGTGTATCGGTGCTCCACTATAATGTGATAGAAGGGCGGGTATCGCTATAAGCCGGTATAGTAGAGTATAGTGGATATAAGACGTATACCGTATATAGAAGTTAAGTGTGTGGATAGGGACGCGCAGGCGTCTCAGGGTCGGATCGGAGGCGCAGGACAGAGCGACGACGATTCCGTCGAATCTCTTCCTAGCAGTCATCCTCCTCGTCTACATCCTCCTCTGTCTAGGTATACCTACGGAGTTATAATGCTGGCTCGTTTTATATACTATACCGGGTATCCTCCACGTCGACGTCCTTAACACTGTTCTGACCAGGATAGGGCAACTATGTGAATATATAGTACTACCAGAGAATTCTTGAACCACGTGGCTCTCGCGTGGTACCCGCACTGCTTGACGTTACGGGGTACGATTCTTTTGAGATCCATGACAGCTTGGTCCACTTAGTCTGAGATTAATGCAATTTCGTACGAAGCTCATACTTAAGAACGCTCTGACCGATCCTCTGGGACAAGTCAGTGGGGTATGAGATTTTGGTAGTAAGATTCGTCTGCGGTTGATTTAATTGATGGTGCGTACTAGGTATCTTTTAGTGTTTCGGGAGACGAGGGCTGAGTGTATTGGACTTTTCTCGATATCACTGATAATGTTTGCGGCTTGTGGGATGGATGAGTATGGGGCAAAGCCGAGCTCTAGCTGTAAGCATATTGATCAGGAGACGGTAGTTGGCCGCATGCCACGTGGTGATGCTGTGAGAGGCGCCGGTCTCTCCTCTTATTATGACCCAAGGCTTCCATCTTCGCTCCTTCCTTTCGGCAAGGATACGCGAATGGGGATATATCCATTCTCTTTGGATTCCTTGTCGTCTAGGATATCTTGGCGGAATTATTTAGATTACGCAGTTTCTTGCTGCCAGGTTAAGAGTTAGTCTTTGGTGAGTCCTTCGGTGATGGGTCTTCGTGTGCTGGGTATGGGTCGAGTTCGTTGTTTTAATGGGAAATGGAGAAAAAAATATTTTATTGTATGGGCCCGTCCCTGGAACCACCTACCTTAAATTAAGACGTTGAGTTAACGAGCACACCCGCATCGCCGAGGTGCAAAAGGCGGCAGCGACGTCGATCCCACCGCGTCTTATGTCGGCCGCAGGCAACCTTGGTCGAAATGAAAAAATTAAAAAGTCCATGCGTATTAAACGGTCGCGCCAGAAAGAGAACCCGCCTTCTTGGGTGGCTACCGGTTCCTTTAGTTTCACTCTTTCGCCGTGGTGCGCGTTCGAATCGTTTTTTTTTAAACTCTCTTGAATTTTCTTTTTTTTGCGCATCTCCTGTTTCCCTTAGAGAGTGAGACAGGAACGTAACATGGTGGGATAAGGAGATTTCGCGGCGGTCGATATTACAGATAATTACAGAACAACTGCAATTGAAAATTATGTACCGATAGAGGAAAGCACCTCTCTCGTCTTACCATCCAAAGTCAATGACATACAAAATGCATCCAGAGTCTCGAAGAACAAAACTACCTTGCCGACCACTGAACTTTACCGACCGGGTTATAATTGGATCTGTCGGTAACACTTTTATCCTTTCGTGGTTTGGTTCTCGGCTTGAACACGTAAGGCTCTCTGACCACAAGCGAATTCTTATGACGTTTACGTTTCAACTTAATTCGGAAAACAGCGTCCGTAATTTACCAATCAGGGTCATTCGTGATTTCGTCTAACGATCAAAAACCTCTACGTACAAAACGACTGAAATGAAATTTCGTTAATAGCGAATCTCCTGAAATGCCGTTGCATCCAAAATACAATACTCCGTTATGTCGGTGCATATCTCAACATATGTTCAATGCATATTCAATTTAATTAATCTTAGATCGGCATTTCAGGATAATAACCATTCGAGGAATTTCATTTAAATTGTATAGGCTTCTGACCATTAGGTGAAGCACGGGTACCCATCTACTATAGGCATGGGTCTTTGACCCGACGTCGCGACGTCGTACGTCCATGACTTTTTGTAAAATCTCATACGTCTCTTTTTACCATCAAGTCGATTTCATCTGTCCGGCCGGCATAGTTTTGCTACGTAGTCGCGCGCGCCCCGTCTGCTACGACACGTCGAGACGACGCGCGTCGGCGTCTCGAGAGCTTTCCACATGACTTACCAAACACAACAATGTTGTTTTGTCGCTGGTCATGGTCGCGGCGTAACTAGCCGGTGACATCTATCTATCCGGTATAGCCCCATCCATCCCTTCCCGCTATTTCGACACTTATATTTTCTAAGTCCCGCAAGAGCACCATACGTATACTCCGAATGTTTAACCAGCATACGCGGCCACGTCTGAGTGTGCGAATTAGATTGATCTATTATTGTCTTGTCTTGTCTGGCTGTCGTCTCGCCCGCTGATTGGCACCAGGCAAATATTATCTTCCTAAAACCACCCGAATGCCGCCAAGCGACAGACCAGTCAGCCTGGCACTCCCGATCTCCGCTATCTTTCTCTCGCTAAAATACATTTTTTTCTTCTGTATGCTCGTTAAGTTTGCTAAAATAACACAGCAAAAAAAAACATTACAAAAAATCCGCAAGAACACATACCAACGTCCATTGCACACTTGTAAAAGTAAATTCACATTTTTTTTTTCTCAAAATAAAAATACTTCGATCGACTTATACATCGATTCAAACGTACAATTATCTTGACTACGCGATACATAGAATTAGCTGTTACACTCTGTATAAAACGTGAAATTACAACGAAATGATAATCGAACGACGATCGACACGATTCTAACCTTAATTACTCGAGCCAAAGAAAAAAAAAAAAAAAACAGATAACTTCATCCAAACCCAACACGATACACAAACGAAAGCACATAAAATCCAATGCATTCCTGTTAGAAGGCAGTTTCGATGAGGTCAACCAAAGCCGCCGAAGAGGATCGCGCTGACCTCGACCCGGAGTCTGTGCCCGAGTTGTCAGAGACCTCTCTGAGTGGTATGGACGAACGTACGCGCTCATCATCAGCTCTGATTGTTCCAAGTGCATGCGAATGCCATTCGCCTTTAGGAGAAGGGAGCACACATTCAAGTCCGAGGAAGAAGATGCGCGGCTAGGAAACACGAGGCTACGTATAACGTGGGCAAGTAAAACAGCAACGGCGAAGCAAAATAACAGCATGCTAAACGTCGTAAACAAAACAGCAATTAATGCGATCATGGAATCATCAAACGGTCAAATAGAGCGGCTAGGTCGAATCTACGTATAACGGATATTACGACGAGAGCGAAATATTGATTGAATGAAAAAAAAAAAAAAAAAAATGTCAAAAACAAACAAAAATTTTTTATCTCAAAAAAACCACGCAACCCCTTGTTACTCGTTGCATAACAATAAAATTTGGACAATCGATCAAACAGCTCGACTCCGACCATGCTACTCCCATATGCAGAATGGCCTGTGCCCTATTATCAATTATCCGATTATCAATCTGATAGCCATTCGGTTAGTCTGTCTGCCTGTCTGTCGTTACAGACGTCTGACTATTCTACCGTCCGTATGCAGTGTTGTGCGCCGGCAAGCCAGCAGTTGATTGAATGCGGATGTGCGTGCAGCAGAGGCAGCCAAGAGGGCTGTGGAGCGCGGCGTGCCCTGACGTTGTATTAAGGGAACCCCCCCTCCCTTCCCCCCTCCACCAACCGTGGGTACGGGTTGTCGGAAGGTGGTTTAGGAAGGGTGAATCGAGCGAAATTACAGAAGCCTTCACCCTCGCAACCCTCTTTTTACCTGGCCATAAGGGCAGATGCCTATCGGTGAGCGCACTTCCGGGAATTTTCGCGCAAATGCGACCCACAGACATCGTGGGCGTTGCAATGGTCTTCCGTTAGGGGTGGTACCGGTTTTCGAATGGGGATGAACGTTAACCCTCCCCCCTAGGTCCCCCCGACCACGAATAGCTCGTCTGTCAATTTATGCATCCCTTACTGGGAATCAAACCCCATAGCCGGTTCAACCAGACTTATACAATAGAATTTTACGCTACCCTCTATATTACCCATAACACACCATTCGTGCTCGTCAGATATCAAAAGTATTACCAGGAACCGCCAAACTACCCTTAGTTAACAGACGTGACCTTTGACTCACCAGGGAGTGGAGTCGGCTTTTAAGAAACGATTAGATCCCACGTCGGTTATTTCCGAGCGTAACCGCGTAACGTGAATCACTGAGACCCAGCGTCGCGACGTCTGTCTGTAAGGAAGCGTTGAGGTGAAAAAAAAAAAGTTACATGAGAAAAAAAAAGTTTGATAATTAAAAAAACTATGGGGTTCACATATCTATATGTCACCCGTTGTGCAGTCCGGAGAAGAGTGTACGCTGGTGGCACTACCTACCCCTTAATCTCAGTAACAACGGATAGGTGGCTACTTTATACTTAGGCTAGCTCTAAGGGAGGTATTACGGGGTTACTAAAGTATTGTATGGCCTCCCTAAGCCCCATAAGGATAGCCCTCAGGCACGCACCCCCGTTATCGTGCGTATGCACTTTTTTCGCTGGTGCGTGCGATGCAGCCCTATGCAGTGAAGGTGAAGGGGGCATCGGGTAACACGGGCAGCCAGAGAGACAACCATACACCATATATATATACATATGGTGACGTATATCTATACCAGTTTTGCATATATGTATCTTGTGTACATATATGTATATATATATATATATCGATCATATATGTATACCACGTGTGCGAAACTGCTCAACAGTAAGCCGAGGCTCATTAAAACGGCTAATCAAGCCAGTGCACCCGGTCAACTCTCCATTCATATTATATTACCTCCTTCTCTTTGGCACCAACCCCTTAAAATTGCAAAACCCCTCAACCAATATAGACAATTCCTTGTCAGTACGGATAAGGTCGTGGGGTATCGTTAGAGAATTGTATCGATAAGTGACACAAGTAATGATTGATTGTCGATAGATAAGAGATTGATTAATTATTAATTAATGCGTATGCGTTATGCGACGATTAAATACTTTTATTAGATAACGAGAATGCCTGCACGGCGACGTCCGGTGATATCGTCATGATCGACGCCATCGACGTCGCCACCATTAGCATCGCGACGGCACCTCACGAGCCAAAGCCAGACAGCTCGAAATATCACACCAAAGTTAAATCAAGATACACCAAGAGCGGCGTGCTTGGTGGGGATGCTGCGGAATTTCACCCTCCATTTATACTATAGTATAATTGGCGACGGTCGCTTTTGACCGTGGTCGAAAAAAAGAAAAGGATCGATTAACGTTAATCTTGATTTCGATGAAATCAAAGAAGAATTTTGAATAATCGTGGCGAAATATTAGGGAATGTCTGGTGTAAACGGAGACGTATACAGTGAGAGGAATTTTTTTTTTCTTCATTTGACTAAGATAAGATTTACCTCAACCCGTAAAAAATGCATACAGGGTGCACCCCCTTTTATTATTCGACGACTTTATTCACTCTCTTTTCTTTTCCTTCCTTTCTTTCCCTCTTGCTCTACCACTCGGTGCATCGAGGGTCCTCGTAGTCAAGAAGGACAGCTAGTAGCGCTCTGGGGGCACTTTAACGAAATACCAGTGCACCGGGACACGAGCAATGCACTTCTTGCTGTCGGTGCTTGCTCACTCGTAAAATGCAAATCCGGGCATAATGGCGGTCCTCTTTTAACCGTAGGGCACTTACGACGCCGGCCGAATGGCTCGTAAAGGCCGTCCACTAACCGGCGCCCGCTCCTGGATTGCTATCGTTTTCTGTAAACTTCCCTCTAAGCTTATACCGTAAGGACCCGAGCCACGTTGCACCGGGTTAATGCAGTTACGTCAAATTATGTCAATGCAAATGCACGTAGGAATTAAATACAACTGTACGAAGTTTGGGTACACGAACATATATATGTATAGGATATAAGTAATTTTTAACTGGCGACATGCGTACGTAAGATTGCACTAGATATATATATGTATATACATGAATGCAAGTATAAACAAAAATAATATACGTGAATGAGGAATTCCGTTGAGTGAAAAAAATTAAACATATTGTATACAGGATGGATCTCCGAGACGTCAGACGTCGAGAGGTTATCGTGCGGAAAGAATTGGGCAAAATCGCAATGACCAGATAGTAACGTTAGAGATAGAGGAGGGAGGGGGCTATATTTAAATCAAAGACAAGAACAAAAAGAGACGAAGTATACAGCAAAAGTTTATCTTTGTATAAAATTAACTAGGGGCTGGTACACGGAGAGAATTTTTCATTAAATTTTTCTTATGAAATTCACGATAATTAAATTTACCGTGGAAATCACTGATCGTGGGACATCGTTATCATTTCATTACATGGTGCTTGTAACACACGATATTTTGTATGGCTACGAGTAAATTTTACAGTGCACATGGTAAATATTGTTATTTGCAATTCTGACTGCATCCCACGGTAGATTTATTTATCTTTCTCAATGTAAAATTTTCTGTTTTACAAGAAAAAAATCTTATTGATATAACCAAAAATCGATTGATGTTTTAACACCATTGCAAAACGTATAGTGCTATTTGTGAGCATTATGAAGTTAGTGAAGTTAGCTCATTCATTTGATCTCTACGGTAGAACCATATTCAGACTGTTCAATGAACCTACATATATTAACCTGAATTATATTTATTTCTAATAATCTGCACGTAAGTATGTGAGAGAATAAAAATAAAACGAATAGATATAAATTGAAGAAAAATGTATTAAACCAACTTCGAAAAGAAAAGAAAATTATAAAGACGATTTATTACCAGATTTTACGGTAAAAATCTTCGAAGTCTTCAGAAAAACATACAATAAAAAGTCACAATGGTGGTTGACTTCAGAGGTATGAAAAGTCCTGCACTCCATGTTAAAATTGAATGTAGCGCACGAGATAATTCGCCTGTCTTGAAAGACTTTTTAAATTCACCAAGGTAAAAGCTATAGTTTCGCACTACATATTTTCATGTTACTAAAATTTCTACCATACACTTCAGTAGAAGCTGACGTGCCGTTCTTACTTTCAAGTAAATTTTCCTAAGCTGCTCTTAAATACATATAGACAATACGTTCTGAAATACCACGATTTCGATGTTAATATTTAATGAAAAATTCTCTCGGCGTATCACGTGTAATAATAAAAAAGAGAATCAATATAAAAGAGCATAAGAATCCAAACTCGCACGTGCCATATCTATTTGAGAAAAACGTGCTATCCTTGTTTATTTATCAATTAAATGCGATAACCCCGCCGACCAATTGTTAATTATAATATATGAAATTTAGGTTATGTTAAGTCAGGTTAGGTTGGATCGGAGTTATTCAAAAGAAAAGAAAACAAAGTAAAAGAGTGCCCTGCCGAACGGCAGAGACAAACAGTGTCGAGAACGTCTGGGCGAAACTGTCGCGAGCGACACCGTCCCTAGTTCCCCCTCTCCGCCCCGCCGCCCCTCCCGCGCGGCGTCACGACGTCCGTCCGTGCATCTCTAAGATCGTATGAACGATGCACGATTCTTACACACTAAGCTTCCCGTAGTGACGTAGGCTCGATGTACCAGTAGATGTCTACGACACACGCAAGAGCCCAGCCGTCGGTGATACGGGCTTAGGAATACCGCTGTACGTGCATATTGGCAATACACGAGAGAGAAAGAGAGAAAGAAGAAAAAGGATTAACGAGCGCGTGAGTGGGAGAGAGACAGCGACAGAGTATAACACTCTTTGGTAGCGCACGACTGGCTATAGGTCAGTCCTAGTATCTGACCGGGCTTATTAATCGTCTCAAAAACATGCGACACCCGCAAAATTAACGACGCTCATACGCTCCTATTTCTGCCGTGCTGTATCGACGACGTCCTCACGTCGATTGTCTACTCGATCTAGCAAGTCGACTGCTTTTATCCGGTAAGAACGTCAAACACCGTTGCCGTACACGTACTTTGTATTAACACTGAGAGAAAAAAGCGCGAGGAGGGGAAGAACGAAAAGATATTAAGAAATATATTCAAATTTCCCGCCACTGCGGACTACATCGATTCTAAGCTAGTATCGATAATATAAAATCGATTCTCAGTCGCAATAAAATCGTTGCACCGAATGCTTTACATCGATCGATACCACTCGAACGATAATCGATAATCGATTCGTAATACGATCGACAAAATTTGTATATTCTTATCGGCGATTGTCCAGCTCGTGTGCATCAATAAAAGTGCAAGTAATCTCTGCTGTGGCAAGTTCGAATTATGCAATTGAGACAATGTTGTTTGGCATTCGTTTAATTGATCCTCGTATCCCAGAATGCATCTGGAGGTCTAAGACGCGCACGATGCACCACTGCTGGTTGCATACTATGTTGCTGCACATTCGCCGTGCGTACGGGAGCGAGTGAGGGAGAATGAGTGTGCGAGAGAGAGAGAGAGAGAGAGAGAGAGAGAGAGAGAGGGAGAACGCAGGATTGCTTTGGCTTAATCGGGCCCTGCACTTTGATTAATGACTCGTTTAAAAGTAAAGCCAGTACATTGTAGATAATTCGATAAACGATCCGAGAAGCGCATGCGAGGGGCAATAGTTCTTGGTCAAACGTCGCGGCAGACAAACAAGTCGCTACGGTGTCTTCGTTGCAATATAGAGGCGTCGCGACGAGGATGCATCTCAATCGTGGACATACATACAGGCCACCGACTGAAAAAGGCGATTCGCGTTTGGCATTGCCCTGGCCTAATAATATTACCAACTCTTGTGTATGTGTATATATATATATATATATCGGCATTAACAAGCATATATACATATATGTATTAACAAGTGCATATATAAATGCCTGTATATATACACATATAAGACGTTTACCAAAGGCATCCAGATGGCACGACTGTCATCCGCCAGTGACTTATGCAATTTTCGTCGCATTCAAATTATGCATCGGTTTCGACGTCGTTTGCTCCTTCCTCTTTGCTTTCTATTAAAATTTCGTCAAATTGTCATTTACCTACCAGCGTCACTTCTGACGAGAGACGCTCGACGTCGACGTTACATCTGCGATCTCGCGATCTTCCTTAGACATCAGCGACGATACCGACGGCAGGACGTTGCAACGTTAATGGAAAAAACACACGGGTCGCGACATCGAACTCGAGGTGGGGCGATGTCTTTTTTTTACGAAAAACCAACGTCATTTGCAAAATGATAAGCTTCAAGCTATTTAATGGATCCACGCCTATATCGACGTCTTCGTCGAATGTCGATAGCGTGCATCGAGTTAGTTTTTATTTTTATTTTCTTCGATGCTACTCGTCTTCTGTTAGCTTCTATCTCTCTCTCTCTCTCTTTCTCTATACATATATATATATATATATACTTTTTACTCTTTATATTTCCCATCTCTCCTTTCCTTCTTCGTCTTTTGGATTACACCGAAGATGCTGTATGCTGTTATATCAACGTCTTTGGCGCCAATTGCCCTGCTGCACGTTGATGCCGAATCTCGCGTCACCATTCGAATTTGTCATATCGGAGGTGACTGTATCTGTCGAGTAAATATTTTGAGGTCGACCCTCGTATAAATGCAGTGCTCCTTTTTCGTTTCCCCGTTAACGAAAGCCGTATTACCTCGATCCCGAGACACTGCAAGCGAGTACAAAGGAGAGAGAAAGCGAGTCCGAAGACCTTGTAGATTCTTAATTTAACTGCAAGAGAAAAATAATAAACAAGGACAACGGTTGGACGGCTGGATGGCCGATTAAATAAATAAATAAAAAAAAATAAATAAATAAAAACGGGAACTTATCGTCATTGCAAATTTTACAGTGATTTATGCACGTTTAATCTTTTTCTTTGCCAATCGTCAAACGACTCCAATAAAAATTTCCGACAGCTTCTTCCCACTTCGTTATACAGCTAAACCTGTAAAACTTTTGCGGTAGCGCGTCTCGCGCTTTACGAATGTAACACGCAGTATACATGTATATACCCATAGATATACGCCCACGGTTATCGTGTCATGTGAAATATACGTAGTAGTCCTCGTGTTCGTTCGTTGTGATTATCGTTACCTTTTTTTTCTTTTCTTTTTTTTTTTTTCGAAAAACCATTTATTTCATCGAATAAATATTCTTCTATCTATCCATTCTACCTAGGAAGTACACGTTATACATATAAGTATTTTTTTTTTTTCATCGGATACTGAGTACATAATTCCATTAATATTATACACTGACAAAACGCGGGATTTTATGATTTGGTGATTGACGAGAGGACAAGGGGGGAGGTGGGTGGGATCGGCACGAAGGAGGGGTATTAGAAAATTTTATGTACGAGGAACGAGGGAGGGACGAAGGAATCGAAGGAAGAATAGGGAACGATACAAAGAAAAAGAATGATATAGCCGAGAGGCTGCTTATAAATTAATATTGTTAAATTCGTCAAATATTAAGAAGCACAGGAACAATTCTTCGTATCGATGTAATTTCTTCTAAGAATAAGGCAAATGGCTAGAGATGAGGGACGTGTATGAAAAAGTGAAAGACGAAAGGGAGAGAGGTAGCGAGAAAAGATTAAATCCAAAAAGGACTGTAGGAACCAGCGAAGTAACTTTAAAAAGAATATGCTAAAAGTGCGGATCGAGGGGGTCAAGATAATTGGGGAATTTTCGTATAAAGCTTAAAAATAATTAAGCGAAAAGAATTGATAACGGTGAGTCTTTAAGCGATAACGGACTCACGGCCGGTCACACATTTGAAATAGGTTAAGTATATATATATATATATATACATATATATATGTAAATGTGTGTATATATATATATACCTGTTATATATATATATATATATTGAATGAGAGTGGTTTGGCAGGATAGGGACTGGGTCAGGAAAGGGTTGGGGGTTAGTGATAAGCAGATCTATGGCCCCCCTCTCCTCCCGCCCCGTGATTCCCGCAGTAACTACGTGATTGCCCTCGGAAATTGATTGGCCATTATTTACTTATCCGAAAATCGTCAATGTCTCAAAAATTTGTAAGCCGTAGAATTTTTTAACAGACGTCCGAAACAACGGCAATAACGCTGTGCTTGAGGGAGATTGAAACGCGTGACGTAATGTCATTGTCATTTATCGCACGCGTATATACGGAAAAATACCGAAACTCTAAGTTCATTAAGGCGACACGCTGTTATTGCCGACGAACGTCGTCTTACGGCGCGCTTGTTCTGCTCTCACGTCCATTGACTTTATTCATTTATTTTACTTGCTTTATTATTTATTTGGACAAACGCACAGAGAGACGCGCGCACTTACATAGTCAATATAAGTCACGCATAAGATCGGTCGCAGTACGCGCAAGCACGCGCGAGCGACAAGTGTCACGTGCATATTTGCAGAAGGATGGGAGAGAGGGAGGGGCGGGGAAAGAGGGGAGAGGGATTTGAGCTAAATTAAACGAGACGTGTGAGACAAGAAAACAAAATCGTGGGTTGGGTGGGCTGGGATTAAAAATTGTGTAATCGTTACGATATAAAAGAGAAGACAAAAAAACGTAATCACTGTACACCGAGATCTTCAGACCACCGGCACGATTAGCGAGGTACGCATGCGCGAACGAGGGGATTCCCCAGCGTTGCCGATAGTAGCGCGCCACCGTGCCGGTGGCGCTTTAAAAATAATACCGTGACGCTAGGAACTATTCGCCTTGCCATGGAAACGCCCATATACACCTCGATGGGATAATTATACCTCGTGCTTGAAATCTTAGTCGATACACATTATCGATCACGCTACGTATCTGTGTCCTTACTGTCTGACTCACCTGGGTCAGACCCTATCCCATAGCCAAATCATAGTCGACCTCTTCGAGACCCACCCCAAGTCCCATTACTCACCCCCACCCCCCTTTTTTTTTCTATAAACACATTCGGCCTACACACACACACAAGGCACTTTCAGTCTACGAGAAAATTCGCGCGGCTTTTTAATTTTCAATACCGTCCATCTATATATACGTGCGGTCGCAATCATTGACGACCTCGTCATCGTCATTGGTCCATGGTCCGCGTAATCATCACATCACGATCCTGTACGAGGGATTGTTCAATCTTGGTCCAGATAACGGATGCTGGTCACTCTGGCTGATGAACCCGCTGATATCCGATGATCCTCTTCGTCCTGATGATCACGATGATCTTGACCGATTGACTATGAGCATCCGCAACGCTCCACCACCATACCCGGAAGTCGCGAGAAGACTATCTGATACTCGTTGTCGAAGTAGAGCATCGTGATTTCGGATAACTTCCGGGGCGCACAACAAGGACCCGTGTTATTCGGCGGTTCCGCCAGCGAGACTATGTGCGTGTTCGGATACGCTGGGAGAAAGGCCATTGGACAGTCGCCCGAGCAGTAATTCGCGTCGTACCTGAAATCAAAAAAAGGAGGAAACCTGGTTTGCTTAATCCTTCAATCGAATCGCTGTAGATCGCGATTGATCGCTAATCAGAAAGAACTTTTCTCGTTGATCACTGACAAAGCCACTGACCCAAACTCCACACATACGAAGAAAGGCCTGGACCTTAGAAAATTAAAAGTTCTTATATCTCTCGTGAATGCCAGAGCGAGAAGTATCTATATGTATAGGCACTTAGGTGCATAAGACAAGGATAGACATACCGCTCTTCCAAATCACGGATACACCCCTTTCTACGAATGATTCGCATCACGTACAGTGCCGTAAGTTTTTAACGACGCGCTATATCAATGCGATCCAATGAATTTTTTTACTTTAATTTTTCCACGAATTATATCTAACGTAAAAATGCATGCTTTCCAAAGGCCACAGGTTATTGTGAACGAGATAGGAGACTCACTTCTTAGGCGCGATGATCCAATCCCAGCCGAACTTTTCAAAGTCCACAGTGAGCTTGTAGCGACAGCACCGTGTCTCCTGACTCGAGTCGTCGCAGTTCAGACCAACGTTCCTCTTGATCCTGGCGCCATGCCTCGAGTCCAGCTCCTGCGTCTGAACCTCCAGATAGGGGGCATACTCGGCGCCAGGATTGGTCTCGACCAGACGGACGTTCCGCCGATGACCCGGAGAACCGATCTTGATCGCGACGCCGAGGTTGTCTCGCGGATGTTTGAACCACTCTGCGACCATTCGCCTGAGCTCGATGGTGACCCACGCGCCGCACCTTCCACGAGGTCTTATGTGCTTGGTGGTGAGGGGTGGTCCGAGAAGGGAGATACCGCTCTCAGTGACACCGCGAAGGATCCTCTGCAGAGTAATCGTGACTGGTACTTCAGCGTCGGTGCCCTCGTGTGAGTCGCCCTCGTTGTCGCCCCATATCCAGAGCGACAATTCAGCCCTGGTCACACGATGCTGGACGATCTTGTCTGAGAACTTGAAGTACAGAACGTCCAAGCTGCCCTTGGAATGTCTCACCCTCTGATCTGTAATCAAAATATTTTTTCCAAATTGGTAGCGAGGACAAAAAATTTTTTTTCAACGCTGTACAGTTGGATGGCCTGTGCGCATGCTTCGATACGGATAAGGACAAGATAAGGAAAACATGGAGGATGTTACGCTATTCAGGACTCGTACGAGGAACCGGCACCATATGAGGATGCTGGATGGACCCGTTATAGTTCAGCCGCTTCTTTGATGGTGAACGACATCATTCTTCGCGGAAGGGACATGATTTCTTGGGTGTGTTGTAACAATGCTGGATGCTGCGTTCGAATTGGTCCATTAGATGAGAATCGATTTCAGGTATTGGATAAGATCGGATGCTGTGCTCGAAGATTGATTTAGATTCTTTAACTGATTGGACTAGAGAATTGTCCCAGGTTTCTTTACAGGAGTCCCGTGTATCTTTGTACGGTTCATCCACTTTGTTCGCGACAAGGCCACGTGTTGATAATTAAATGCCCGTCGGATTCTTAATGAGTATCGCACTTGGAAAACAATGATGATACGAGGTATTATCTTCGTGGGCTCTCTATAAATAAGCTCACGATAATTGATACGGAACGACCTCCGTCAGCCGGTTAACTGCACTTTTACACTATCTCCCAGTTCTTTAACTTTTGCGCGCGCTCGAGCGTCATTCGCCCGTCCTTCTATTGTGAGATTCAGTAAAAACAAAAAAAAAAGCTAAAGAAAAAAAAGTCAGCAGTCAGGAAGTATCAGAACGTCAAATCTTGAAGGGGAATCCATGCGTAATACGAAGACGTGGCAAGATAAGTTCGGTTGGCAAAGATCAAAGAGTGTAGAGAGGAGCATAAAAGTAGAGGGAGAGAAAAAAAGTGGAAAAAAAAATAATAGAATAAAAGCAAAAACAAAAGGAGCGGCCATAGAAGGAGGAGCGCGAGGTGCATTCCTCGATTCTTGGTAATGGGGGTTCGATGGACGAAATCGAAGGTCGCCCGTAGCGAAAGGGTGTAGGATGAGGAGGGTCAGACATGTCTGTATGTCAGTCCATCGGCTCCTTCGGTTCCCTGTGTCCGAGGTCATAGTCTGGCCGGGCCAGCCAATCGGGGGAGAGAACACTGGAACAGAAGCCCCTTGCGTGAGTCTAGCGATACTCCCCGCTCTATACCAATACAGCTATTCGCCAAGAGCATTGAACCCCAAAATTAATGTTGTAATGCACTTTCATCCCCATTCCATTGTTCCTTCCTACCAGCTACAATTCCCATTTCCATAACGTACCTTTACTTCTATTACCCGCTCGATATCTACCGTGCTCCTCTTAGACGGGGATTCCCCGTAATTTTTCACCCGACAGTCTCATCTCGATTCAGTACACGCCCCCTTGTGTCTCTACGAAACCTGACGTGTCTCATTAAGAAGGTACCTTTACCACGTCGAACAAACTAGTCGTGCAAGAATGGATAACTCGGAAAAGCAGATCCCTCCTTGACTAGAATCGGTCATCACGTGACGGTTCACTCGGATAACTTTTTCGTCATGGCCGAATCTGACCGACGAGACATTTGATTTTCCGATTTATCACTCTTGTGCTAGTCCGTTGGACGTATGAAAGTGTACCTGTAAGGTCACCATGGACATTGAGCAAAAAATTGACCAATACTTTTGCGAAAAGTCTTACCGTTTAATTCCACGTACATCCGAGTGAGTACTTAACCGACAAATACGTGGCGCCACAGACGAGGGGGAAAAAAGGCGGGAACGAAAGGTAAATTCAAACGAGAATTAAAGCAACTCAAGATCCTGTACACCCGTGCGTTACCAGAGACATTAAAACCGAGCGTGCTAAATAATTGCATCGCGTGACGCAATCGATGCAACTTGCGAGCGCACCTCCACGACAATAACTCCCATGAAATTCGCATTTGGGTCACGCGCCTTACGAGTGTCACGGCGTACTGCGGTTAAACGTCTTTTTTCGTTGGTCCACGTGCCGATCCTCGCAAAACTGCGCGCGCATCTGATGCGCGGGAAATTCAAAAATCACAATTCCTCGTACGACCTTATACCCGGTACACTTTTCACGTACGAAACTGTACGAAAATTGTTATCTAATTTCCTATCAACGCTCAACTCGACTATCACCAAAAAATGTATCCCACTCGAGAGTTCAACGTCGTCCACGTATGAGAGCCTCTGTCGACGCGGCGCCTGTCTGCGAGTATGCTGACCGCAGTTCCTCTATCAACCGTCATTATTCACTGGCGTTATATATCCATTTCAGATTTATTAATTTCTCGTGGATTAAAAGCAGGGATCGTGTCAGTGCTCCAAAGTGTCATGTATTGTTGGTAGAAGGAGGGTGACGTCTTATCATCCCTAGCAGTCATCCCTATCGAATATGCACTTAGCAATAACCCGGAGGGATTCGTGTATCCACGTGCAACGTGTGTGCACATATGCAACACGCTCGGATTACATATGGCCGCAGAGTAAAAAGTATTTCTTTTTTGTATAGTCAATTGACGGGGCTCTAGGGGACGCGGGAGGGTAGGAGGAGACCAGTACGATGATACCAGAACATTCGGAGGACTTGACCTTGATGACAAATCACTGGGGAAAAGTAAAAGACAGTTTTCAGAGATTATGCTAAAACGTGCTATCATTCAAGATCATTTATAATGTTGATGGCTCATTGATCAGATCTAGGAATCATTGATTAAGTGCATAGATCACTCATGGCCAATGGACCATTTATTAATGACGAGACTGTTGCCTAGGTCAAACTGATACAAGACTTTGTCTACGATATATATATAAATCTTAACCGGGCTGTGCACCAGGCCGTGACCTTCGGTGCCGATTAAGTCTGCCAGGATCCAAAATTTTCATGTTAAAGATCCTAACGACCTGGATACTCAAGGATTCTTTTCTCACGGAAGAGCTAAGAGAATATTTTGAAAAAAAAAAGTGCCGGAATGCCAAGAACCACTTGGCAGCTCGTAATCGGCAATAAGTGATGTAAGCTCAAAAAGGTTATCCGAAAGAATATAAAAAATGCTTAAAGACTCTCTCGCTTGGTTATTATAAGACAGATGAGGTTTAAAAAAAAGTAGAAAATTTAAAAAAAAGTGACACAAACCGCCTAGCTCTCGAATTCCGATGAAAAATTTGATAACGGATAAGGGATAACCAATAAGGGATTCCCGTGACTTGGTGCACACGTACATAGGCATACGCGACACTTTGGCATATTACACGCGTGATAACCCTTGACAAATTCACACAGTCTTCTATCGTAGACAAGTATCGCGGGGCTGTTGCGCAGGACACTGGATGAGAGTCAACGATAAGGTTATTATCGTTTACTCGGCACAAGTAGACAGAACATATTTCAAGAGTATATAGAGACGTCGCTGTTAGGACCCACGACTCTAAAGGGGAGTTCACAGACGCGGTAAAAAAGGGCGACCAAAAACTGGACTAAAAATGAACGGGAAGAATTTCCAAGAAAATACCGAGTTCACAGGAGAGCAAAAAGCCCGTGTCGCCGGCGACAGAAAGATCGTCTGCAAGCAGAAGAGCGTTTACGAGAGAACATACGTGCCTGCCGATTAACGTACGTACACGTATACGCAGTTGTGCACAATACACGTGTGCGCCTACGTGCGTATGCGGTATAAGAATATAAATGCCCCGTCGGTAAAACAGAGCCGATCCCTCCAATAAGAAAAAGCAGCTGCGCAGAAACGTGCACCGACCGCTCACCTTGTGTAATGTTAAGCGACTGAGAATGAGATACATAGTCACCGAGTTAGCGACAGACTGACTGACAGACTGACTTACTGACTTATTGACTATCAGCACCCATGAAAATATATTATATACATCGATGATTCAATGACTTACGCGGTTGAGCGAGGGCAAAGACGCTCTCAGTTTTGGCAGCGTAATCGTCGTACTCCTCGTGATGGCTAATGCCGGGCTCCAAGCCCTGAGGTTGATCCGCCTGCATCCCGTACATGTCCATGAGCTTGGAGATGGGTGGGATCCTGGGTGGTGCACGTCCCGTCATATTAGGCGCCTGCTTCAGGCCCAGTTTACTTAATATTTGCTCCTTGATCATCTCCAGGCTAAATGCGCGTATCTCCTCGTGTATGCGACAAGTGTTGCAGCCCCCGTTACTTGCGTCGACTACGAGACGGTGGGTACTGGTCAGGAGGCCGACGGGACCGAGGCCGTCTAAGGCCCCGAGAATTATCATAGCGCCGAGGATGACGTGTTTCCCGATCATCATCTTGCCGATCCGTCGCTGGGATTCCGAGGAGGCGGGATCGTTGGGAGCGGGAGGGAGTGGGGAAAGTGGATTAAAATTAAGGAATTTATTTTTAGGCGATTTTTAATTTTTCGATGCCTTCTTCCTTCCTTGTTTCCTCTGCTTCTCCTTTTCGTCGTATCTTCTTTCACCACCACTTCCACTTCCCTTTTTCTTCTTCTGTTTTCTGTATACGCGGCGAGCGGACGTGGACGTCTCACTCATCCGACGTCAACTCGATCGTCTTTACCGATCTTTATTGTTATTGTTATTATTACTTTACAGATCCTCCTCCAGTACGTTTATCTCGAGGGAAACAGTTATTTTTATTCTTATCATTAACGATCGATTTACCGATCTCCTTATCACCGTATCAATCGATCCCGATTTACCGCACACTTATTATTCCCAAGTTTTGTTTGATATCCTCATACAACAAAGCACACGATGCAAAGTGTCTTTCACGAGTATTTAAGAATTTTTACGTGTCCCTGTGTTAGACGCACACTGTATATATCTGGTGTGCTAGAAGTACGTACATACGTGTCTGTCTTTCACTGTAAAGCGTGACTGACTGCGTTACTACCGGACACCAGTATACACGCGCGGTAATCATAGATATAGAAATAGAAGAACCGAGATGTAAAAAAGAGGACGGAGATGAAGAAGTCAACGACGGCGATAACGATTTGAAAAAAAAAAAAAAAAAAAACGTAACAGAAATTCAAACAAAATTATTTCAAACCACTACGACTATCCTCTTTATATCTCTTTAGAATTTTCTTTTCCTTTACTTAACTTCCCTTCTCTCTTCCTCGCACCTTTGCCAGACTTTTCTCAATTCACAGACAAACGTTCGCACGGCATTCGCGAGCGCACCGCACCACTAAATATATCATCGTACATTCTCATTTTGTCCCACGTCACGCGTCCACACACATCGTACATAGGTGTACGTGAATACTCTTCCCTTCCGCCGCTTCACACTTCAAGAATAACTTCCACTCAACGTTTACAGGAACTATGTAAAATCGTCATACGAGGATGCCAGGAGTCCGTGTCAGCAGCCTATTCAAATTTCCCGCCAATCCGTTACCCACTATCCGTACGAACTTTCCTCCGCACACGGGTCCTCCCACCAGGGTCTGTCTCCAGGCGTGCAACAATGACAGTATCAAACAGGAACAAACGGCGTGTCGAGAGCGAGTGCAGAGTCGTGTATAAAGATCGCGTGTCCGTACTTCACTGTCGAGATTAATACGAACGAGAGAGAGAAAAAAGATCTCAAAGGCCTGAGAAGTCAGTCGGGTTTGAAAAAAACGACATTTGCGATTCTCGATCGCTTCGCTCGATTTCTCTCTCTCCTCTTTCTTTTTTGTCTCTCGTGACCACTGTCTCTTTCCCTCTCTCCTTCTCTCTTTCACACGCACATTCTCTCTCTCTCTCTCTCTCTCCCCCTCTCTCTTTCTAACCGGCAGCTCTCTCCTCTTTCTCTCTTTCTCTGGCACTCTCTTATCTCTTAATAAAACACATCTATCTATCTATCTATCTATCCCGTTCCGTGGGCCACCACGAGAGATGCTAAGAGCTTGCTGGCCTGTCAAGCACTGAGTCAGGAGGCGCGCGTCCTCTCCGCATATATGTTGAGGAGACCTCCTCCTCTTCACTCTTCTGTATCTTACGCATTCGCATGTACCCACATAGGTGGCTATATAGCTAACCCTCTCGTTCCTGATACACCCCACCCTTCGTTTAGCCAACCATCTCACTCCCCACCCCCCGTGGCTCCTACCACTCCTCCTTACCTCTTTCACCTTGCGTACCTTCGGCAGATTCGGCTGGACAACCGTGAGCGCATCCCTTGATGCCAATCTGTATATCGCGTACGTAGATATCAGGACGATCCTCGGACACATTAAATATTAGATTTGCGTTCCAACTGATATCAGGTACCGGGTTCATCCTTTCTGGCGAACGCTTCCGGTGCCACCTTCGACAGTTGCTGCTCACTTCTGGTTACACCTGGTATAATCCGAACACTTGGTACACGGCTTTACTCGATACCAGAAATATTTAACTAAGCTTAATGACAGTTGATAACGATTTTAGGACGATCCGGAAGTTTCGCCTGGTCCCAGGACTGGAGCTGACGTCGAATAGGCGACGAAGAGGAGCTGCGCAAGGGGGCAAAAAAAGCGATGACTAGGAGGGGTTGAAAGAAATTTATCAGAAATATTCAAACAGCTTGGCAACGGAGATCGCTCGTGGTGTATTCAGTATTCAGGAAGACCAACCGGGACCCGATGGACCACATGCATTTATGCATTCTCGAGGTCAATCCAATGCAGTATTACTATCGAATGATCGGTACAACATTAACAGGAATATTTCGCTGCCCGAGCGTTACCCAAATTTACCGTGATCGCATGAAAATCAAATTGTTCGAGGAAACTTGTTATGCGGTCATTCCCAATACAATGAGAAAAGAAGAAATAGGAGAAAGAGTGAGAGAGAGCAAAAGGGAGAATGGGGGGGGGGGGGGGGGGTGAGGAGTAAATGAGAATGATAAAAATCCACTCTCTGTTTGCTACAGTCATATACCTGAATTATTCCTTGAATTGTCTTACCGATTACTTGCCGATCACAATCGATATCGAGTCCACGTGCACGCGAGAGAATCGAGTTCAAGGCGTGCGAAATGTAGCAAAGTGAACTTTCGCCGAAGCTGTTCTCTAATCGGCCAATAAATGTGGGTAATTAGGTATAGAAATGAGAATTTAAAAATAGCACATAAGAACGAAAGGTATCAAAGAAAATACATAAGCCCCCGTTCCGGGCCACCCTCAAAATAATTATATTTTCCATTCGTTATTATTATTATTGCTACTAATATTATTATTATTACCACGTTACGCACGGCCCCCTCTCTTCGGTTCATGGACCAATCCTCTTCCCCCTCCCGAACCTCCGATCAATTCTCTCATTAATTCTCATTCTCTTTTTTTGACCTCTTCTCTTTTCTCTTAAATTCAACCGAGACTCTTTTTCACGGCAGCTGATTGCTCTGGACCAAGCCAATTAAGCACGATAAGATGTTTAATAAACACGCGAGCATCGCGATGCGTTATCTCGCGTTATTCGCGGCTATCCTTATCAGTGTCGGCGGTCGTTAGAACTGACAGCGAGGTCGAAGGCCCTCCTTTCGTTGTTCGTTGGTAACGGCCGTCATTAATTCCAATCTGTCAATACTTTTTTTTTTACTTATCTCCTTCTCCCTCGAATCCTTCGGTGCATTCCCTCCCATTGCAACGTACGCGACACGTGTCGACTATCGGCAGCGAGGATGCACTTGGCATTGACGGGTGGGACCCTGAGAGGAGCCACCTTCTGCATTGGAGCCTCGATAGCTGAACTAACAGTGCGCATACCATACGAGGGAACGAGACGAAGAGTGTTCTTGGTGCATCGGGATGGTGAAACCGATGACTTTTCTAAGTTCCCGTTATCTCTCTTTACCATGTGCTTGCCCCACGCGTCGCTTCTACCCGTCTGTCAACGGGGCAGCCGGTTCAGTTAGTGCAGTTGCAGCAGGTGGCCCAAGGGGCTTGATCCTCAATCTTTTTCACACTCACGCGACACCAGGGTCACGTACATGGGATCCAAGAGACGTAACAAGCTCGAGACTGCGTTACCTATCTTAATATTATAATGCGCCAGTGACACGGATTCCTGTTCAATCTAGAAGAACGTGCATGGACTGCACGCGTCGATAGGATAACGTTGGCAAATCAAAATTTTAAAAGTCTGCGGAAAACATCAAATTTATGGGATCTGCTGTAAACCGAGGACAAAGTAATTATATTAGTTGGACATTAATTAGCATGTAATTGAGCATAGTAATGAGGACCGAGTGCACGTGTCTTTGAGGATTGAATCATAATAATAAATCTTGACAATTATAAATAGAAGTGTATTGCGTATACTCTCGTCATATATATATATATATATATGTATATATATATCGAATTTCCTGGAGGCGCACGAGGCAACTTCAAGATATAATGCGTTTCTTTTTGATAAAGAGAGTGCCTTAACCCGTGTAAATGATGCAGTTAGCAGTTAGCGGGCTGCAGTGTGTACGAGGGTGGTAGGCGGGGCGGAGGATGAGGTGCGTTTTGCCAAATTGAAATCGGCACTCTAATCCACATCCGGTTGACAGGCCAAGAGAGTGCAGCAGCAACGAGCAGGCAGCGAGATGGAACTGACGGTGTCGATGCGCCTCCTTGCACGAACAAGGTGAAAATGCCAATGTTAAATTACTATTGCCAGAGTACCTTCGCGATAACTCTTAAGATATCTTTGCGGGTACGTATTGCAGCGTTTGTCACTACTAGGAGAGCTGAAACCACATTTGCCTGCTTATCGACTACTTTGGTAAGAGGTATAGACGTAACGAAGAAAAAGAATGCAGAATATTGGAAATTATTGCGGTGTTAGACTGGCGCAAGGCATATGTGGAAGAAGCATATATATAATTATTATAGCTCGGGTCAAACAAGTTCTATATACGTATATTGGCAACTAACCGGTCATGACTTCACCATCTCTTTGGGACGAGACCTTATTTGGACGGACACCTGTTGTTTTATCAATAATGGCGATCAATCATTCCCTGTATACTTTATGCCGCAAACCATAGAAACAGCTCAACCATGGACATAACCTACGATACTGTCTAGACGTATTTACTTGTAGCATTTTCGATTGGTCGAAATTCCTTGCAGCGGGTGCCTGGTGTAGATCTATGAGGAGCAGGCCCTTCGACGCGTGACCGTTACAGGGTTTGACTCAGTAGGTAAGTTTAATTGCAGTGCAGTGCAATTCACTACACACCGAAGATGGGAATCGAAGATAAGAAACTTCGTATGACTCGCGTCATCATGCCAATCGAACACACAGGGTATTACACACGTTAGATCCGCTGTGAAATAAATTCAGTCAATCGAAAACACATGATTGTATGCGTGTGACCAAGCACTGTGTGTATGTACACATTAAGTATACTTAAAATAGGAAATACTGATGCACTTTATCCACTTATGATTAGTCTATTTCTGGATGGAATTATTTTTTGTTTGAATAAGGCTCGGTTGGCAAGGTAGTTTTTATAAGTAGTAGGTAACTTATCGACTAATGGTAAGGCTGATACGGACATTCTCGATTCCTGATTTATCTGGAATAGACGTGGTGAACATTCAATCAAGAAATGTCGTACTCGGTTTTTAATGGTCACTTGTCATTGGACGTTAATGCACTCTGTACTTTATACTACACAGTGTACATATTATACACGCAGGATACATTTTGAGCTAAAATACAATCGCGTGTTCCGAATTCTTATCCATACATAATTAACAGAATTGTTGATAAGGAAATATATAACCAATAGGTCCTTTGATCTAACTTTTGGATTACTAACATTTCTTTCAAAGTACTCTCAATCTGTAATATTGAATTATCCAGTTAAAATACTCGATAACATTTCAACAGCAGTGAACTGTTCCATAGTAGACCTGCGAGTTTAGTCCAGATAAAAATTCCAATACAAAGTTGTGACAATTTCGTATCGTACAATACTTTATTTACAAAGTTCATCGCAAACACACAGTATGAGATGGCATGTTTATCGCTTCATCTGTGCCAATATATTATTTTATAATCAATATTCATTCTCACCCTCACCTTTGGAGGCAGTTTTCATTTTCGATGGTAAAGCCCCACCATTATTTAATGGATCGCTATGAACTCGATTTAAAAGAAGGAATCGTCTCGCATACTGGAAGTGAGACAGATTCCAAGCGAGTAAAATGACAAATTCCTTCCTTTCTATGAAATGGAAACAAAAGCACCGAGATTTGTTACGGATTCTTTCTAGTATTCCGAAATCATGAGATGCCGTACGATATTGAAAAAATCGAAATGTACCAAATTCCCGGATAAAATTTCACCGTACAGGCTATTTTCTCTAAGGATAAAAACCTTTTATGCATACAGCAAATAATAATTGAAATTATAACATTACCTACGTGTGACTTGGCCATTCCTCTTTATATATATATATATTATATATAGAGGGGAGGAGGCGTATGTATGTGTGTATGTCAATGAATACCGAAATTGTTATGAAATTGTATAGCAGAATGGCATGAGAAAATAACGGTAGTACAGTAGAGAGAAACAAAACAAAGAAACCAGAATATAGGAGAAGGGACAACATAACGTGGACCCGCGTTTCTTTGTTTAAAAAATGTAAGATGACACTGGCGGCGCTACAATTCGCAGCGATTCGATTTAACGGAGTCTCAATAACTTAGTTTCGACGTTGTCTTCTGGTTTGTAGGGCATGAGTTTGACTGTCGGCAGTGGTTGCGCTGCCGGGACCCTCGTCTCAGGATTTGCCCCCAAAACCACCCATAAGGTTACCCAGTCCGCCAGCAGCACCTTGCTGTAACTGCTTCATCATGTTTTGAAGGCCGGACATACCTCCTGGACAAAAATTAAGAAACGTTATAATGAAAAGGAAAAAAATTGAGAATATGATACAAAGGAATTATAAGACTAACCCATTTGATGCAATACACGCGGATCCATCATCTTTGCCATCTGCTGGTTCAGTTTTGCCATTTGCGTTGGGTTAACATTCTTTGTCATGTCCCCACCTCTGAATAATCCTTTTATGCCACCCATTTTCTTTACCACAGCTGCAAATTTCGTGTACTGAGCTATCAGGTCTTTTACTTCTTTCTCGGTGACTCCAGAGCCACGAGCTACCCTTACGATTCTTCCAGGTTGCTTACTGAATAGTTTAGCGCCATCTCGGTTGTCCAACTCTGGGAATAAATTGATGAGTTGTTAGAACAGTTTTGGAATTAATTTTTTTTATAAATTCTTTTAGGTATACTGTACCTCCGTCGTTCATACTATCCATCATGGTCATGAGTTTCTTTAGTCTGGCCATTGATTCTTGTTCGGTACCCTTTGACATAAAGTCCTGACTAAATCCTGGGATCATACCCTGTAATCAAATGGATGCAATAATACGTATTGATGCCTGCAGTGTTTGGAAGTAAATAGAATTTTTAATTATTCTATTAATAAACTTACCATAATCTGTGAGAATGGTCCCATTTTCATTATGTTTTGAAATTGTTCGTACATGTCGCGTAAAGTGAACTGTCCATGTTTAATTTTTTCAAGTAATTCTTCGTTGTCATCTAAATTGAGTTCATTAACCTTATCGATGAGGCCTTCGATGTCTCCCATTCCTAGTAATTTGCTGATAAACGGCTTTGTCTTGAACGGTTCCAGGTCATCTATATGTTCTCCAGTACCCACGAAAATCACAGGACTCTGTGTTGCTGCCACGCTATTTTAATATAACAAAATTAGACTTTCGTGATGGTAAAATGACGAATATTTGTTTGTTAATTGCTTACGCAGAAAGTGCTCCACCACCCTTAGCATGCCCGTCCAATTTCGTTATTATAACGGATCCGACGTTAACACGTTCTTTGAAAGCTTTTGCTTGAGCTTCACAGGCTTGACCTATCGTTGCATCCATTACAAAGATTATATTGTCTGGTTGCTGTAAACAGATTAAAATACTTCTTATGTGATACAGATAAAAATTCTACTGTTAACGAAACATACACTCAACTTCCATAGTGAAAAATTATTGTCGGTAAGTATACATACCACAGCATTAGATACTTGCAACATCTCCTCGAACAATGACTCTTCTTGTTTATGCCTTCCACTAGTATCCACAATGATAATTTCGTATCCCTCCTTCTTAAACATTTCTACACCTTCCTGGGCTATTACTACAGGGTCAACCTCTGTATAACTGGAACATAATGAATAGATTCAATATAAAAATGACAATAACTAATCTAGATTCTACTACATACAGTTAATGAAAGATATAAAAATTACCTTCCATAAAATGGTATCCTAGCTTTAGTGGCATTTTGTTTAATTTGATCATAAGCACCAGCACGGAAAGTATCAGCACAAACTAAACATGATTTCCAATTTTTCTTGAGATAGTGATATGCCAATTTGGTACAGGTCGTTGTTTTACCAGATCCTTGCAAACCGACAAACATAATTATGTTTGGTCTACCTTTAACCGGCTGGTAAGCTTTTACTCCAGGATCCACCAACTGCAAATGCAGTCATTAAAATGTTATCCATTGAATTACAGCTGTCTGTGACTAAAGACGATTGTGATTTCCATACAAATAACTTACTTTGACAAGTTCCTTAAATACTGCACTCTGTATCATTCGTCTCTTATTAAGGCCTCCTGCCATATCATCAAAATCGATGACTGTACGTACATTTTCACGTAATTTCTTGACTAATCTAATATTAACATCAGCTTCAAGTAACGCCGCGCATATTTCCTTCAGCATAGAATTCAACACCTATGAGAAGAACGGTACAATCAGTATTCTATAATGATGATGAAACTAAGCAAACAGAATAACAATATATGTATTGAAATAAAGGATCTAGAAAAAGTGGAAGGTTTACTATGACTCTAAATAATATCATGTCTGTAAAAGATAGCTAACTAAAAAACAGAAAATGTCTCAAGGCCTTTAAACCAAGAAATGAAGGTTAGAACCTAGAGAAAATATGTCGACAATTCCATGTATTAAAAAATCTAACAATATGTTATACAGGAACAAATAAAAGTCGTGTGCCATCGTATTTATCGAAAATCTAAATCATAATGAGCTTGCACTAATCGTTCAATAATAAATTATGCCATCTGTTTACATCAAAGTGAGTGAAACTTTCACCTCTTCATTGATGACAGTTGCATTGCTCAGAGAACGTAAGGCGGACGTAATTTTACGTCCTAAGTCCGCCAAGACCATCTTCGCGAATTTGTATTACCGCACTATTACACAAAGTAACACACCACGATGTATTATCAACTATTAAGATATTATTGTAGAAAAAGATTTGCCAATTTTGTCAGATTGAGCCAACACGGCATGGCGATCCTTCCGGTTCGACTAATCTCTACCAATGGTTGCATAGGCGTCTCTGCTTCGTTTCCTACTAGGCGCTACGAGAGAGAAAGACGTCTCCTCAACTCGATGTAAATTGATACTCTTATGAATAATTTTTATTTTAAGTGTAGGCAAAAATATAAATATGGGCAAAATATTATTGTAAATTGAAATATTCATTCAGAATCTTGTTATATTTGAAATAAATATAAGTAGTTTAATTTTAGGAACAGATCCGTGGTGGCATCTTTTCGCGAACGAATGAAACGTGTCAAAGTTGTCAGCGCGTACTTCATAATAGTGGATAGACCCAAATTGTTGTTTGTTTGCTTGTCCAGAAATAATAACATAACCCATCATCGGCTGTAGTCATTTATTAATTGTTTGAATGCATTGAATAAAACACTGTATGTTATTATTCGTGACTGCTTCGTGAGTGATATACTTGAATCGAGAATGTAAATCATTTTTTGATTCAGTTCATGGTTGACAGTTTTTATATGACAAGAATATCTGTCATCAAATGTCAAGTATTTATCTCAAATGATACTATGACCACTGCCAGACCAATAGATATGTCATTATCATTAGTATTAAAACAGGAATGTAATGATAATAGTCTCGAAGATGTTGACGACGATATTAGCAGTGTCTCTACCATGCCATTGCCACCAATTCCTGATAGGAATTTAATTGCGGCTGATGATCCCAATGATGAGTTCCTACGTCTCACTACCATGGCATGTTTTTTTCTTCATTGTTGAATTTTAATCTAGTGGATACCTGATAGCTTATAGGTGCAATTATTTGATTGCTAATTGTTGTATAATCAATAGGTGCGTGGTGTATACTTCTCTTACCTGCAGAAGTCTCTATTGAGCAATTATGTTGTCTGCTGTACTTCCAATAAGAAGGATGTCACTCAAATTGATTTGAAAACATGTGCTGGACAGATGGAACTAAATGCAGTACGTTCATCCTTGGAAGCTTCCTTATATAGACAAGCAATGCTTAAAATGGTAAGCTGATTATCAAAGATGCTCTGGTGCTACGGTTTAGCAAGTACCATATAGGCTGTTAGTGTAGATTTCAGATATAAAGGCGCATACCTCCAGAAAGAAGGTGCACAAGAAGCTGGAAGCGTTTCTGAATACACCTCCAAGTAAGGTCAGCATAGCGGTACAAACAGAGGAGCTTCCATTGAAAAGAAGATTTCACACTATAGATACAATAGAGAATACACGTCTTCAGGATTGTTCAGAGCTTTTAAACTCTGACGATTATACTCTTGCAAAAATATTACAAGCCAACCAAGAGCAAGATAGTCTAGACCAGAGGGTATCAGGTCTTCTAAATGAAAAAGAGCATCCTGAAGGAAGAAGTCGTATGGGAAAGCCTTTATTAAATACCTATTTAAAGTCTGAGGACTGTCCAATTGAGCTTCAGAAAGATCAAAAGTTGGCGACTGTCGTCAAGTCCGAGATGGATAACCTAGATGATGAAGCCAGGACTTCTCAAACAAAGAACGATATTCATGAAATCTTTGGCACTGGTAACACGAGTAAAACAGTATTACAAGAAAATGACGATTCCCAGGATTCTTTACTCCAACATATGGAAGACATGTTCTGTGAGAGTGATGATAGCAGTGACTTGATGACCCTTATCGAAAAACATTCTGGAGTCACCAAAGCAAATATAGATCTAGAGATAGGTAAAATGTGTCCAGAGTTATCAAAAGAATCTAAACCAAACGCCAAGAATTTGTACAAGGACAATACCGGAGCACCATCCGAATCGCATGCAAATAAGCGTAAGCTCAGCTTCAACAATTACAAAAGAATGAAAAAGCAAGCGACAGAGGGAACACCGCAAGAAGAGACCCTTGAGGATAGGAAAAGGCGTAAGATCAGTAAAATATGGTTCGTAGAGAGGGTCCACCAGGTTTCAAAATTAAGAACAAGGATGACAGAGATCTCTATAACAAATTACCGTAAACACGGTAGAATAAAGGCTAAGTTTCTGGAGCTCTTTGGGGAATCTGATGACGAGGATATGATGCCAGACTCGCCTATCTGCATCGAGGAACATTTAACTGCCTGCAAAGAGAGAATCGCACCCTGGGTAGTTAAGCATCTCATGCCGTTTTACAAGAAAAAGAGAATCAGCGACCGGACACTCTTTAAGGAAGTGGCCAAATTCATTGCTGACATGCTCATCATCGAGAATACTTTCCCCGGTCAGCCCTTTCACCAAATCATCTGTTGTTGTGCCTTGTTGTTCAATCCTAACGTGACATCTGGCAGCATGCTATTGCTATTGTACACAATTGGAATTACTCTTATATGCACCACTTTATGTAGCTCAGCAAAACGTACAATAGAATTTTACAGTTGTATAACAAGCAGCACGTTGTTCCTTTTCTAGTTTATTTTAATTTCTTCTCATAGCATGGTAGAACTACTGTTCCTTGTTCTTTATCGCTTAACAATACTATCGTTCTTCAATTTGTTCTAAAACTTTGCTGCGCATTTTGTTTTTATATTTCAGAGGAGAACGACGTTAGTAAACACGTGCAGGACTACTTCAGGAACAAGAAGAGCATAAAGGCTAAGCCTGATATATATATTTGAAATGGCAGTGGTACACAAATCGGCATAAAATGTTTGTTTCTTATTTTACGACGACTTGCTGTAACTATCTGTAATAGCAATAATAGTTTTCCTTAATGTGTAAATAGCAGGGTGCAAGAAACACATAGATACTAACTTGTATATATTTCTTGACCACTGTTGGGGAATTTATCACACTGCATAATAATAATAATTTTTATTATTAATAAAGAGTTCGGATATCGTAGATAAGTAAAGCTACACTTTTGCTTTTACATTATTGCGTTAACGGTCGCTCTTGTGATTGCAAATAAGTTTTTTTTCTATATTTCTTGTTACTCTTTAACTTTTTAATTTGTACAAATGATGCAGTGTAACCAGCTGAAGATAATTAAAAATGCAGAATATCCTTTGTATAAGGTAACAATATTAATAATAATAAGAGAGTATTGAAAGACTGACGTCATAACTCAGCTGAAAATATTTTTTCTCCCTTTCCGTTAACTTAATATCATTTACAGTAGCTTTCAATCAATTCTATATTGTTATGTAGCGAACAAGTTTATATTTTTTTTTTTAATAAAATGTTTGAACATTTGACTATATCTCTGTCGCCTACGAATTGTTCCAAGTACTTCATTTATCTAATTAACATTTATAATGTCAGTTTATGTAATATGAGTTATACACGTCAACCAATAAATTTGCAATAAATAAGTTGACAGCATGAGCAACCAACGTCTCATAGTCGATGTATCAAATCGCCATTATTGTTGATTGAATATTTGAGGACAAAGCAACAAAGAAATTTGTAACACATCTGTATCCAGTTTATACAATAAACTCTGTGAAAACTGTTTGTTCTAATCCTTCGATAACAGGATAGACTGTTACCAATGAAACAAGTAGAATCGAATGTACAACAATAAGTATAAACAATAATAAAAAAAATGTAAATACAATAGATTCAAGAATGTAACGCAATATAAAAGATGTGGAGAAAAATCAAAATGGAATTGTACAACGCCATAGCGCAGAAGAGAAGCAAAAAATATTTTTCCCTTTTTTATTATTACATGATAGAAATACGGTTTACATAAAATGCGAAGGCAGAAACAACAACAACTGAGATGCTCACGAAGATGCTAAATAGGAGGACGCATACGACTTTCGTACATTATACATGTTATACAACGTTATACAATTTTTACAAGGACTTTAGCGAATTCACAATAACTTATTTGTGGTTTAAGTATTGTTCATTTGTCTTTAACATTGCTGTACATAATATATTTTAAGCTCGTACATACTGCGTGCAAAATGTATTACGTACTTCACCTTGCGATTTGCATCATTATCACAATAAGGGTTTGCACCGAATACAATCTGAGCAATAAATATTCTCCAAAACCTTTTGGAATGTTTGACGACTGCTGAATTTTTCGAGCGGAAAGGGTTTACAAATTAGTACAAAAATGTACAAGGCAAAAAGAGAAAAGGAGCAATGACGCAAGATTGAAAAATTGCAAGATAAAAGGCAACATTTTCTTTGTATTTTTTTTTTATGTTTCATATTAACATTCCTAGCGCGAAAGGAATAGAAATAAAGGATTTCATAGTAACGTTATTAATATTATTTACTATTAAATATTTTCTACCTCAATCTCTCTTTTTCGCATTCTCTCTCTATGTATCTTAAGGCTCGATTATATCACACGCGTATAGCTCGCTGTTACGGACTTCTTCACTGGCACTCAAATGATTACACATTAGCATCTCCAGAAATTATTTCCGGTAAAAACTATTAAGTGCCCGAACAAAATTACGTGAAAGGTGAATCAATTAGCAGATTCTTAATAGAACAGAGACACTTTCTTTGCCGTCACGTAGTTTCCTCAGTGGACATTAATAAATTCTACAGCCACGATCGACAGGCAATTCCATAATTCTTATACAGTAACTGTCACTCATAAAGACTGAATTTTTCTCTGATATTCTATGGTGTAATTTGATTTAGATATTAAATGCCATAACTAATCACAATCCCTTTACACAAAGAAAAACAAAACTGTAGTTCGTACAGTAGACAGAATTGACCCCATTCTTAACCCTCAAAAATTCATTGAACAAAATTAATCTTACTACGTGTAGCCATTGTATCAGCAATATTTCTCTAATCTATTCCTTAGGCATAATGATCGGTAATACTAAAAGGAGGAGACAAATTGTACAAACAAGAGAAGAAAAATAAGAAAACTTGTCGCACCCCTAATTCGTAGTTTTCTTTGCGAGATTCCAAAATAGGATCTCGTCTTACATATGTACAATATTATGTATATTAAAAATGTTTAAGCTGTATCAGTGCAGATAAACTTTCTAGCTTACGGATAGGTATTACGCTACGTAACAACGTACGGAAATACGATTTGATGCGCATCCCATCTGAATTTCGTGTACTAAAAACTATAACAGGATTTATCTCCTCATTTCTACACCGCTTTCAGCAATTATAGAATTTTCTCTTCTCCACTTTTAAAAAACATTCTTCATCTTCTCATTGCCACGTGCGTCCCTTTCCTTCCTTTCATTTTCTTATTTTACCCGTTCATACGAGCTTAATAAGCCTTCAAGTAGGGTTTAAAGACAACGTCAGCACCCTCGAGGACAAATTCATTCAATGCCGGAATGGAAATACTGACAGCATCTGGTGGGTGCTTGTTCCAGTGGCAGTAGATATCAAATGACAGACGATACTCATCTGTCGATAAAAGTAAAAAGTGAAACGGATAAGATCTGCAGAGACGTAGAGCGATATCATTAAACTGATTTATGAATTCATTTGAATTATGTTTACCATGTCGCTCTGGATCCATTTGAAGATTCGCCGTTCCAAAATTTAATTACATATTGCACGAAGAAGACTACCAGGATGACAACTAGGATGTCTATGAAGTTCCTCGACATACCCACATTGTAATTCTGTTCTCGTTGTCCACGCTGCCTCAATGCTAGCTGTTCGATGGACCGTTGAATTCGAGTTAACTTATCATTGTGCTCGACTAGATGAGCTTCCATCTCCTTTACCACGTTCAGCAGCCTAGAATCGATTAATTGATAAATAAGTATTAAACTTGATTGCTATATTATATAAATAAAATGAAAGCTTACCGAGCAGTCGAACGTCTTCTTTTGCCCACGGACTGACTTGAATCCGAATGAAATTCCGCCGAGGAACTTCCAGAGTCATGGGCTGTTTCCGTTAATGGTAAACTATTGGACAATTGTCTTTTCGATGACTTCAGCACCGAGAGAGATGAGCGAGATTCAGCCTGTAGTAATGGCAGCTAGAAAGAATCATGTCTTTATAGTCATTAATTGTCATCAAGTTAAAACCTTCGTTTTTATAGAAGAAGCTACCGAAAACAAGGGGTACTTCTCTACGAGGATTTCAACATTTTCTCGTTCTTGTTGCTTCTTGGTACTTGAAAATAACTTTAACGAGATACGGATAAGACTAAGAGAAAAATTTAATGATAATAACGATACTATAAAATGCTCCATCGAGTAGTATTTATATAATCTAAACCCCGTAATGCAGTCGGAAGATATTTTCAATGGTTGTGCCGTTTATTCCGGAAAATGCAAACATTACTTACAATCTGTTCAAGCAAATCATAACAGGAGATTAATACAATCAATACAGAACTTCCAGTGCTCGAGAAATTCTTAAGGGACGTGGGTTATCTTTCTTTGTCATTTTTATCTAGAAATGCCTTTTGAGAATCTTTTTTCGTAATTCCGGTACCTGTGATTGCGGCTCCGTTGAGATGATGCTTCCTGTTCTCATGATAGGTGTCTTATGTCGTGTCTTGGTGCGCACCACATAATCATGCTCGTACTGCACCACGTCATTGCGTGGATCCCAGGGTCTTATATCAGCATGCTTGTACATCCAGTTTCCGCTGATGATGTCCTGTAATTAAAAAAAAATATAATTGATTGTGACAAAGGCCAAAATAATATAATATAAAAATCTGGTACCAACCTGGATAAAGTGCTTGGGTACCCATTCTTGACCAGCATTCTTACGTTCCTTGGCACGATCCCGTTGTGCCTCCTCTAGTTGCGTTTTCGCCTCTGTTGCGGCAACCTGATCGTCACTGTTTATAGCCAGAGTCACAGCGTGCCAGAGCTTTTCACTCTCCCATGCACCTTGATGTTCAAGAGGTACTGTGTACTTCTTTAGCCGCTTTCTGCGCACTTCAGGTGTTGGATTGAAGAAGACACTCTCTTGCTGCATGGAATTGCAAGCGTTATGTGAATCTGACACCTTAGATTATTGTATCTTATTAATTTATCTTGATGAATACCCACCCCTGTTCGCTTATCAGTTATCATTATCTGACCATCCCAGTAACCTGATATAGTAGCTAGTGTCTCTTTTCCAAGTCGTATTCTGCCTACTACTTGATTCATCTGTTCTGAACCACCCAAAAATGGCTGAAATTAATAATAAATACGTGTTATCAATTATCTATAAAACATATGAGAATTCATATATTGCGAATACCTTCAGCTTGAATTCGAGCTCGGTTTGATATCCGGTTTTTTCACAAGTTATGTTTATCTTGCCACCTAATTCCATAGAGAGGGTTCCCATGAGGATTCCTTTGCAATGAGCATATGGTATAGTCATTGTATAGTCCTCGCCTCTAGGAAGCATAGTCAGAACAGCTACACCATCAAGAACCGCCGAAGTTGAATTTCCTGTACATAAATAATTACACAGTTATACGTACAGTCGAGATACTTCTTTGACGCTTACAACATACCATAGAATTTCGATTTGGCGATTATGGTGGCACTGATTGTAAATCCATCTTGTCGATTGGTCACATAAAATCCGGAAATTGGTGGATGATGCGATAACTGTAAAATGTTCATGAACATCGTCACAAGGAACTTAATCGAATAGTTTTCAATTATTAAAGATATAAAGACATTTGGAATTTAAATTACCTGTTCGGCTAAGTAAAATGTGCGTGATCCATTGGGATGCTGCCAATAGCAGCGATACGTTTCACCCAGTAATGGATTGTAAGGTTTTTTCAGACCCTGAGGTTTTTTGTAGAAACCAGAAAGATACCACTTAACGACGCCCTTCATACGAGTAAACGCATCGTCCTCGATTACAGCCCTGTTTCGAAAATATACTAGATAAACTCCAAAGAGCAAAAAGTCAAAATAATCTAAATTTACAGTTCAACAGGAAGAAACGTACTGAGACAGTAGGTCAGCATGATAATAAGAATCCGCGAGCTTCTCCAGGAAAGATCGTGGTTCCAATATAAAAGTAGGTAAAACCACCTTCGAAAGGTCCATACCAGGACGCACTTGTTTCACTAGGAACCAGATCAGGGATTTTTGCTCCTCTTGAAGTTCCGCCACGACCTCCCCTGCCTATATGAACAGATGTCATTGAATAAAACCAAAATGATATTTTAATTAAGAGAGTCAACTAATAATTAATACTTCATCTACCCACCGAGCCAAGAACTTCGTTTTCATTGGCCACGTAAGGCGTCTCATTGATTTGCTCAGGTTCATCCTCCTTGGCGGAGACTTCGGATTCGCTGTCAGACGCACTGATCTCAGCATCAGCGACGACTCCGTTCTCCGGCTGGCTGATGTCGTCCAGGTCTGTGTTCGAGGTGTATACAGGATCTAGCGTTACTATGTGATGGGTTTCGTACTCTAGGACATGGACAGAAGGAACGGTCATGCGTCTAGCAGGGGATAAGGATAGCAGTGCACCAGGTGACGCTCGTGCTGCCGAAGAACGAAAAGAGGAAGTGAGTGGTGAGCCAGCAGACTCTGGGAGGTCATTTCCGGTATCCGTGCACTCGGCAGCGATCGCTGAAACGACGGTTTCAGGATCAGTGACGGGTGTCGGTGACCTGGCATTAAGAAGTTGCTTCTCCCAGTAGGCAACGGCGTGATAGAGCTGATGGAACATTGGCGTCGGCGACGGACAGAGGTTCTTAGGATCGCGGACGACGACGACGCCGGTACCTAGAGGCTGGGGACAGGAAAGCAAGCGACGCTGCGGAGTGGACGGCGAACGCGGTGCATAACGCTTTAGGGATACGGAAGACGATTGCAAGGATTCTAAATTGTTAGTTGTGTCCCGGTACAGCCGGTGCCAATTTTAATGGCGAGCAGCAACGAATAGATTCAGCCACGTTAATTTATTTACTTTCGTTACGTCGTCCGTCATGATGAAACAATACGAGTCTCAACCATCATTCCGTTCGAACAACACAATTCGTACAAAGCGCGAACACGTATGTATCGCAAAAAAATTTTACATACAAAAACAATAAAATACGTTAACCTGCAACTGAATCTCTGAACAGAGTATCCCTACACTCAGTTACATGACGTTTGTCATTCAGCTAACTCAACCGATAATGTTGGCATCACTGTGAAGTGCGGGGATAACCTAATCATTCTACTTTTCATTCGATTCTTTTCTTTTTTCGTTCCCAGCATTGTTTTTTATGTTACAAAATCATCGAGTCTTTGACAGCTGTCAAATCTAGACTAGTATAGTCTAGTAAAATGTTTCTGTACCATTCGTTCTATTTAGTGATATTGAAAGACAAGTACGTAATTTCAAGGACACCTAATTTTAACAAAGCTTACCATGATCATCAAAATGCTTCTCGTAATCCGCTTCGCTCCACTGCGTCTCGTGTGTCGTAGTAGCGTCGTGTTGAGGTGATCTCGGAATCGCACTGGCAGATCGCACAATGAGCGATGAGCAACGTAGCGACAATTCAAGAGCGTCTAACCAGCACTTGCCAGCAGCCTGAGAGGGCGCCCTGAAGATGAGATAAGAAGTCGGCAGCGGCTGGACAACGGCTCCTGGAGCATAGGTACTTTTTTAAGGGATTAGTACATGGCATGACGAGTGAATGTTAATTAATAAAAATGAATAATGAATCAGTGAGGGTTGTAACAATTTAATTAATCGTTGGATCATTCATCTACATCGACTTACCGATAGCTTCCTTTTCCGGTCCACGAGGCGCCCATATCGATTGCTCCAGAGGATGAAACAACTTGAAGCAGAAACCATCCTTCTTGCTTGGTCGCTCAATCACTTGGCAGGTGTTCAACAGTATTGTACCGACCCAATGATTGCTCTATAATTAATAGATCAGAGAAATAAATGAAATGAAAACGCACCTGACAATCTATTACTTATATACCTTGATCTTAGGACTCTTGTACAGCAATAGTAAACCAGGCTTCAGTATGCACCAGAGTTTTGTCCAGCTCTTGAGCGTACCGCGAACTTTGAGCCAATCGCTCATTACGACCACCGTGGGATCTTTGAGCGAGCTCAATAGCTCATTGGCAACCCTTTTCTTCTCCATGCGATAATTCTTTCTCTGAGCCTTGTAGGATTCCTTGCGTGTGAGCTTGCAAGTATCGACAGACTGTAACATAATTCAGATGCATTAAAAAAAATTTTTTTGATAAGCAATCATAATTTTTCCTTATCTCCTTCATCCCTCACGTTATAACTACCTACCTTGTCCGAAGAATTGTCCTGTACCTTGAGGCTACTCTCACCCATAGTAGACAAACCTAAAACAGTTTTAAAAAAATCATCAAATGTTACAAGACATTATAAAAGTACCAGATACAATTGTGACATTGGGTTAATCGCGTTATTTTCTCTGTGCTTTTGTCGATCTTATTAATCCGACAATTATAATGGGTAAGTCGATTAATCGATTAATGACCATGTGACGAAACCTGTGAATCTTCTGGGCACTATGGCTTCGCGTCTATAGTGCATTAATTAAGAAATTGAATTACGCCAGATTTATTCAACAGATGGTACTTTAAACACTTTCGTAAAATAAGAATACCTTATTTACTCCTAATCGCTTTCACTGGTTAGACTTAAGTCGAATAATGAAAAAAATTAATAATGAAAATAAATCTATTAGATATTTTTGTGTTATTACGTAGCTTACACAGTGTCTCATGTCGCCAAGACAAATTGGGCTCGCTGTGAAATATTCTTGCGACTCGTGAGCGCAACTTCATTATTAACGATCTACGAATGTTATTGGTAACGGTATAGAAAGAAAACAATAGTATTAAATAAAGATAATACAAAAAGTTGAAATAAACGTTAAGACAACTTGAAAGATCTACGTGATCGATACTCTCAACGGCATAAAAGTGAACGTGGAGAATGGTACCAATTATTTGATAGAATTCGATGACGAGACTGTCTTTATTTTCATACACATTACTATAGATAGTATGTTATCTAATCAATAAGCTATCACTTATCAGTTGGTAGAATTGTCCACGCCTAAATTCTTAACTTTTCAGAAATTGAACACCCATAGCACGTGTAACACCCGATCGAAGCGTTCATTATTATTAACGATTCAATCAAGTACAGTGAGATCGACTTGATTAATTAAAAACACTGCAATCTTCCTATAATTTTTCTCAAAACACATCACCGTAGACCAAGTGAGTATTAAGCTTTTAACATTAAACGATTGATAAATCGTTTTCCGACAACGCAAGTATCAGTACTGTAGTGCGGATAAATAAATAACGAGTCTTGATCGTAGACTCAATGCCGAAGGCCGTGGGTCACTAATGTCATAACATGTACGTATTAGCATTACGTTTATGTTTCATAATCGTATAATTATCGCAGATAATAATAAAAGTCATGGTAGTCCATGTATATTCTGTGTCAATAAAATAATATACTCTTCGCCATATTCAATGATATGACGTTACAGTAATATATTAAATGTAACAGTATTTTCCATATTGAAGGTATTAGCACGAATACCATACTCCAATTGGACTGTCCAAATAACAATGATGCAGTAAATGACAATGATATTCTACATCATGAAAGTTTACATAATTAACACCAATTTACATTCACCAGTAATCAACGAGTATTTCCTGATGAATTGTACTGGTGCTCCTTTCGTAATTTTCATGTAGAATTGAATCTAGTGGAAAAAAACAAAATTTAATAGAATTTTCACCATTCAGTCTTTGACTCACAGACTATTATTAATAAACGACGCTCGTACCACCGAGCGTTATTTGAATTATCAATGAATGCGATGAGTAAGGAGATTCGCGCGTGTGCCTAAGAAGCCATTCGTACAATGCTTAATTGTTATACAGTATGTCAGCCATAGGCAGTACAAAAAAAAAAGAAGGAAAATGGTGCTCGGTAGAAAAAAATTTGTCTTCCCTAAAAGCTGCTTCGTGTAATCAGTAGTATCGACCTTCCTTAGTATAAAAATATTCATGTACAATATTTTACCTGGTGACGGCGGTGCGACGGTGCCGCTCACTACGTTCGTGCACGTCGTGAGCGATTCGGAGGATGGTAGCTTTGGCAAAGGCACCGCTTGGACCTGAACGCTGCCACGGCGAGGTCGTCGATCGTCTGCTGCTGCTGTGCGTTCATTAAAAGATGTAATACATCCGGATTAGGAGAAGTTTTCAAATTTTGTGTGTATCACTGTACTCTCCGGTGTCACCATGTGTCGCAACGGTAATTGGTTACTTGATCGATTTTGATTATCGATTCTTAATTAAATGTTAGGAAAAAAATGTACGGCCAAAAGAAGGGTTATTAAAATAAATTTAGCTAGACGACGATGACGACGACGACGTATTGCTTACCTCGTTTGACACCAGCTATGGATCTTATCCATTTGCCCATCTTTAACTTGTCGTCGTGTCTTTTACGTAGATTTTTAGGCATTGGTGTCTGATTAAGTCAAAGTTGGTTATTTCAGCATTAGGATGCCCGTGGATCATGCACGGTTAATGTATAATAGTTCTAAGAAAGCATAATAGGAGAACAAATAAGTAAAAATAAATTTCACAGACAACTAACGTGTACATTAGACTAGTTGAAGCACAGGGTTTTTGGATATGCATAATTTCATTAAGCTTATTTTCTGAGTGAAAGAGAATCAAAGATAAATTTTAAAAATTCGAATTCTATACGATAGATGTTTAAGTACACGGTGTTCATTGAAACCCGAGGGTTCTATTTGTCCATGACGATGTTGGATGAGTGACACAAGATTATTTATGTATAAAAGTTAAAAAAAGGAAAGAACCTCTTTTCAGCAGGTACAAATGGGTTGGCTTATCACGAGGAACTAGCGTAGTAGGCGAACTAGGATAGCACATATCGATTTCCATCTTTACCACTGACAGCCAAGCCTCGCCGAGCAAACCCTGGGTTGATTTATATTAATAAGTGAATTCCTTTATCTGTCTCTTCTATAGTATACCGACCTTACCTTTACACCAGGTCGAAGTATAGCTTCGCAAACGAATATTGGAAAGCAGTAAAGTCGAAGACGAACACGAGTCAAGGTGCAAATATCATGCCGGAAAGCGTGGAATCGTCAAGTGGGTTACTGGCAAATTAGAATATGGATGAGCGGCATATCAATATTTTTTTTTCTCTCTTTGCTTTCCCACGTCAGCATAATGGGATAAACGTGGTTCAATAAATACGTTATAAATAGAAAAAAATGAAATGAAAAATGTAGCCTGACCTAATTTTATAAATAATATAAAAACTGATGATGTAACTTTTACATTAAACTGCGTACTTGCTCGGCTGCTCGTTTGAGACTATTTTGGAAGCTTTCTACTAACGTCCTAATACTCCTATAAATGCCTAGACATTATATGCATGTGGTTTTATGTATTAGAATACTCCTAGAGACACAATTCTTAGTGCAGCATCACTCTGTGTACTAGTATGCGGCGTTGGACAAATGAAATTCTTGGCAGTACAACTGGCCAGACTGATTTTGTAATGGACATATCGTCGCGCTGTGTTTTTGCCGTTTTAAAGTTTTATTCAGCATGGAAATATATCGGTAAGTTTCTTAATAAGTCAGCACATGTTATACTGGACTTTATGTTGTTATCAGTGTCTGGCGTTAAAAACGATAAAAGCCACGTGGCATCGTGTATGGGACCTACGGAGTTAAGGAAATATATGGAAACCTTGAAGAGATGAATTTGAATTTAACAAAAAAAATGAATTAGCTTACCCATTCGATAAGAAAAGTCGGACTAAGATTTAAGTGTAGAGTACGTCGGAAGATATTAATAGGAACGATAAAAAGCATCCATGAGGATATACAAAGTAGAGGATAATTAATAACCACTTAACTGGCACGTGCGCAATAGCACTTTAAAGTGTGTCCTGGCCCAAATTGGCAAGCCCGCACGCGATTGATGCGTAACAGGGAACAGTTTGACGCAAGAGAGCGCAGCTGACAATTTGGGCCAGGACACACTTGTGATGTGCTATTGCCCACGTACCAGTCAAATAGTTAAATTATCTACAGGATAAGCGTGTTTAGTTTTTATCCCATTTTTTCTCGTGTTCACAATCTCATTATTGTCCGTTGGATTGCTAGGAAAGAACTGTTTCGCAATGTCATAACAGGTTGCTACCATTGTTTTTGCTATTGTATATACAATGTGCTTGTTAATAGGTATTTATGTCATTAGATGCGCTATTCGTGTAATATAGGTAAGAAAAAAAAGAATGAAAAAATTCTGAATAACAAAACGTTTTATACACATTAGTTTTAGGTCTATCTAGCATTATAGTTTACGTACAAACAGATGATAGTGATAAACAGATTAAGGATATACACATATACGATACTGCACATCAAGGAGATACTAATAAAGCAAAGAGTCACAATGGTCATGAAGCTTTGTGAGACTTTGTATCTGATGGATATTGGGCACAGTGAACATTAGCGATATGATGGAAACAGCATCGACGTTCTGGAAGAGTTTAAAATGCCATAAAATTAATGTCAGACACAGAACACCTGAAGACTGTGACCCTCTTTATCAATATCTTCTTGGTTTAATGGATTTTACGTGTGTGGTAAGACTATTCTTTAGTAAGACACAAAGTTTTATTACACTATTTAATTCCGTTTAATGTTATCTCTTATTTTATGTCTCTGTCATAGCTGAGAGTCATTTCGATTCATGTTAAATTACTGTTATAGTGGAATTTACAGGAATATCATTAAGTACTTACGACTACTCAGTGATCTGCTGACATTCGGTGGTGTCATGGTTTTAAAAGACTCTGTTGCATTGCCAACTGATACAGAATGGGATTCTGACTGAGAACGACGGTCTCCACCAGGAACCATGATTGGTTGAGAGCTCATATTTGTTTCTGAAAAGTAATAATAGTTATTATATATGTTAAAAATATTGTTTTCTTTGGGGGAAAAGTTTTTTAATAACAGAATGAATGTGACATACTCATGCGAGCTTATACTGTTATAATCAAATATTTATTTATTACCAAGTGACTGTAATTATATTTCATAAGTAGAATTAGTGATACAATTAATTTTGAACGATACATGCTGACTTATTTTATGCAGAATATGCCATATGCTTTCTAGAACAGTTAAGAGACTTTTAGTATCGCAATCTCTCCTGTCAGTGCCTTTCTTAATGTAAATACACAATTCAACAAATCTCTATGTACTATTCCACTGCTGGAGCCAGAATTTTGTTACGACATTGTACAAGTAGTTGTTATAAAGTAAACTGAAGTAAATCGTATATACATTTTTCATTTAAAAGCCTAAGTAAAATATAACAGAGAGAGCATTAGCGTAGAACATAAAACAGAGTTAAAAAACAAATAAAATAAAAGAATATAACAAATCATGCAATAAACTACTTTAAGTAAACACAAAAAGTATAACACCCATAAAGATACCAAATATTAATCACGTTATGAAAAAGTTCACAAAATTTGCACAGCTCTGATCAGTCCGAAAATAAAAGGAAATAAATGATATAGAGGAGAAACTAAAGCGAAAAACACACCCTAAAAAAATCCAACTCACCAAAAAGAATTGCGTGATGCTTCAACAAATCCTATCCACACCCAATGTCAATAGACGTTCACGAATCAATTAAGACGGATCGATACGGTAGATAAGCATGGCGAGCATCCATACCGAAAGTAAAACTCCACTGTGTATACGCAGCAGTGTCGCTTACGGTACTCTCTCGAGAGATGCAATTAGTAAATGGCACTTCTTTTTGGAACGACTTGCGAACCTTTCAAAAGAAAATGTAATGCATCATTCCATTAGTAAATAGTCTCATCTTCCAGAAGATATCATGTACTAACAAAGATTATAAAAATCACAGACAGTTCGACTAACACGAGTGAAGAATATAATACAATAAAAAGTACGAGTAAATCTAGCAATAAGAAGAAATGTAGAAATAAAAGTTGCATTAATTGAAATAAATGAAAAAAGAGAGAGAAGAGTCTGCAACGTTGCGCATCCGTCCATTTACGTCACGCATGCTTAAACGTACTCGTCATCGATGGAACAGAGACAGTAGAGGAGAAACGAGAAAAAGAAAAAGAGAGCACAAGATAATAAGACATTAGAGGACCACCGAAGCGCCAAAATTCATTAACGATTTTTGTTTGCATGAAGTTTCAAGTGTACCTTGGTCCAGAATATCAAGATGAGATAAGGATCCAAATTGTGTATTCGAATTTCCAATAGTTTATCCTATCACAGAGATGGAACACTGCAGCGAGATACTGCGACATTTCTGGGGCCGGTTATTTGATGATAGCTTAAGTGAGGAAACGCACTTGGAGATCATGGTCAAGGGCTTTAACGTTCAATCTCAGGAACTTAGAGATGAGGTATCGAGAATCTTTGTATTAATTGAATTATTATCATAGACGATTTCCACTGTGATAGCAGGCGACAATCACTACACACTCGCACGGACACTCGCGAAGCACTGACGGTGCACGATTGATCTTCTCGGGTATAGTAGTACTAGTTTTCTTTTTTTTTATACAGCGAGGGCTTTTGCGCTACGCAAATTTCTATATGGAATACGCCATCCTTGTAAATGACGCAGTGAATGCCAGAAGCTCCTTGTGGTTTTATGTTGATGATAATGGGGAATTTAAACGTGGCAAATTGATGGTATCCACTGTCGGTATATTGCTATTGGATTTAAGGCGGTAAATTAACCGAAATGGATAACTGATAATGACAGGAAAAATAAGGAACCGAAATCGAAACTGTTAACCGGAACGTATTTTACTAATAATAGCAGATACGAGTAAGTACAGAAATTACCAGTGGGCCGTTTTTATTGAAACCAATTTTATTTTAGTGCCGACGCGCTACCTGAGCGGAAGCCCGTCGAACCATACCCACGTTTTTCATTGGTCGAGTTTATACAGATATACCAGAGATGAGTAGAGAGATGCACAAGGCAGAGATGAATAGGGAGATGCACAACGCTACGGTTTTAAGCGATACCAAAAACATGGCGCTAAATCGTAGCGGCGAGTCCGGGGATAGGATTTTGTGATCATCGCCTCCGCCGATAATGCATGTTCCGTCGTAGCCGAGCTGAACGTGATCATGAACGTATAGCTTGGCGGGCAGAGGTTCTCCGCAA
>JARQSV010000029.1:71944-90419 GCA_030142285.1 Calameuta idolon | reverse complement strand
TTTTTGAACCGAGGCATCCTGGCGAATACGAGCGAGATCGTACAGAAGCTCTCGATGAATTAAAATTGACAAAGAAAATTTCGCGGTTCCTACCTTAAGAACTGGACGGCTTTCAGTCGGGTATTCACGTGAAATATAAGGGAGGGGAGAGATGCGTCAAGGAATGAATAAGGGATGGAAGAAAGTGAAGGGAATGGAACAGCGAGAGTGAACCTTGAGGGGTTTCCAGAATGGACACTGGAAATGGACAGGCATTAGATATATCCGAGCCCTTCTTTTTTTTTATTTTTTTTTATTTCAGTCCACCCATTCTCATTTCCAGCTACACCCCTGTTTCCATTGCCGCGCACATAGCCACGACATAAAAATATGATTAAGCTCGACCTTTCTTTATCCTCCTTTAAGAAAGGAAAAATAAAAAAAGATAAACTCCAGATTCTCGAAGAATTTCAGACCAAGAGAATACCAATATGGGTTGGTTATAGGACTTTCAAGGAGGTTTCAAGTGCTATAACTGATATCGATGCTGCACTTTCATCCACGCGAATGCAAATCTCCCCATCCCCCGTTCCCTCCCCCTGCACCGTCATATTCCACCTTCCTCCCACGTCCTCCGCATTCTTCGTCGCCGATCATATCGCGAAATACGGTAAAACGGATTTTCTCTCGAGCCATAGAGGGCAAATACGAATCCACCGAGGCGCACCGTTTGCGTGACTCAGCAGCGTCCCGACGCTCTCGCTGCTGAAGAAAATTGTACCCCTGGTACGAGGTGGGGGCCCTTCTTCATAGAGCACCAGCACGAACAGTAGAAGGCACCCTAACCTAGAGCGGAAGAGGATGGTGTCACGAGTACCTCGAGAGTCGTGAAAGAAAGTCAAGTAGAGTGAAAAGTGAAGCTGTCTAAAGAATTAACGTGGAGACGCGACGTCGATACTTAAACGTCGACGTCGAGACGCATTAGCGTGTGCGAGCGCAAAGATATCGCCGGCTGTAACAATTTACCACGTGACGTCAGCTATATCGCGATGACGATTCTGCCTTCAAAATCCTCTGGATGTTCGACCCTGTTCAGTTCCGACCTTCGACCTCTCTCTAATCACTTTGTCGTCTGTTATCAAATAGCACCTACGCGACCCGTGCCACAGGGTTAAGAACGGGCTCTGTAATCGAGCTCCGGGAGCGTGATGCGAGAAGAAATAAAATTAGCTAGAAAGCCGTCCCTGTAGGTGGCATCGAGTTACATGATATCCAAGAGAGTGGCTGGTGTAATAACCAGAATACGCGTGTGCAAATGATGCCCGGGTGGGTCAGCGGAAATTAAATTAAATCGTAGGTGAGGAAAGCAGACGCAAGTTCGTGAGCCCCGAGGAAGGGTAGGCGGCCACTCGTGCCAGTTTAAACTCATGAAGTGTCTAAATGGGAATGAAGCCACTAGCCCTCTAGAGTCTCGAGAAAACTCTGGGGAAAAAGAAGAAGAGGTGACCTCACTAAACGCCCTCCGAATTATAGTAAAATAAAGCAATGCCATCGAAAACGCCCAATCAGACGAATTACGAAAGGTCGTGTGAAACGCGAAAGCCACAGATTATTCGACCAATGAAAACTCTCCTTCTCTCTTTTCATTTAGCCTTCTCGTTTCCTTTCACGGCCTTATTAGTTCAACGTTTTCCTGCAACTTTATTTCTCTCTCCCTCTTCCTTACTTCTCTACGACGTTTTTCTTGCTCACTTTTTCATCCTTACGTAGCCAGTCGGTATCCAGCGGGTATACATATAAAGCTCTCATTTGGCGGGTTCTTTAATTTAATCCTGGTATAGGACGAATGTGGAAGCAGGTTAGAAAAATATAAAAACATAGAGGAAGCATTTAAACGGAGAGAAGGGACGCTATTAAAAACGTCCGCCAACCGGGAGTAAAATTCAACCGCCTCTACGGGCTGCTATTCTCAACCCTCTTTGTGGCATTGCCGTACGGGGTGGCTTCCATTTACTCGCTGCCCATTGGGGAAACATAAGTGCTTCTCAAGTTGAATAAGTAAAACATATTCTGTGTACTATCATATACGTATATGTGTATAAGACATACCTTATACGGCGAGTACGACACCCTTTAGTATGTTAGTAATATCACCGCTATTATTTTCATAGCGACCCTGCTAGTAATTTTCTTTCGTGATTTCAGAGTCTGGGCTACGACGTCGTAGCCTCGATGTAATCACGATGGGCTTTGAATTTTCATAATGAAATTTCAACCGGGGAAGGACTCGAAATATTTCTATAAATTTTGTGAACGGGATACCGTTTTTTTTCTCAATCTTTTATTTTTTAATAATAAACGTTCCTCCAACCACCCCATCTCGTCCATTTCTTTCTACCGGAGGAAACGTGCCAAGTCGTAAAAAAAGCGCTCTAAATAGGTTCCGTTAGACCCGTCCGTGTTTCCTTGGGGGTTGGACTATATTTTTCTACGGTATCTAAAAAAAGCTCAGTCAGATAAGGGGACGCAGCTCGCTACCAGAATCCCGAGAGATTCGTCACTTCCAGACACGAGGACTCCCTTGGGAGCTATGAGCAATTAGTCGCTAAACGAGCGATCTTGGATTCGTACTTATTCGATTCCGACCCCTTTTACAAGAATAGCTACAGCGGTAGGGAGACGAGGGGTGTGCAAGGACGACGGAGCTCTTTCCAATTAAAGGACTTTCTGAGAAAGTTTTGACGGGCCGATAGGGTTGATGGTAGGAGCGAGATCCTTCTAGAAAGACCGGGTTGACTTTCTCAGGATGACCGAGAAGAAATTAAAGCCAAGTCCTGGAGCGACTGTACGGGCGATAGGCCCGAGACTTATTCCTGGAGGGCAAAGAGGGCTGAACTTATCCCGAAGAAAGAAACTCTCGTCGATATCAGAGTCTCAAATCGAAATCAAAGTTTTGCCAATCGAACAAGCCCTTTACTTCACCGCACTGTAATGCTAGTTAACGAGACTTTCAATTTCTGGACAATTACCCTTGCCCCTGGTCTCTAAGCGTTCTTAGAGACTGAAATTTGAGGGTAGGTAAAACAGGTGCCGCTCGTAGCGCGAGCGACTACTGCGAGTGGGAGCATTGCTAAATTTTTGTATTGAATTTGAAAATAGGCAGAAAAGTCGCACAAGATTTACGGAATATTAAATTAATGTAATTTCGTCTGGAGAATTGGATGATATACGACGGTGGATCTTTAAATGGGTTCTCGTCGATTTTCAATGCGATAACGAAAATTTCGATAAATTTTCATCGAAAGTCTATTGGGCTGGAAGCTTCGCGACTATAAACGCAATTAAAATAATGAGGAATAAACCGTCGTCGAGTCGGGGCTGTTTTTATCACCCTTGGGAGAACTTCGTGTTATGGGATAGATACGACATTTTCTAGACACGATTTCATTCCCTGGAGGCGCGTGTCATCGTCTCTCCTCGTGCGCGTTTCTCTTGTTCTCTCTTAATGGTCTCTCTCTCTTCCCGTTTGCTCGTACAGTAGCTGCACTAATCTTTAGAAATGTAGGTAGTGTCGCCATCTATACGAAGTCTCATAAGTAAACAGACCCCAGGGAAAGAAGGGTACGTCACCCCATTTGAAATAGTAAAATTTTCCTTAAGACCATCGAGAGGATGCGACGCTGGTCGTAAATGGCATAAAACGTGGTCGATTCGTTTCCTATTTTTTTTTCTATAATAGGACGAACTTTAGAGTCCCAAAGTGATGATCGTGTTTGCTCGACTTGGTTCCTACGGTATCTGGAAGGTAGGAGGATATTATCCGTCGGGCCATTTAATGGGGTCGCAGTAGAGCAAGTTCCTTGGAAGGAGTAGACAGGAGTACCAGGGAATGGCATGCAAAAAAAGAAGGATGGACGAGGGACGGTGAGACGTCGGCGACGAATTTCCCATAAAATCATAAATAAAGTGACGCCGCTCGTAATTCAAGTTGATTTGTCTTTTTGCATTTTTAGAGCCCACATGCCCTTCCTTCCTTCATTTCACCTCCCCTCCCCATCCATACAGTCACGAAGGGTCCAAGTTTTCTCCTACTATTATTTCCCCTTTTGATTTTATTTCTCCTCGTAAAACATTCGTTTCCTCATGAGTTACTTCTTCGCCAGTTTTAGTAGCTTCACCACCTCCCGTGTATACTCGCGCCTGTACCGAAATTCCTGTATCCACTGTAGTGGGTAACACGACGGTCCCACGAGGCGAGTACGAAGTCGGGCGACTTTTCACATTTATATTTATTAAATCGGTCGAGATATGTGAATTGGAACTGGTGGATCCCGAGGGATCGACGAGGTATTAAATACCGGGACTGGCATCGTGTTGGCGCCTCAGGGATTTCCCGTCCCTTGTTTCACTTTCTTCATCCCTTATTCTCAGTGACTCGCTAGCGTTAGGCTCCGAGTATCAAGTACAGGAAACCTGTGTAAAATTCATCCCTCCTTGTCTTACTAATTTCAGCCGTGTGTCGAGGGATTCTAAATAACGTCGCTTCCGGCTGATTTGCGTGTCAACGATCCAGAAAATTATCTCTTTTGCGCGCGGCGTGTTAATCTACACTGGTGGGAATATAATTAAGCAATTAGCGTGAAGATCCTTAACAGTAACTATACCCACCCTAAACTTTGTAAAAGGACTTCCCGGCACGAAACACCCTAATTCCTGACTGACGCTGTCGGACTATTAAACGACCGATTCACGACTAGTTGCCTGCGCAGATGTTTGGTAACGCTTAGCTAATTGGAATCGTAAAAAATTGCGGAATCAGGACACAGTGTAGATACGAATGGAGATACGCGAAAAGAGCAGTTTAGAGATAAATGCGGCTTCGATGTCACGTAAGCGTACTCCGAGAGATGACTAATTAATTAGCCAATTAGATGGCCAAGCCAAGTAGAAGGATGGAGAACTTTCTATAGGAAAATATATAGTATATTGTATAGCATACAAGAATATATAATATAAGAGCATGTGTAAAAAAAATATATATAGGTATACATAGATACCGCAAGCATGACAATTGCCTCTGTCAATCTATATGTATACACTGGCAGTTCTAGCAGCACATTTGGCAGCATACTTAATATCCCTACTGTTAGTCAATTATTTACATTTTGCCGAATAGTTAATCTGATACTCAAAAGACGACAGAAAAAAATTTTCTTACAAAAATATTAATTTTGTCGAAAAAGTGACTTTGGATATCCGTGCAAGCTTATCGATTCAAAAAATAAAGAGATCCAAAGAATACTTTTACATGATGCATATGCAGAAGGAGGAAACTGACAATGAGTAAACTACCAGTCAATGGGATTAACCTGTTACGATGAAAAAATAATATTATCTGGGATTGAATATATTTGATTCGATAAATGTGCAATTTTGGTTAAACGAATGAAAATATTAGTTGAAATACATTATGCAAGTATATAATACTAAACTATTCCTACTGGTGACAGATATTTTTACATATTAATTATATATACGAAAAGATATAATTTCGATATAATCTAATATACCAATAATATTTTCACAGGAGTCACGAGCGACGAACGAGAGAACGAGTGAGCGAGAAGAGTCACGAATGTCCCTGTGTATGGCGACATTCGTGTTGATTGTAACGTCTTTGCGTCCTTACCTTCGGCGGCAGACGCTTTCTCTTTGACGGAAGACGCTATCCACAGTCTGCACTGAAGAAGTCACTCGACTGCAGGAAAAAAGCTTGCTAACTTCCGTACGGTTACCCAAATTAATTAGTTAATTAAAACTACGCGAGGCTCGATGCTGCTCTCAGTTCCCCTCGCAGTCACGTTGTAATAGTCCGCCAAAAGATATACCGCGAAGTGAGAAGGACGAAGGATGAAGGAGGAATGGGGAAAAAAGGGGAAAAAAAAGTTAGCATTTTTAAAAATATATGTAGACCAAGGGTTTGCAGGTATTACGGGGAAAGAAGAAGGGGAAAACGAAAAGAGAGAGGAATAAAATTGTAATGATAAGGACCTGGCAAGAGAGAGAGAGAGAGAGAGAGAGAGAGAGAGAGAGAGAGAGAGAGAGAGGAAATGACGTTAATGTACCCATCCTCGTGGTAGCTTCAGGGGTTCAATCGAAAGGGTTAATTAACTGATCGATCCTGCGTTTAAGGATGGCTGCATCGCCTACCCCAGTTTCAATTTCATCATTGGGATAACTGTCATCCAAGGGCGATGCAATTCCATTGCACTCTGCGTGTCATTGCGTTAATTGCACGCTCGCGTTGCAATATCGAACCTGCAGGATTGACTCGTCCTCGAAACGAGAAGGGGTTGGTTCTCGCTATTTCCCGATGATTCCAATTCCTGCTTCCACGTTGAAATCTACCACTGACCCTCTCTGTCTTCATCCGTCTATCCTCTATTTCTATTCTCCCGGCAACGGAATCTCTCTGCCTCCCATGAGTTACCAAATGTCCTACGTGACAGTACTGATAAGAGATAGCCGATCTTGGATTCCATTCTCTATACCTTCTCTTGAGGAAACCACCATGAAAAATCCAGAATCTCATGACGGCTTTAGCCCAGTCATTTCTTTTGGTCAACCTGGTTCTTCAACGAGGTTCACGTGGGGATTCTTGGGCAGCTCGTGTCGAGAATTACTATCGATATCATCCGGTACTCGACCACCCTGTCATGGAAACAGTACTGACTTTTTTTCACCGTTGCGGCTTCGCCTTTTTACTTTCTCTTTAGAATCGTGCGTCTTTGCCACTATCGAGAAGGCTGTTCCAGGTCTGTTCCGAATCTCCAGAGAGTCCTTGGCTAGCTAGATGAGGATATCGTCTGAAGAGAATGACGACGAGGAGGAGAAGTAACCAAAGGAAAAACACATGAAAGGGAGGACGATCTATGATATATGAGGACAAAGTCGGTCTCAAGGGCCGGCGTCTATGTCTGGGTACCTATAGCTTCAGCCTCTTCAGTTTTCCATATGTAGTCCAAAGTGAGGCAAAGGTTTCTGCCCAAGGATAAGGAGGAACAGGGAAAGAAAGGACCAAGGGAAATAGATAGCTCAGCTGGTGCGACAGTAAACTTCTCGTGCCTATACATATTCCTGGGATAGGCACCTTAACGCGACGCGTCTATGCAAATCGGCCTTTTGCACATCTATCAGGGATTCGGGCTGGGGCGCACCAGCCTTGGCGATGATGATAGACCGTAGAAGTATATAGGGAGCGGTAGCTCGTCAAGGGAGGAATGAAAGGGATGAAATAGAAGGAGGGAGAGATGTATAAGGATCGAGAGGGCAAGCAGACTCGTTACCGATGCACGAGAATGGCGGACGATCCATTATTAAAATATGTCGAAAAGTTAACGGGGTATGACGTCGTCGATCTTCATTCGCAGATCGACCCCCCTACCCCAAATAACCGACAGGGAATTTCAATTTTTTCTCCACCTTTTCAGATTCTTTTTCACACCCCCCCCCCTTTTTTTAATTTTTTTCCTTCCCTTGGAAAAATTGTATTCATAGCGTAACTCGTCGAGATTCGCGCTACTCCCACCGCAACACGTAGCTACGAGTGTGACAGCAGTGCGTTTAGTTCCTGGTGCGACTAAACGAGATCACGGAAAATCTCTTGCGGAGACGTAAAATCCCACGGGAGGAATATTGCGACATCCCTGTTCCCTCGTGTTGTTAGGGACACCAGTTTCTAGCAATCCCTTCGATTTTATCCTCTTATTATAATCTTCCGTCTCATTTGGAGGGTCCTGAGGCGATATGATCTGCGTGCGACATTTCTTCGGAGAATATGTTGACATACGGGGATACTATTGAAATGCATCAGTTAGTTTTGAAAAGTATCCTGTTACTGCTTCATGATACTGTTTAGCATTATTTTCAAAGCGAAGCTTCCAGAAGTCCTTAGAACAACAGTTACACCTCAAGAAAGAAGTTATTGCTCTTGATTTGGGTCTATGTCCAGTTTTATACATGAAAGCTGTATATTACTTAAGGTGAACGTAACGGTAGATAAAAGGACTCCTGTACTAGTACACTGGTGCCAAGTACCACGTGTGCGAGAGAGATGGGAATACAGTTTTTCTATGGGTTGTTGGAAACGGTGACAGAGATGCTTGCCTTATGTATGAATTCTATATAATTTTTTTCACATGGGTCAGTATGTCTTTCTTTCTTTGACATACATATGTAAACGTACATACGTTTGTCTCACTCGCACTCGCAGTATCTACGCGAAGGTATCTAAAAGACTGAAACAATGTTCAATCAGAACGATTGTTTAATTGTTTCGAAAAAATTGTTATTCTTCAGGATAATGAGAACCGAAAGGTAATTGGATGTACGGGCCACGCGGGAAGTTAAAGTGAGTTTCAAAATATATAAGGAGAATAAAGGGAGAGAATAATAAAAAAAAAAAGAAGGCACGTAAGGTATTCCCATAGGAATGGGCAACGGAGAACACGAAAATATATGGAAATGAAAATCGGTGAGGCCGTTTTCGAAAATGTCGAACCGTCGAGTAGCAGAGGGTCGAAGGATTCCGATTGAAAAAAAAAAAACTGAATTTTCTCAATTTTTTTTTACTTTCTCTTCTCGCCTATCCCATTCCTAGAATTTATTCTATCGGCTGTAAAGATTTTCTTTATTTTTATACCTGTGCTTGTATCACATCCAGCGAAAGATACGCGCGACACCTTTTTACAAAGAGTTAAGACGAATCGAGGATCGCGCTCTGTTTGCGCCGTTAAACTTCTGAGAACGCGTTGGGCTGTCCAAGAAAGGCCTGTCCCCCGTCCGCGCTTTCCTCTTCACGACTCCTTACCGCAGAGACGATAAGAGCATTTGCTCTGATAAAGGCGAATGAGGAGACGAGAGCCGGCGCGATGGAAAAGTAATGCAGCTGACAATCAGCCGAGAGAGACACACTGTACGGCAAATGGTAGTAGGCCAAAGAGAGTAAGAGAGAAAGAGATGACGGAGGAGGGCGAGAGGGGGGAGGAAGCAGCGTTCGTGTGTACACATCAATCACGCGCTGTCACGCTGTAATTGATCGGGAAGAGGAACCCTGGGCCTTCTTGTGAATTAATATCTATCTCACGAGCCAGAGAAACCGCCCGTAACGTAGAGTCACGCGTAGTGTCGAGTCTTATGACTTATGGAGCGAGTAAGAAACTGGGCTTGTAGTGCATATTATGGTCAATGGTTTTTTTTTTTTTTTTTTTTTTTTTTTCAGTACGTTATCTATCCACTGGTATTTCTGGTAATTATGTGGCCTGTATTTATATCGCACGTGCAGCCTTTTAATGGGTTGTAGCTGCTATTATCTGCTACCGATGTTTCGGGAAAGAAGCACCCGTTATATATTATACGTATTCGATCAACGAGTTCAATGTTTTTTGTTTTTGATAAATTGACAAGAAATGAAGTTTCTAGCTAATCGCACGTAGCTCTGTATTAAATTTTTATTAAAAACTAATTTTTTTTTGCACTGAAATATATTTTATTTATTTATTGTAGTATTTATTTACGTGATTTTATGGAAAGCCACGTGTGATACGTCGAGAGTGTCATTGTTTGCCACCTGTAAAAAAAAAAAATTACGTTGAAGTCGTTCACCGATTGTATTTAATGATTTTCGAAAATATGAATTTTACAGCTTTTTCCGAATATTTATGTCTCTTAGAACGCTTAGAGAAGCGCGCAAAGGTGTGCGTACGTATGTTTGCTTTTGTTAGCTCTTCTCTGTGCCTAAGAGCACTGGTTAAATTATGCACCAAGCCGGTGAACTATTGCGCTAGACTTCTGCCTGCAGTAAAGGGGTGAGTTTCGTAAATAGGCTAGATGTACATACATTGAGGAACCCCACCCTTACCCAGTCCCGCGACGAAATAAGACGACGAAATTCACTCCGGCTGGCAAGAATCGTTTGGCAGATTTACAACGTACGTTAGCGGGTGCTGCGTTAGGCATTCCAGCGCGTAAAGTCAAGAGGTTGGCTTGGGGTTGCTGAATTCATGGTCACGTATTTATCCTGTTAGTTTAATATGATAACTTGACGATTCGTTAAATTTCATCGAGATACATCGGATGCTGCAAAAATTTATTTTTCGAATTCGTAAATAAAATGAAAAAGACGAATGCACGAAATATTCATGGAACTTTTCCAGAAGTATTTTTTTGGCAGCTGTTTCGTGTCGCAGCAAGGGTGCAATTCCATACGCGACGTCACGCCTCTTCTGCGCCGACTTTGCATAGCCTGTTCCGCGAAACAGTATTCGTGGGTTCAAAAATGTTTTTCCTACCTTTTGGAGATTTTTACAACGAGTAAAAAAAATTATTGGTTCAAGAAAAACGCTTTTCACTAAAAAAATAAGTTCTTTGCCGTGTCCTTAGAGAACAGGAAATTCCAAAAAGCAAAAATCGAGTTGAGTTTTGAACAAATTGAAGCATAAAATGGAAGTCATCATTTGAGCCAATTTAAATGTTAATGAAAACGATAATTATTTCAGCGAACAAGTTTCAATCTTTTATTGCGACTCGAAAATATTTTTGTGTGAAATAAGAAATCCTTTAAAAAGCAAAGAAATAAAAAGCCAAATCTATATGAAACAATAATTTTTTTTTCTCACTGCACGTTCCTCAATTGCATTCTCGATATTCGCCTCCAACTTCATCTCACGTAGGGATTCAGCAGTAAAGAATCTCAATGCTATACCGGAGCAAAGGGAAGAACAGTGCTCGTCCTTACCAATAACGTATGTACATGCGTTATCGGTTAGAATTCCTCAAGCATTCATAACACGAAATATAGGTATGCGCTCAGCAGCTTCAGGAACCCAAAGCGTTTCTAAAGCCAAGAGCGCAATGCCTGAATACTCTCAGGTAGCCAACTACACGTGTTTGGCAGATTGGCTCATGTAAATAAGAGCGTCGCGTCAAGCGAAATCTGAAGAAGTGGGGAGGTTAGCCCAAGCGCAGCAACTCGTCTTCTAAGCAATTCTCAGTGACGACTGGCTTCCTGCTCATTACCTATTCCAAGTAGGATTGCTGCCGAGTGTCAGCAGCACGACATTCTGCTTATTCCCTATAAAAGAAGCTGCAAGAAACCACAAGCGGAACGTGAGTCACCTAGCGTGTGTAAGTAGGTGGCCGAGGGCGGCCGAGAAGGCGGCGGGATTCCGCAAGTCGGAAAATAAGAAGTCAGAGGGTGAAATAAGTTTTCGCATTTCTAAAGGTTCTCATACCACCGCAGAAGTCGCAGAGGGGTTGGTCGAGCAAATACTCCCTTGGCCACACAATATTATCGCGCGCCAAGGATCTAAACTATCCGCTTCTGCCTTGTGGACTTACTCTCTCCCCTCTTACTTTTCTCTATGTCTTTTTCACCGACACTTGCCTGAACTCTTCTCTCTCTCTCTCTCTCACTTCCTCTCTCTCTTGATATAGCTCTCTCATACACCAGGTTGAACCTCTCATTCAGCCGCTCTTAAAAGGTGCGAACAGCCAACGTGTCGACGTGACTGCGACCTTCTCCTAGAGACTGCTGACGATAGGCACTTACATGAGGATGTCCCTAAGCATTCAGCCACTGTTAATGCCGCCCACTTGTTTAGCTATCTCAGTGGTACGACCTGCGTTACAAAGCTAAAGTAAAAAGTAAAAGCTGACAAATACATGGATGAGATTTACGCACAAATAAATGCGACGTCGACGTAACATCGCCGAAGGACACTCGTGCTGTGTAAGTTAGTGTATCGCTGTAAAAGCCCGTAGCTATACAGATAGGTAAAGAGTCCACGAGAGGGATGGATTCCTATTACCGGTAACATCCCCGAAAATTTACACACTCGCACCGTAGGGCTTTTCGAAGTAAGAGGGTGTGTCCTACCCGAGATTCGAATTCGTCGCTGATGTCGCTGTTGGTAGCATCACCAGGACGAAAAGGGAGTTTTAGACCATATCTCACATATATATATCCCTCGCTCACGGTTCAGGACGGATATTTGTCACAGAGACGTATATATTGCATTTCCTGCCCTTACCTCCAAGTTTCGCCATTGCCACTAACATAGCGTCTCCAGCACTACCATCTTCCTGACTACTACCCATCGTTTCCGCGTCTTTCTACCAGGGTGGCTATCGAGCTCGTCTATCTCTTCGGGTCCAGGGCACCCCTCAGCTATCAAGGCCATCACCTTCATCACTTTTATTAGTTATCGATATCGATAACCCTCCACCCGCCCTGGCACGCTGCTCCCCGTAGCCCCTCGTCGCCCCTTTGCTAGGGTCTGGAGTCGCCTTCCGTCCACCGGAAGTTTATAGCCACCCGATCGCGGTTCGTTTCGAAGGAAACAGCCTCGACACTTTTCGATCCTCTGTCCTTGAGCATACCTTGCTGATGTCCATTCCCAAGCTGATATTACCAGAGACGATGGGGACCGGATACTGCGAGATTTCGGATGATCCCAAAAGAGCTCACGAGGAGAAAGTCTTTCTGGCTAATGAAGGAGGAAGGGCAAGATATTAGTCGCAGCAGGATAAGGATGGATCTTTATCTGCATTCCGGGAACTTAAGTCAGATACGAAAAATATCGTAAGAGGCTCTTCGGCGAAATTACGCTGCTTATTTGTACGTGATTTGAGGAGCCACGGCGAAAATGTGGGAAGAAACGGATGACATCAGAAAATCGTCAGATGGAAAACACGTATAGAAGCCACGTGGGATTGGAGCTTGATGCTGGAGGAAGTGTAACCAGGGGTAGATAGAATCGGGATTGGATAGCGACTGGATAGAATTGGATAGGATACCGCGATGATATTGAGTCGTATACGTGGCCGGTTAAAGCTTTGAAATTTATTCGATCAATTTCTTGGTACAGGTTCATTCTGGAGGTTCAAGGTGACGACCGTGCTGGTTGCGGAGCGAGCGGCGGAGATTCCGCAAAGAGAGTAACGCGAATAGAGAAAAACGAAGATGAGCAAGTTTTAAGGAAAAGGAATGGAGAACGTATTTCCGGCTGTCGACTCACCATCGGTTCGCCACTGACAGACGTTTCCATCGGAAGGCAAAATCCGGCAAGATCTCAAGCACGGTCGCATCACTGTGAAATCACCTTTTACCCCTTCTCGGAGCACGCAATATTTTTTGCCAAGTCAATCCTTGCTTCTGCGCTAATGCAGAAAGTGTTATAATAATTTGTACCGCTGTGCTTAAGGCTAGGATCTATCCCGAGGCGGAACGCTCAAAGAGCCATTTCTTACATCTACCCTTACCCTCGCTGCTGCTCTCACTTTGCCGGGCTCTCCTCCTATGCTTCTCGAGAACGACTTTCCTCGCCGAGGGATGAGACGGAGACTCGAGTGAAGGGTGGTAGACGTTCGAGTAGGGCGCCTTCCTAGAGAGCCAACACTAGATAGGCAGTACGAGCCTTGTCTCTCTACTTGATTCCCGTTAACTTCCCAAATTAATTCGTAACGCACGCTCGCCCAGACTCGACTCGGAGTCGACTGCAGCTACAGAGTATCTCTAGCGTCCTGACGTTGTTACCCTACCCAGAAGAAGCTTTAGAACGGTACATATGCTTAGATAAAAAGGCACATACATACGTACAGCTAACAGCCTCTATAAGGTAGTTTCGATACTAAAGTCCTACCAAGCGCCACTGTGGACAGAGCTTTTGTGCCGTCGACCAAGAGAAGGTCAACGCTGTTTGCGATGCTCGTAAATTGCTTAAGCATAACCTAGAAGGTTGTCGACCTGGAGATAGGAATGTCCTTCGAGAGTAACGTCAGGTATAAAATCCGAAATTCAATGTGCTGGGCACTTTTCTTATTAAGGGAATTAATTTTATCGCACTGCTGCCAACACCTTTTTCTACTCATAGGGATTATGCATTTGGCGTTGCCAGTGCACTCCTACGACCTGATCCTAATGGAACAGGACACGCTTCCAGGCGAAGAGTAACGTGTCGCCGGAAGTGGCCGGTTTTGGTGTCTCGTGGGATATGCCTCAAATGACAGCACCCTATCCGCACCCTTCTTTTTTACACGCGACCCAACGTACTCACGCATCCAACCGCCCATGCAGCGCCACCTATTCTCTACTGACCTCCGACATTGTCTGCAAAAGCTTTTACGGCTGGTGTCGAGTGGCAGTCACGACTTTACCTCGCCACAAGCCATCCGCCACAAACCAGGCCTTTTCCATCGTGCCAGTTGCGACAGCCACCCTCTTCTAAGCGCCACTGCTTTCCTTCCATCGAGGCTTTTCACTCACGACTATTTCTATGAAGTTCCATTCGACGTTTTCATTCCATAACTACAATTTCATCTACTATTTTACTTTATGCTTTAATATCGTGCGGCGACTGCGGGCACTTGTCGCTTTACGGATTTTTCTTTATTTTCATGCTTTTGAGGTTTGATCTTGTAGCTTCGCATAGATTCTCTTGGAGATTGGAGAAGACGGACTGATCGTTCAACCGAAGACATCGCAAATCGAAAGGAAGTAAGCGCCGATGAGATGCTTCTGCGATCGATAGAAACGATCGTTCTCTGATGGTAATGCAGATTCGACGGCGAAGAGACGTTTTTTTGATCTGCAGCCAAAAAGCGGTAGTCCCAGTATACATATATGTACGTATCACGAGCCGCTATGAAAAAGAGCATTTCTATGCGGCTAAAAGCTAAATGGGCTTTCGCGGTTAGATGTAAACAATTTTTTTAACTCGTTAAGTAACCCATTGGACTTCTCTTTCTGCATTGTTAATTTTATATGACGGACACTTAGTTACGACATTGATGTATCCCTTTGACTTCTCTCGTCAGTTCTCAGTTAACGTTCACGTTATTCACTGTTTATCTTATTAAACGCATTACCTGTAATTAGCGGGGCTCGAATGAAACTGTTGGAAAGAAAAATCAAAGTAACAGACGCCTATCGCATTCTCTTCAAATGATTGTGTTTATTTTTCTTTTCGATGGTTTCGGTCCCTAGCGCAGTATTCTGTTTTTCTTCCCTCTTTTTTGCACCTTTTGCAGAGCCCTTTTACTCGTTACCAATTCAAGCCTGATCACGGTAATAATTTATTGAACTCAGTCACGATTAATATGAAAACTCACTATCTTGCTCTCTTCCTGTTTCAGTATCTAAATCCGTATTTCCGTATTGTTTCTTCTCTATCCCGTCTATCTCGTCCCAATCGAATATCATTACTAGACGCCGACGTATCCACATGTCGCTATGAAATAGGAGTCGTACTCACAATCAGACTTGTGTACATCCATATTTGTACGTCACAAGGTACACGCATTCTGCTTACACTGAAATGCAATATGGCTGGTTATTTGATTTGAGAGACAATAATATTCGTCGTAGATAGAGGTACGGCCGTAGAGACGGCGCGGAAGGTGGAAAGGTAGTAAAGTTGTAGATGACGATAGAAGAAAAGTTGGAGGCGGAGGTCTTTGAGTATTGCAGTCCCAACCGACGCCGTTCATATTTCTTTTCGTCTTAGTTCTGTGCCGGTTGAACTTTGCTATATGGGTTCGTCCACCGGTACGATTCTCGTTGCTCTCTGCGACGAACATGCGTTACAGCAGAGAGGGAGAGAGCGTACGGGAGGTACACAGAGAGTGAGAGAGAGAGAGAGAGAGGGCTAATGCAGAAGGCAGCGGAAAGAGAGAAAAAGCGCGCGACGCTGCTGCTGCTGCTGCCATTCGCGATTAAAATGTAAAGGGATTCATGCTGCGCAGCCAATTTATATGCGTCTGGCTGGGCTCGTTCTGAAATCGGTTGGCCCGCGCCGCTCCGAGTCCCTTTGGCCGACGCATTCGATGAATTCAGGACACACTTGATGAATCCCTTAGCGAGCGGCAAAGGGCCAAAGGGACGCTCATCGACGTACGACGACACGTTGCCAGCGGCACGAAGCCGCGATTCTTTTTCATGGATACGAAGCTGCATCTGATACTTAAATATCTATACGCGCGCACCGTATGCGCCTGCACTCATTAGCTCTCTATTTCACACTCTTGTGTATCCGGCAAGTCTCCATGTGAGCGACTATAATGAGGGTATTCGAAAAGGGCCGCTTCCTTGTATATCCGGAAACCTTACTAAAAACGTAACACCTGCCTAAGTGCAATCTAATTTACGAAGGATCATGCGCTCTTCATGGGCTTCCACGTTATTCAGGATTCATCATGCACATATTAAAAATGATCTTCATTTTCGTCTGATGACCTACGAAGTTAAATTTATCTAGGCATAATCCCGAGGATTAATTTTAAAAAAGATGAGGTATAATGGGTTACGATTTCCAGATAGGGATTCCTTTGATAATATAATATCATTAGGAAGAAAGGCCTCCTTTTCATTTCCAGCGTCAATGTATTCGCACCAGGTGACGAATAACGTCGGTATACCGTTGTATGTACAGTGGGTAGAGGATGAGCGTCGGCAAAAACCTGTCACGTACGAAACCGACTTTATAGTTTCGCGATATTTCCGGAACGCCCGGAGTCACGGAAACTTTCAGGAAGAAGTCCCCTGTAAAATTGAATTGGTCGCAATAAGGATGGGAAAGGAGGCAGAACGCGGTGGAGAAAAAAAAGTGCACCTGAAACGCGACTCTAGGGGGGGGGGGGGGTGGTTTCTTCATGGTAGTCGACAGGGAAGGGAGAGAAGAAGGAAGATGAAAGGAGACGAGGAAAGAGAGAAGCCCAAGAAAAGGGTAAAGAAATAGAAGTCGGTGAGAGCTTAGTAGAGATGGGAAGGGTTGGGAGCTCAGGGATAAGAAAAGTTGAATCTCATGCGAAATGCATCGTGCGTAACGGGTAGCATCTGTTCCGAGATCGATGCCAGCGGGGGACCAACACACACGCTTACACACGGAGATGCGCGTATATTATATATGTATATCACATATGCCCTAACTTATAAGGATTCAATATCCCGTATAAGGAGCTATGCGTCTTTGTCGGTGGCCATGCTGGACCATCAACCATAATGGTAGCACTTGGAGGTCGACTGCATTTACGAAGCTAAAAAGAGCTTAAAGGTAAGGGGGTAACCTTTTGCCGCGAGCTTTCCGGCTGATTTACTATTTTAATAAAGTGGACGCGAAAAGTGGAAGGACCTGGGAGTTATGGGGGATGCTGAGGAAGGACATGCTAATGGCACAATAGATTTCAAGTTTTCCCATCTGAGGAAACTGGCCCGTTTACTCTTTTCCATTTCCACTATCAGTTCCGCTTTCCTTCCTCTTCTCTCTCTTGCACCTCCTGGCTCTTCCTATCTTATTCTCTTCGTCGCTCTGACCTCTCACTGAATTCGTGATAGGAAATTGAAGCGGTAGGTTTGGCAAACCTATTAATGCATGGGATATACATATTTACGATTGGTTCTTCTGTCGCTGTCATCTTTAAGCTTTTGACTGCCACTTCCGTGGTTAACGCGACCGCAGCGCCACGCGTCAGTTCTTAGCAGCCGTAGTGAAAGTGTCAAATCGACGTTACTCGCGACATTTCGCGGAAAGATTTTTGTCCTGCTGTCGGAGGGTGGATATTTTATGCCTTTGCGAACGCCCAAGAACTGCAGTTAGGGGTGGGTGTCGGATTTTATTGATATACGTATGTATATCTAGTACGGAGATTGGAAAACTACCGGGGATTACCCTGAAGAACCTTTCAGTCATTTCAATGGGTATTAAATCATACATTGTACAGGATACGAGGATAATGAGAAGGACACAATGGACACATAGAAAGAATTTAATTTATCTATAAGAAAGAGATGGACCAGGTCCAGTGAACAATACTCTGTGCAATTTTCCAAGGTTATCCCACAGTAAGTGCTCACTTCGGTTCTTAATAGTGGGATGAAGTACATAATACAAGAAGAGGAATGACGCCATAGAAATCACGACAAGAGAAGAATCGCAGCCGACTGACAATATTGGTGCTGGTCATTCGATATTGTTAACGATTCGCGTAGAGATTGAAGTGGCCATAGAAGAGGGTAGGAGGGTAGGCTGTTAACACAGAAAGAAGGTAAAACAGAACAAAGAAACGTTTTTGTATTAAGACAATAATGAAGGGAAAAAAGGAATAAAAATTACAAGCAAGCAGAATTTAATTAAGCGATCGGGCCTCGCAATATTCTTTGATTATTCCCGGTCTATTCTCTTTCCAGACGGACGGTGCAGTTTCGAGGTAGTTTCTGTCAAGAGAGGGTCGCTAAGAGCAAGAGAGAAAGAGAGAGAGATGGAGAGGAGAGATTGACTCTATCGATGATTTTATTATAATTTAATTTTCGCACAAAGAGGGGGCGTACCCACCACGTTGAGTTCCGAGAGGAAATCCAGCATAAGTGCCTCTCTCTCTCTCTCTCTCTCTCTCTCTCTCTCTCTCTCTCTCTCTCTCTCTCTCTCTCTCTCTCTCTCTCTCT
>JARQSV010000029.1:41876-64398 GCA_030142285.1 Calameuta idolon | reverse complement strand
GGGCTGGAGCCTCGTACGTAATTGCATTTCGTCTTGCTTTATCGTTTTCTATTCCACATGCGACGTGGATTGTACAAGTAGGTCACATCGTATCTATCAACCATTATGCAAGTATCCCTTGACGAAGCGTTATCACAGAAAACTTTGCTTTCGGTAAAATCTCATGCGCACGCAATTAAATACAGAAACTACAGAGGATTTCGCAGTCTTGTAAAATCGTCTGAAGATATAAAGATGACGAGGTCGAAAGATGAAAATAAATATAAAAAAAAAAAAAGAAAGCGTAGTGACCTCCGGTCATCCTGCTGGGAATTTCGTGAAAGCCCACTCTGTTCCGAAAAGTCGAAGCCCGAGCTCAAACGAACCGCCGACTATCCAGGTCTTGGTTAAGTGGCGTCCCGTAGCAAGGGCCGAGAGAGCGAGAGAGAGAGAGAGAGAAAAAAGGGGTGACAGTGATAAATCCTCAGAGCTTTTCTTCTCCAGTTCCTCCTCCGTCCTCTCGTCCCCCTCCATCCTCCATTACCCCCTTGCGCTCGCACGCCTCCCCTCTGGCTAACAGTAGCATATATGGTATAATCCCCTGTATAATCCCTCCTAGCAGCAGCCCTCCCGGACTTGACTTGACTCGACTTGAGTTCAGTTTTATCCCTGTCACTCGCTCTAGGTATGTACACCGTGAATCCGCTAACCATACCATTCTGATTGTCTATCCAGTTGCCGAGGAGACTGTGACTAAATTAAGACGACAAAGACGCAAGACGTTTTGTGAATGAAGATCGTCACTGGAAATAGTACAGGGGAGTTCATGGTTAAGAGGCACGTGCTATTTTAGGAATAACGACGTGCCCGTCGAATTCCCTGGTTCGATGCCTTTGAGCGACCTATTGTAATTTTTATTAGTGATTTTTTGCATTACCCACTACAGTGAATTTCGTTGACTCGCCTGAACAGACAAGACTCCATTTCTTTATTGCGTAACGTCCACGGCTCTTACTTCTATCCGGGTTTCTTGTATCCGCGATATCTGGGGGCAGATGTATATCTACGTTCTATTCACTTTCCCTCTCGGCTACGCTACTATTCAGTACTGTATATCCTGGATAGCTAGATAGAGGTATGTCTAACGTATGTGCATGTGCGTACCCGCGCGTATATACCAGCAGGAGTCTGGCTCTCTTTATCTTTCAATGAAATTCAGTGACCACTGCAATATCGTTATTGGGTGAAATTCCCAAAAAATTCAGCAGATCAAACGAGAGCAGGCCTATACGTATATATACGTAGGCATTCATTTTCGATGTCAAAGGAAACGCCGGTGAGTGATACGAGTTTTACGTTTACTATGCTCTGTGCACGAATGCGGATTCATCTGGGGACATACTATATGTAACGATTTAAAGGGAATGAGAGACAGCAGGTAACTACCGATTCGATCTGGTCAAATGAGAATCGGAGACAATTAGCTTTGGAAAATGGTGGAAGAGCAGCCAATTCATGGAAGGACGGGGAGGGGGGGAAATTAATGCCTGCGGATTCCATTGTTCATATGGATTCCGAGCACCGCGTCATCCGCTGACGTCATTCTGAACATTATCGAAGGACTATGATCGATTTTACGAACGTGTGCATTTGGGACACGAGCTTTAGGCATATTGTCGCGTGAACCTGCATTCTCGGTAGAAAGACAAGCTAATACTTGGGTTTTGAGGAAAGAACCAAAAAATGTTAAAGCTCTACGAAAATAAATGAAATTCTATAACGGTAAAGATATCTGATACATAGAGTGCCCAGATAAGAATTAAAAAGAGCACGCGATATTAACGAACGTTGTATCAGGGTTGACCAATCTTTTTTTTTTCCCGATAAACTGGCAAAACAGAACATGACGGGAAAAAAAGGAGAAAGAAGAGTACAGGTTTAACAACTACCAATGAAATATCCGAAATTCCCATGTTACCATTTGTTAGAAAGCAATGGCGTGTGATGAACGAGAGTCGGGTCGAGAGTTCGAATTTGAATCCGAAATGGGAGCAGTGTCACGTTTAAGCGACGGGATCGAGAGTAATGTCGTCGTGGATGCGTGGGTTAGGTAAACCGACATCGTTCACTGGGCTTAGGGGCTGGAAAGTCGGAGGAGCTTTCACAGGAAAAACCTGACCCGGAGGACCTGGCATTCATTTTTTATCCTGGCAAGGCTGGTAACGTTTGAGCGTCTTACCCATGTGGATTACGTTCCCCGGCTCTAAGTCTCCTGCGTCTTGGACTTGTACGTACCTGCAATGAGAAACAGTAGCAAGATAACATCACGGTAGACAGCCACAGTACATAATTATTCATATAAGATAAACATTATGTTATCGACTACTACAATTACTATAGTATACGTACAGGTTTTAAGAATAAATACCGTAACCTACATCCGGCAGATATCGATTCTTGCTTGCGGTGGGTTTATCGTTGCAACTTCAGCTGTGCCGCGAGACATGTCCTTACGGTTGCCAAGGGGAATTGCAAGTGTCGCAAGGTTTGACTTCCGGAAGCTATGAGGAACGAGGGTGCACAGGGGTTGCAGCACGTAGCCACGCGAAGGGGCACAGAGACGATTTTCAATGTGTGGAAAGGAAGGAAGAAAGAGAAGAATGGAAAGAAGAAGGAAGGAACTAAAGAGAGAGGTGGTTCAATTTCTTGATGTTCCTTGCCGTCAGACAATGGATGAATCCATCGCGGATCGTGTTCAACTTTCTCTGCACGCCTTGCCTTCTACTTTGCACTGAGAAGCAGAGAAGAGAAGAGAGAGAGAGAGAGAGAGAGAGAGAGAGAGAGAGAGAGAGAGAGAGAGAGAGAGAGAAATGAAAGCTTGTAAAAAATAAGGAGTGAGAGCGAGCTCAGGGCATTTCGGAGTGCTTACGTGCCAGGAAGAGCTTTGCTATAATTCATGAAACGGGCTAGCTCGACCGAACAGTTCACATACTATATGGTAGAGAGCTAGAGAGCTCGAGAGCTAGAGAGCCAGAGGTTACTTCCTCGAACTCGTTTTTAATCAGTATCGGACTTGAGTACTTTCAGCCGCGGAGTGTTCGACGATCCGGTAATGCATCCAAATGATCTGTGGTTGGTAACAGAAAGAAAGAAGAATGCCAGTTCCGTAAAGCTGTATCCTTGCAGCCCACTCTGATTACATTTTAGGTCCTTTGTGTCAGGGAATTGGTCCACGTACCTATTACCGTCCGCACAATAAGATCGTCTCTCTCTTGAATACTAGAAGAAGAACAGCAAGAGAGGAACAGCAGCTGACGGATGCGTGCAAGTCAAACTTTTATTATTTCTAGGTCGAACCTCAATTTATAAACACTGGACACGAATCGTATCAATGGATCAGTACGCGTATAAGTATTTAGTATTTCCCACGATTCGTGAGCCAACGAAAGCAGCCGCACGCGCTCTGGTGGGAAAATCGCAACGGAACATTCTGACAAAGAGTGGGCGGCGGCAGGATATGACGGCGTGTGACACGAAGGGAGCGGAATGAAAATAAAAATAAGGAGTACACACCAGAGGTGCCAGGCGTAAGAGGAGCAGCAGGACAGGGAGATAAATAAAAGGGACAGAACGAAAGCCGGCATTAATTTGCGTTAAATGCATTAAAGCTTCGAAAAACAGCCGAGTGATTTATGTTCCCCGAGGGCTTGCAAGCCCCACCGCTTCCTATATTGCTCTTCGGGGGTCAAAATATTTTCCCACGTTGACGATACACGCGCAACGCGCCACTCGCGTATCGCATCCGCCGTATACAAAACACGGCCTGGTCCATGCACAGGAAACGGCAACGTTGTTCAGTTCAAGCAACCCCTGCGAACCTATTCAGTCTATCCAGTCAGGTAGCCTGGCTAATCTGTCTACCTATCTACCTTGCTAACTAGCCTAAATATCTGAGTGCACATACTATAGGAGGTTGTACATGTTGAAGATACCGATGACGCCAGTCAGGATGCACGGATAGGAGATAGCGTTACGCCATCTGCGTGGAGAGCACCTAGGCCCATGCCGTGGGAGATACCGAGGGCGGCGGAGAATCAGCGAGAGGGAGCGAGCGAGTAAACGAGTAAATGAGATAGAGAGCCAGTGAACAAGGACTGAAATGGAGGAGATACAGGCACCGCCTGGACACGAAAAGCTCACATACGGTAGCGGTAAGTGTACGTGTTGCACTGCGTTTCGAAATCCTCCCGAGACTACATCTAATACGCATTCGCAATCAGAGTTAAGTATGCAGGCCCTCCCCTTCACCCTGTCCACCCCTTGTCCTCGGGTGTAGCCCCTGAACCCTAACCAACCTCTGAACGGACGCACTCATATTCCACTGTGCAGGATGTCACATTTCACTGGAATTGTAATCGTTCCGGTACACGTGCATTTAGGTACGGCTGTGAGTACGTATGTACGAGGGGCTGTCTAAAGTTTTATTATTGTTTTCGATACACTATTACTATGGTCCGGTAAAATAGCATTTATTACAGGCTTTAAGATCGTCAACGAGATTACTACGTGTAACGGGAATAGGGATGTGGAAGTGTTGGGCTTCCTCGAGGGGTGTCCCGGATGGCGACGACGTCGTGAAAAACGAGAAGGTCTCACGCGCAGACGAGAACTATCCCTGCACCTTTTCCTCCTTCCAAGCACACTCAGACGCACCCTGTGTTCTCGTGGTAAAAAAAAAAGTTTCACCGTTACGGATGACGATGACGAAGTCGCGCCGATTTGCTGGATCGCGAGAAAAAAGAAAAAGAGATAGTCAGCCTAGGATAAATCGGGCCTCGGCTCGTTGAGAAATGAATAGGTAGACGGTCGTCCTAACGCGAGGGTAAGAGTTCTTCGGATCAGTCGCCATGGTAGACAAGCCAACCACCCTTGTTTTCTGTACGTCAGAATTTTTATCGAGCTGCCAATTAGACTGCACCGCGTCATCTGCATCGTGAGCTTCTGCCAAGGTGTCGCACCGGGCGAAGCTACTTCCTGGAGGCTCGTAAATATTCTTTGATTTCGTAACGAGAGGGTAGAAAGTTCGGAGGGTCGCAATGGGGATTAGTCGAATCCTCACGCTCGACTCCTGCTGGTAGGATTTTTACCCGGAGGCACGACCCGCATAGACACTATCACGCTCGGCACAGTCGCCATCGCCGTCAGCAAGAATAACATTCATAACTGCGCTGCTGAGCTCAGGTTAGGTACGTATATGCACTCGCGGCTCGTGATTCAGTGCATCGCAAGTTAAACCGCCTCGCGGCCGCGCACGAGAACGCTGTATAAACATTCGGCTAATAATAAAACCGAGTGCGCAAAGGCAGGAGGACGACAACGTAGATCGCGAGGGGACTCCCTTCGGAGCATGTGAATGTACGATTGGCCCCTACTCGCATCGTGTGCCTTGTCGCGAGAAAATAAAGTAGAAATTTAATTCCGTAATTAATTATCTCTATTTATACGTAATTGATGTCGTAGAAAGGAAGAGAATATTCTCTACGAACGTGGAAAGGACGAATTTCTGTTTATATTGATATACATATATATATATATGTATAGTACGTATAATCAAGCTTCCCCCATATACTTCTGGCTAAGTATGCAAGTATGCACATAGAGACTGACGTTCCTTGGATGAACTTTTTCTTCGTGTACTATAGATCAATTTGAAATATTGCAGCTATAGTCCAACCACGAAATGCAACGTATTGCTGCTGTACATTGTAAATTGATGATCACATGTACACGTACGTGAACTTTCTCACCAACTTATAACGCGGCCGTATACAATACAATATGCCTGTAACCAAATAGTAAATCTATCCCCGTAGTTTTCGTCTAAAGTTAAGAAGTCCCCAGAACTCGAAAAACAAACCACGATAATTTGTAGAGGCTGTAACGGTAGGGAATTCCCCGTCGTAACTAATCCCGCAGCATCCCTGCTATCTATGAACTGCATCCCGTTACCAAGCCAATCCGACATTTATCTCGAGGCTGCCTAACCCAGCCATGTATAACGTTCTTATAGGAGCAACAGTTTGCAATGCGCGCCTCTAACCACAACCAGTAGGGTCTATAGGAGATCGAAATGATTTTTCATCTTCGCGAGCCATGAAAACGGGTAACGTGGCATAACTTAAAAAAGGGCAGGAAAATTAAAGCGCGCCAAATTTGAATTTTCTTTCTTTTCGTCCTCCTTCTCGCGCGTGCCCCGCTTCGCCTATCTGCAAGTGCACTTTATCTCTTATCCGTCTCGTCCCTTCGTGTGTAGAAGAGAGAGAGGGATAAAAAAAGGAATAGAACACGTGAAATAAACGCGAGCTTACCACCCTGTAGGATGCCTACGTCGGTTAGAGCCGCTAGAAAATGCCCGAGTCCCCGCGACGCTAGTTGGTTACAAACTGCCTCCGATGATTTGTGCCGCAGTTAATCCCCCTGACATACGACGTTTCTGCCTCTGTGTGCTCATACGTTCGCCTGGCACGTTACACATAGCCACACCAACGGGCCGTGGCGCACGTAGAAATTGAATGCTTGCACACTGCGCTCTTCTTCTATTTCTTGGTGCACCCGTGTCGGCGCCCAACCGCTCTGGCACGTCCTGTCTTTCTGAGGTTATCATCCTACATCATACACCCTGGCGCAACTTGGAGCACGCAGCCTATGAAGGTGCCTACCTACCAGCTTGGCACTTCTGGCAGCTTCGTATTTTTTGTAGACACCCTATACACACGTACCCGGAGGACCTTTTACGTTAGAGGCGTTTCCGCTGTATATTTTATGAATCTAACGTTAATTGCTGGTGAAGCATGTAGGCCGTTTTCACTACAGTGGCTAGTATAGGTTGCAGGTGTATGAGGACGGTACTAAGCCTTGAATTTTGTTCGAGTGGGCCACTCGAGTCGTAGTGGTCCGATCGCCATTAATTAATGAACCTGGAACAATGTGATTGAGCGACTGTTTGTCGGGGAAAGGGGAATAATAATTTAAGCAGATTTAATTCAAGAATCTCATTCGACTGACTGCTTGCTAAACGATAAGAAATCGTTCTCCGTGAACTTTTACAAGGTACCGTTTGAACCTAGCACTTGGCCGTTAAAATTTCTTGATATGGATTGGAATTTAGTTCCTCGGCGCATTGGACGGCATTGGAAAACCAAACGAACCCGCCGGAGCCGCACAATGAGATTGAATGTACAAATGGTTGGGGGGCTGCCGCCGTACCAAGGGAAAGATTGAGATTGAGAAAAGAACCGGTAGGAATAAGCGGACTTCTTTTGAAGTCGGTTCACGGGCGAAATTCGAAGTGAATAAGCGCGTCGGGCTGAGCGCGGATGCTGAGTCCAAACACGTGCGCGTTTGAGTGACTTGTGAAAACAATTGAAGCCGACTGAAATATAGTGTCGGGCTTTATGGCGTCTAGCTCGTGCTCGGATACACGTGAGGAAGCGTCGTGTAACGTATGTTCGACTTGCCCGAGGACGCGTGAAAATGTCCTGACTTTGGGAAGCCCAGAGCGAGAAAAGGTGAGAGAGAGAGAGAGAAACAAGACGAGACGAAAAAGTGAACAAAAAGAAAGAAAGAAAAAAAGAAGGACTGGCTCGGTTTCTTTTCCAAAGAAAAGAATGTCGGATCCTTCACTCCTATCCGGCCACATAATTGCATTTGGCTGCTCACTAAAGTAAACAAAACTCGCCAAAGCCTGATTTTCTCTTCGGTCCAACTAGCAACCAGTAGTGGCTGCCCGTCGACAAACAAAGGAGCGTCCTGCCAAACAATGAACCAAAACATCCATGCGACGAGGAGGAAGGAAGTCGAGAGAGAGTCGGTACATAATCCAAATGTCCAGAAGGGAACAAACTTTCCCATGAATTTGTCGCTGCTAGAAAATTGACAATTGACGAGACATTTATCTCTCCTTTTTTCTCTTTTAAAAAAAGCCACTCGATTGTCCGGAACTAAACGGACCGATTCATTCCAGTCAAAATATACCGTAGGGTTCTTCTTTTTTTTTTCCCTTTTCTAACGGGCATGTAGGCGTGGGGTCTGGCGCTGTGTTTCTGTCCGTTCCGTGTGTTCACCTAGTAGTCTGTCTCTCTCCTTCTTGCCCCTATCCCCTTTCGCTCCTCTCTCTCTCTCTCTCGCTCCTCTACACAACTCTCTGGCCAACATGCCATTTTCCTCCCACTCCCAATGCGAAGAGCGCCCAACACACATTGCTACTTTTGCCGGTTCCGTGAGGCGCGTGTCCCTGCGTGCTTCTCTAGCGTGTTCAAACTTTCTCGGTAGCGCACGAGACAGTAACCAGACACGAATCTCACTAAAAATAGAAGTCGAGAGTTCTCTCCTTCTCTATGACTCTCATTCCTTCTCTTATTTGTGGATGCAGTGCAGTATACCTATGGCCTGTGGGAGTTCGTGGAGAAGGGAGGCCCGCCCATAGGAGGGCTGCATGGAAATGCAAGGGCGTCACGTATAAACCGATTAATGCATGCATTTATGCCTCCAGTCGTAAGCTCGCTCGTTACCCTTTAGCAAAAGGGTAACTCGTTTGATTTCTAGACTGTTAATACGAAATGAGTTTACAGGCATGAAAAGGGCGGTCCCTCTTCTGCCGAGAGTTAGTTCGTATCGATTGGGATACCTTACTTCCTCTGCCATGTATGTGTATGTACTGGCCCCTAAGAAGTACGTACTGGCGTCTCGTCCTACCGCGTCACGATTTGATCGGAGAATCGCACTATCTTTTTATCTAGTACAGCTCTAGTTACGCCTCTGCTCCAGTTACTAATTGCATTTGCGGTCAGCCGGAACCTCCGGTTAAGCCTTTTCAGTACCTAAATCCTTGCCCGGAGCCATTTGACCCATTATCTTTTTCTCTCTTTTTACTGCCCTTCGGAAAGTCAGGCTCATTTTCCTCTCTCGTAAGCTTCTCTTTCCTCTTTGTTTCGTCTAGTCCCTTGCACCCCTTGTCACACTACTCGCGGCTGCCTTTTGTCGTTGTCTCTCGGTCTTCGGATCTGCCCCTTCTGCGTCGCTTACCCCGAAGGGCGGCTTTTTTCATCATTTTTTACTCCCGTTACTCTTTTTTTTTTCCCCCCCATAGAAAAGGCACACCAGCAAACATATACCAATAGTGCTCGAGCCACGTCCCAATTCGCCGGTAGAATTGGCTAATTGGACCGACACTCTGCGTCGGCGTCGGCGTCGCCATCGAGTACACATGGTGAATTTATTTGCGCCGTTAATCGCTCTATTAATTAGCCGATTAATCGCGTCATTGCGATGTTTACGCGCTCTGGTCTCGTTCAGCCGCACGTAAAAAGGGAGTTCGAACGAATCAGTGAGAGACGGAGAATCGGAGCGAAGACGCGGACGGGAGAAAGGAGGAGAGAGAAGGACTCGGTGGGGATTAACTTGAAATTCAGAGGATAAAAAGAGAGCGAGACTCTTGTATCGATGTGGGGAAGAAACGGAAGATGGGAGTGCGAGTGCAAGAGTGAGAAAGAACAAAGGAGACTGAATTGGCGAGAGCAATCTAAGTGGCGAGCTCAGGTGCTACGGCCGAGTGCATAATGCAAGTCCGTGACAAGGGCAACCGACAAGTTTAACCTCCGAGGCAAATGTGGGCGACGACCTCGACGAATTCATCGGGCACGAATGCCGACGGAAAAACCCGAGGTTGAAAATCGAGTAAAATAGAAATAGAAAGCGGCGGAAGCAGAAATGAAAGCGGAAGCTACGTAGGATAGGAGATGAATGTGGAATCGTGGAAGCAGAGAATGAAAGGGGCAGAGAGAGAAAGAGAGAGAGAGAGAGAGAACGAAGATCCGAACTGCACAGTACGATGAGACGAATGCGTGTCTGACATAATCAAATTTGCGGTTCGATTTGGTTTGATTCGAATTGGACAGGGCCAGGTAGTTCGATTCCGGGGATGGCTAGTGGGTGGAAAACCGTGTGGACCATGTGATGAGGTACGAAGGGGGTAAAGTGTATGACCTGTAGTTACCTGACCGAACCTCGCCAAGCCACACATTGTTTAATCGGTCACGCGAATTGCCATTCAAATAACCAAACGCTCGTTAGCCCACTAACACTTTGATTCCCACTTCTCTGCAGCCAGCAGCCTCTCGATTCCATCCCTCTATTTCCGTCGCCGAACTTATCGAAGCTCGAGGATGACGAAGTCATAGAATTCTTTAGAGGCAAACCAGAGAAAATGGATGAGGATGCCCGAGGTTGTCCCAAGGGATCGCACCACTCTATGGTATACGATTTCATTATTTAACGTGCACTTCCTAGATTTACCTTCGCCTGTTAAAATCATCCAACCTACCCCTACAAATGTATCGAATTCGAGCCCCTGTCTCTGTATACTCTATGGGACACAGCTGCCACTTCTCGATCACCTGGATCCAATCGACAGCCTGTTTACCAAATTACCATGTACCCCCCCCACCCCCGAAAAGCTTTGCTTTTGTCACTTTGGATAAGAGCAAAATACATCTACGTGATGTGACCGGAGGGAAGGGCGGAGAATTCAAGAGCCGCTAGGACAGTATAGGACGATAGGACGTGGAGGGTGAAAGGAAGGAAGCGAAATGGGAAAAAGGTGGGACAAGTAAGTTCATTTCTGTGAAACGAGAATTCGAAAATAAATGCGTCCGATCTGTAGTTATACGGTTTGGTGTTATGCGTGCCGATGAAATGGGTAGGATTTCACTTGGCTCGTTGGAGTTATTAGTGACACGCAATGCGACGAAACACGAAGAGGGTCTGTATACATATATATATGTGAATGTCCACGTATAAGGGAATATTGTATATTGGAGCGACACGCCCATCGGTAATCTGCAAATTATTGTGCCACATTCCGATAAGCTTGCGAATTAACGCGACGGCCCGTTTTCAGTCACTTTTTACTATATCCATATTTACCGACAGTCGATCCATGAGTTCGATGTGACTTTTCCGTCAGATTGAAAACAATGACGTCACCATAGCAAGCCTAGATAGAATTTTTTTTTCATAAAGTATGCATGCGTTTGCACTGAATTATATTTTATTTGTCCACTTCAGCGTATATTTACATAATTTTATGGAAACCCACACGTGTGATTTTTTAAGGATTGCATTTATTTGGAAAATGTCAAAAAACATATTGAACTCGTAAACCGTCTATGTGAACGGGACCGATATCCTCCCTGGGCGCTCATCCTTTTTTTTGCTCTTTCTCTCCCTTTTTCCCCCCTTTGATTTTCATTCATTTATATATTTTTTTTCATTAATCCCAAACCAATTTCGTCGCTGCAGGCAGGGACAATGACCGCTAACGAATCTAATTGCGCAAATGGATTGAGTCGTAATGAACGAATAATAAATCTCACAATAATTGCGTCCACAAATATATCAATTCCGCTTAATTGCTGGGTACGGGACAGAGAATATAAAGACAGGGAAGAACGAGTGAAAATGTCCAGAAAACGAAAAAAAAAAAAATAAATAAATAAGAACAACGGGTAAGAATAAAAGGGAGAAAAAAGTTGATTCGGTAATTCCTAGCGGCACTGAAATTACCCAAAAATAATTATGAATCTTTTCGCAACAAGAAACAGCTGAACACGTCGCTTCGTCACAGAAACCAACGAGGAAACCCCGACGGAAAAAAAAAATATAAATTCAACAAAAATATTACAAGAAAAAAAAAAAAGACATCGCCGAAGAACAATAGTGTAAAGTCCCGTGCACACAGAGATACATCACGTCGCCCAGCGTCAGGTCTTTGAAATCTTTTGAAAAAAAAGGTGCACAAAGACTCCCAGTACCACGACACACAGTTCTAGCATACTTTTGTATTTGTTTTCCCTCCTCTCGTATTCTTCACGCTACAAGCATCCCATGTCTAACACAGCGTTGACGCGTTCATGCGAACAGGCCCAGTTCTATCAGTTCGGGTCAGATGCTCGAGATTCTAGTCTACTTTTACCTGACGGATCGATAATGCTTCCCGGTTTCAAAAAAACGCCGTACTCCAAAAAAAAAAAAAAAAAAAAATGAATAAAAAGTGTAAAGTTACAAAAGAGAAGAGCGTAAAATAAACGATGGCAAAGAGCAGCCTAACCTCAAACTTAAGTACAGCAAATCAAGAGAAAAAGCAAAGGAAAGGCTTTACCGAGAATCTCTTGCTACATCGCGATCAATGTCCACAAATTAACGGTAGAGCCGATCCCGTCAGTGTCAACGACGCGTAATTACAAGTTACGGGAGCGAACGGCAATCAAGCACTATTCTAGGGAATCGCCGTCATTACCGTGACAATTTGCCCGGTATTGTCTAACAAATTCATTCTTTCTGGGCCGTCACGCTCTGAAACATACGAATAACGCCTACTAATCACCTCTCCACTGTGCCCGACAGCCATACACGGTCATACATTCATGGCACATATGACACACATGGTCTCGCGAATAGCTTGCCATATCACCACGCTATACCAGTGCAATCCCTGTAACCTGCATGAGATATGTGTTCGCGTGCTGGTAATTGCGTGTACACTCTCGTTCTCATGTGAACAATAAATTACGATCGTGCACTGACGTTACGAACTGCGTATTGGATGTTACTAACTTCGTAGAGTTTCTGCCTGTGGATAATGGATAACCTTGGATTTTTAAGAGAGTGATGCATTGTCTATAAGCATCGTGCTATCGGTATCTTGTATGTACATACAGTGTATGCAGATAATGGGACTGGAACATGGATAGAGGTAGGTGTAACACTGTTGTAGAGATAATGGATAACGCAGACAGGCCAGTTACTTTATTGCTGTTAGTTGAGAACTTAAAGGTAGATAGATAATTGTTCGTTAAGGTGACAACTCACGCAGCGACAGAATCGTTTGAATGGCCTCATTATCTGTCAAAAAACAAAAAAAAAAGAATGTTCAAGAATTTCAAAGGTGAAAGAACCGTTTCGAAATATTCTTGAGAGTCGATCGATATTAGATGGTTCTTAGTCGGTAAGTGTTTAATGTCTGTTTACGTGTGTAAGTATAAATATGTAAGTTCGGCCATAACGCGTGTCTTGCAGAATCGTCTTGTATCAGCGATGAGGACACCCTGGGGGCTGATTCATCTGCACCGTCGAAATCCGATAAAATATCGCGTTCGATTCGCTCGTCACATTCACCGGCAGCCGAATCCGAGAAAGTTCAATTTATCTTCACACACTTTCTCTCTCTCTCTCTCTCTCTTTCTGTCTCTCTCGTATATTCTCCATCCCTTCGTTTCATCTTCCTCCACTACTTCCTTTCTGAACCCGATTCATCTTTCTTATTTCTCTGCAGTGCGATAGTCCGATGCCAGGATCTTGGAAATACCCTCCCTTCGCCCTCAGGCAAAGAATCATCCCTTACCGAGAGATACGGCGAACGGTATACCTACACCTTAGAGGTGTCCTTGAATCAGCTGCGTGCGTCCCTTCAGAAACCTCCAAGAAAATGTAATCGCCTTGCAGTTCCGTGAGTGAGATTGTCAATCTCGACCAGGATCGAGTCACCGATTTGATGGCGTTTTACCTTTTAGGTCTGCGAGGGTTGAGATCAGGGAATGGAGCAATGAAATTTTACAGGGAATAACTTGCGAGTATCCCTTATAGGCAAGATGCTCTAGAGTAGCAATATATAATCTGGGGAACCAAAGTGGCGGGAGCGAAAAATATTCTCCCGACTTAAAGGACCCACGTGATACCGTAGATGAGGACGGTTGCCTGTATTCCAGGTTCCAGGCGCGTCAAGCCGCTTTCAAGGTGACGATCGGTTTACCTGAGGCTTTCTCCGTAAAAGAGAGACTCCTGGCTGAAACTGCGCCGCTCTGGCATAATGACAGAGAAAGGGACAAATTGTCAGGGAGAGAGAACGGGAAGGGAACGGAAACCCACGTCACACAGATGCTAGGAGGCTTCGACGTCGGCCCGAGCACTCGAGGCACGCAGCTGTATTTAACAATGTGGGCTACCGGTATTCACGCCAGAGAGCAGGAGAGCACCCAAACATGGCTGAAGATCGAGGGGATCGGTAATAGAAAACGCAGAACCTGGAGTTCATCTATGGGGTAGTTAGGGGATAGGGAGGAGGTCGCTTTGGTGGTATGAAAAGGGCTGGAATATAGAAAACGAATAGAAGTAGGAAGAAAAAAGGAGGAATTTTCTAGAATCCACACTAAGAGAAATGGCACGTTTTCCCCAAACATCGATTCGGATATCGCCGGTAATGGGAATCGATCAATCTCTCCATTGGGATAAACTTTCCGACTGCTCCTACCGACCGTAAGCACGAACGTCTCCGCGTGTGCACGTGTTCCAATACGTCCATTATGTATCCACGTATGTAGCGTTTCGAAAAGGGAATCATTCCGGAGTGTCGATTCGATTATCGGAATTCGCTGATAGATGAAAGGAGAACTTGCGGTAAGTAAAAAAGTGAAGAGAAAGTACTTTAGCGAATAAAAGGAGTCTTCGCGGTCGCGTACGGTATACATATAGGTAACGCCGTGAATAATGGCTCGGGTTTGGTTGGGCTCGTCGTTCCTCGTACCAAAGGCATCGCGATAGGAAATGAGATAGCTGCGGTTGCGATGCTGAACATACACGCTATGGAATGTTAACGCGATTACGATGTAATTCATAAACTATGCCGTCAAGTCCGCCGTGCGGCGGAGGTACGATCAAAACACTTGCAAATTTCGAGGATCGAGATACTCGCTGCTGTACGGGATTATCCGATAATACGAGAACATTGGAATTTTGAGAATCCGACATGGCGTACTGTACCAAATATAGAGATAACTTATACGTATACCTTTATTTTGAGAAGATATTAACTTCGCTGCTCGACGTTTATCGATCCATTAGTATCTTTGTGTCTTACCTGTTTTATTGACTCCGTAAAATTGTATCGATATGATCTATTGGCCGTGGACGAAAAAAACGAGAAAAAAAGGTGTTGAAAGAAACATGGCGATGGTTGATAAAAAAAAATTCTTCTATAGAACGTAAACTGTGTATGCATCGAGAAGAAAAGCAGTGTCACTCGGTTCATGGGACCCATGCACACTTCAGATTCTAGGGGTTGCATCGATGTGCACTGAATATTCATGCAACCGAACCACCACCCTCTATTTTCATGTAGGTGCATATAGCGACCTGGACGATTCCTCCCCTATCATCAACGTCACTATCGCCATCATAACAACCTTCCCCCTACGTGCTTCTCATGAAACGTCAATTTTTCCATAAATATCGCCTCGCTAATCGAGTATCAGAAATACATGGAGTGACGAGCGTAATTGCTAAGTGGCGAACGGAATTTATGGGATTTAATCATCGAGCTTCTCGCGTTTCTCAACAAAAGTGACCAAGAAAATGGGGTAGCGCACGTGGCAAGGACATCGTAGCTATGGTATCGTTAGAATTTTTATCCGATAAAAATTTTCCAATTAAACAACTAATCTGAATAATTACTTGACCAGAGGGAAATAAAAGGATAGAGACAAATAAAAGAAGAGTGAAGATTACGCGTCGAGCACGTTATTACAGTTTGTCTGTGCACTGTCATTCAGCAGCTGGCAGCTAGAATAGCTATGTAAATGACCAGCGGCAAGAACCATCATCAAGATGATAACGAGACTGAGTTCACACGGGTGACTAACTGTTCGCTTTAAAATTGACACTTTGGAGAATATAAGAGGGCTGGAACGAAGGGAATGCAAGGAGGGAGAGACTCGAGAGAAAAAGAATAGCCCGAGAGTAAAGGATCAGAGGAGTGAAATATTCCTATGGACCGATTCAGACGCTACATACCTGCTGCGGTGTAGTTACTAACGCGTAAGGCAGCGTACGAAACTTCCCTTGGAAAGTTAGAATTGGAGAAGGAGAAACTTTCTCGAGGAAGCAGTCCTATTGACGGGAGCCCGGAGTGACGCCGAGTTTAGATATCGTAAACGTTCGAACGAGAATAGCCGTCGTTCTTGAATACCGAAGGTCGGTTGACAGTGGGAATCTACAAATAGTGAAGGACCGCCCGTGCTAGCACCCACTGTCAGAATGCTTAATATGACAGCTGGACCGGAATAAACCAGTAGATATAACGAGGAACCGATATGACAATGGCTACCGGTTAAATGCTTGCCAGAGAAACTAAGCCCGACCCGTTAGAAGGGTATCCATGTGCAAACAGCGAGAAACCCAAATCCTTCGTTATCGCTCTAACCTGACCGCTGGTTTAGATTAGGCTAGGGTTAGACAGTCTCGAAGCGGAAGAACCCGCAGGAACAAGATTCGGGAATTTCTTTTTACAAATCGGCAAGGGGGAAAACCGTCAAGAAAACTGTGAACGGTTATCAGCCTCTATAGCTACGGCTGGTGAGATCGCTGACTATAAAGGATAGAACCGTGGCTACGACTTGGAATAGACCAAGTTTAGGGACTGGCTGAGGGTTCAAATCGTAGAGCGGGATGAGGGACGGGGAAAGGAGATTCACTGAAGGAATTACGGGAACTTGGGAAACACGGTTTATCCGGGTCGAATGTCATTGAGGAATGTGGAATGGCTCTTGAGACCGACAGACGGAGGCACATGCAGCGGTATAGGAAGATATGATGAGATATAGGTTAGGTTAGGTTAGGAGATAGGAAGACGATTTCACTGGTAATTAATCTTCATTATAGAGTCAGAATTGGATCGATGACCATCGATTCGATTAAACGCGCAGCACTTGGCTAGGCTAACTGATTAGTCATTAATGATACGATGATGAGCAAGGCGGGGTTACGGTCGTTTCGCATACTCGTATACGCAACAGGAATTTCCATCAGTATTATATATTATATATATATACATATATGGCTTGTGAGGTTAAAACATCGCAAAATCCCGATTTAAGAACTAGCGTGTTTCATATCGCGAACTAGCGTCCCTCGAGAAATTCTGAAAAGCATCGGCCAACAACTTCAGGGTCCAAAATTGAAATATAGTAACATTAGCCTAATTATTTTTGTCGTTCCGTACGATTATTTCATGCGTTATATTATCCGACCACCATCATCGTCACATCGAGGGAACATCGAGGAGCCACACAGTGGACAGTACAGCAACCTCAGTCTCATCAGGAGGAAGCCGCCACCGGTCCCGCGAATGAGACTGGAGCTCCACCACATCAGGCACCTCCATCCATCCCACAGTCGACGACTTCCGAACTTAGTAGGAAGTCAGCTCGGCAGAAGACAATCGCCGGTACCGGCATCTCAGGAGCGAAACGTCGACAGTACCGAAGAGGACAAGGAGCTCCGGAAGGTACCCCGGCAGGGAAGTCATAACGCCCAGCGCGACCTGGTCGTCCTGACGGAGGTCCGGATGAGGATCACCTATGGACAGCAGATCCTAGCAACCTACGGCAACGAGTGGACACGACGCAAGGAATTCAGAGTCCCGCAAACAGGTTGCGGGGACTGCTTTTAAGGATCAACAAGGTGGATCGTCCTTCTGCGTATCGAATTGTACCATTCACAGGAAGGCTACGGCCGAGTACATCATTTCGTTACGCGTCCTTCTCGTGGGGTAGGGCGATGTAACGTTTCGATGAAATCATTCCGAAGAAATTTGAGTCCAGCGACATGCTTAGAAATTTAGCACGAGAACCAACGATTGACGGGTCCTTCTGCGTTTACGATTGGCTGAAGACCCGGCGAGGACAACGGAGCTACGGCTGGTCCCGAGTCACGAAGAACTTCCCTCGAGCCTCACTCTTGATTAGTCAGCCGTCTTGGTCGGTCTTAAAGTATGAATAGTCGTACAGAAATTGTCTCGTACCGTTCACGATAAGCGTCTCGTCGTACAGGACGAAATCTTTTCCATCTTCGCGATAGTCCCGGTTTAGTCCTAGGAGAAGATCGCGCACCGCCAGTAAGGAGAATATTTCGTGCCTACCGTTTGCACATTATGTTTATTCGAATTTGTTGATTAGAAATGGAGTATCTTAGTGCGATAATCTCTTTGACCCTGGAGAATCTAACAAGAATCCGTGAAACGCGCTTCTAATGTATTCACGAATATTACATTGTAATTATTGTTAAGAATCGCTTGTGTTGATTGTTATCGAAACTTGTGTATTGATTTTTAATTATCCCGCGACTCCTTAGTCTCTTGTATCTTAGAGGTTTTGCGTAACGTTTGATTTCCCGTATCCCTTTTACTGGACCTTGTATCGCATGGTATTTATTCTCTTTGTTCTCGAAATTAATTTTTTTTTTGATTTCTTAAATATTACTAAATCTCGAATAAAAAGCCATCTCGTTAATTTGTTACTGTAAATCGTTGAGGTTCTCAGCCTTCTTTATTCCGATTACCGTCTGTGCGCTCCCCGTCCCTATACCTTTCCGTTTCGGTCTAGCCAGCCGGATCTCTTTCCTGCTATCACACAAAAAGCATTCACATTTTTCCGTGGCACAACCCCGTGTGCCTGGTGCCCAGTAGACTTTCGCATTTACAGATTTTTCTGTCCTCCATCCTTGTTGGTGAAAAGTAAGAAATATCGAAGTTAGTGACGTAGGACTGTACCGCTACGAACAGCTAAGGAGTTCCGTCTGTCTCGAAACAACGTCACGGTCTATACCCAAGTGCGTGGACCAGCCGCGACCCACCTCGTCCTATCGGGCAAATGCCTGAACTCAAACTGGCCTTCGAGAGGACCTGAAAAAGACCATGGGCTTGGCAAGAAACGAAGTTACGAAGAAAATAAAAGAAAATTAAGGACGCCAAGGCGTGTGGGAGATGACGATAGAGAGAGTTATCTCCCTCCTCCATCTTTCCTTGGTTCTCTCTGCTCTCTCTCTTTTTTTTTCACGGAAATCGATGTTTCCTGCTACACTCGAGCCAATGGCGATCAGAGTCCTGAGGGGGGGGGGGGGGGTGAGGACCAATGAGCGGTGGAAAAGCATAAACGTCGAGTTGTTCAAGTTCTAACGAGACGAGGCAAAGAGAAGAAAAGGAGAAAGAGGCGGAGAGGAAAAAATGGCAAAGTTTGCCCCTCTTATGCTCCTTTGAAAAAGGGGTAGTAGCTAGTAGTCAGTAACTGCGAGGTCGGCGATCCAATAAGAGTTTAACAAACTCGAGTAACGATTCAAGTAAACGAGCCACGATCAGCCGTACAACCTTTTTATCGGACGTTTTATCCTCTGTTCGAATGATCCTGTCTCGCTTCTTCATATTCCGACCTTGGGCACGCGCCCTTTGATCCCTTGCTCCGACATTTATCTTGCGTGGCACTCGCTAAAACCCTTACGGCGTTGCTACCATTTTACGACTGCTTTACAAGCCTCTGTCGGGTGGCCTTTATTTCCTAACGTCAATAGCCATTCTGTTACGGTATATATATTCCAATGATATTTTCACACGCCTGAATAAACACTCAAATAACATATTAGGATATTTATAAGTATTTATACATTTTTTAAATTCGACTAAGGATTCTATTCTATAATATTCAAAGCTTTCGAGAATTTCCCTGAATTTCGAAACCCTTGGACGTTTAAAGGATCCACTTCAGCTTCCAGGATGGAGAAGATCAGGTTAACTAGGACAGCTCGCAGACCTATTCAAAACAGCAGCAAAAAGTATTTCATTGGTCGACGTACAAGCTCGCCTCTGCTAACCGAGAAAAAAAAAGGATACCGATCCACCGGTTTCTCCACAGACTGTAAAGTTAAAAGCGAATAGTTTGTTCGAAGGGTCAAAAAAGAAGAACTGCACTGCAAGGGTGAAAAACCGCGAATTCTCACTAAGCTGATCGTCAAAAATCCTGAGCGCCACAGTACACGAGTGAACCCTCAATTTTTCAAGACTCACACCCCCGTGGGCTGCAGGAAGTAAATAGAAAAACGAGACACGCAACGAGGGGAGGAAAAAAATGTATATGCTCAGTTCGAAACAACCTTCGATTTCTCGATTGTGATTTTTAGCCACGTCGACGAATTGGGCAAAGCGCATTCGTCTGCGACCCCGACGTGCCTCCACATCTGTCTGTCTGTCTACTCGTTTGTGATTCCCTGCAGGGGGTGACAACGCTGGTGTGTGTCACAGGGTGAAATCGGCTCTACCTTTGCAGTTTGGGACAGAGAGGAGGGGGGACAGGGGGGTTGTTAAAGCTGCCAAGCCACAAATTGTCGGCCGGTCCACTGGGCCCAAAAATATCAGATTACTGCGGGTCGCCGCAGTGTACCGACAGGGGTTGGTTGGCTCAAGGGATGCACATGCATGTACGACAATTCTCCAAGGACCTAGGTTAAATCCATGCGTTGTCTATACTACCCTCCTTTTTTTCACCTTCGTTTCCACCCCACCTTCATATACTGGAATGGCATACGGACACCGCCGGGCCTGAAACTAATTGGGGCGGGAGGAAGAGGGGGGGGGGGGGGGGGTGAAGCGTTAGAGAAAAAGAAAAAAAAAAGATTGTGTTTGCTTGAAGAACACGTTACGGAGAACTCGTTCCCTCGAACAAGGCCCCACTGGTTTAAGGGAAAGTCCCCTTTTGGCCCACTGTGAGAAATCTGACAGGGATAAGAAGAGGATACGTCCGAAGGTACTTTTATCCGAGTGAAAAATGTGTTCATAGGTTATATATGATTTATGTGTAATGGTTAGTATATAAAAATCGTCGTATACAATCTTGTATAACCTGTATAACATTTTTATGTAAATATAGTGCAGAATGAAAACTGCTGTTTGTATTACATTAGAAACAAAATACGGCAATGCTGCCGATGTGAGATGAGCATAATAATGAAAATACTGGGATGCTACGTGGGATGCGAGAAATTCTTTACAATGACAATTCGTGGATAGAATAGATTAAACTTTTAGCGGATGGCGAGAATCAAAGTTGAGCTGGAACGTTAATCCTATTTCCTGTTATTAAAATTTCAATTAATTTTATAGAATTTCAATGAAAAGGATTCAGTTGTAACGCACGATGAAATTATTTTGCATTCAATGAACTTATGATCATTGTTTTCGATAAATATTAATATTTTATACTAAATTAATACTAAGAATATGTACTCTGTATATAATTTGTTATAATATATAATAATTGATATAAGTTTACTATTCGTATATTCATCGCAATTCATACGGTTACCGAGGGTCCAATGGAATTTCATATTCACACAGATTCATATACTTATTTGCATATTGCTACTATTCGAAGAGTACAATTCTCCATTCATTTGTTCTACATTGGAAAACAACACGAATACATGAATTTCTATGTAATACGAAGAAGCATTACAAACAGAGTTAAGTATAGAGCGAAAGAGGGAGAACGGAGGGAATCACGATAAAATTGTATAATCGCGTACATCTAATGTATAGTATATGGTATAAATTTACAGACTACCGTCTGCCAGCAGTCGCTACCAACCCCCCCCCCCCCCCTTCCACCCGCTACTCCCTCACCGAAAAGGATCATTGATGGGACGTGATCAGAGGGTTTCGGAGCACATTTAAGATCTTCAGGGGGGGTAGAAAGCGGCAAGCACGTCGTAGATAATTTCAGGCTGTTCGGATAATTAAGCATTTTGCAACCGCACGAAAGTCACATATATCCCATTCGCCGTTCCTTTTCCATCTCTTCGCCCTCCTTCAACCCCTAAATCTACATGGCTATATACTTGTTCTTTGACTGACATGGGTGCGAAATGGCAGCAGCAGCAGCAGCAGCCAGTTAGCTTAATTAGTAATTATCTGTAGCGCACCGTCTAACTAGTAGGCAGACTCTAATTCCCATGTTTGAGACGCTCCGAATTGCGTGGGCGAGGTCTAATCAAGGACTGTTCGCGTTCCGTTATCACAATGTATCTATACGTACAAGGAGAAAAAAAATTTATAGTCCGAATTACTAGAGCAATAGTTGGTATTCGAACAATAAGAAATTCTAATAAGATTCGCGAAGAAAGGTATAGTCGATCCACGAGTTCAATGTGTCTTTTTTTTTGACAGTTCACAAGCAATGCAGTCCTTAGCAAATAGCACGTGGTTCTACATACAATAATGTAAATAAAAATAGAGAAATGAAATATGTTCAGTATCAAACCGTATATATGTTATGGCGTAATTTTTCGATTCACGATCACAAGGCGACTCCGGCTACCGATACAGATAACGTTCTTCGGGTCGCGACCCTGGTCAGTAACTACGCTCTCGGGTTGGTTAGTACAGTTTTGCCAATGCTCTCGGACGATTTCGTTATGGTTGAGTGGAGGTGGAGGTGCTCGAATCTACCGAGGGGAGATGGTCTCGACGTACCGAGTTGCCCGGCAGAGGAGAAGAGTAGAGGAACCGACGGAGACGTCTCCACGGACCGGCGGAAGCCCGGGTGAGATACCGGCGCCCCGCTGGAGATGGGCAAAGGGCTGTAGAGCGGGCGGAGTTAAGGTTTTGATA
>JARQSV010000029.1:8246-21000 GCA_030142285.1 Calameuta idolon | reverse complement strand
ACTATGTTTTTTTTCAGTGCGAGCCAATGCTTATTGTTGTTATCGTAATATTTAATAGACATTACACTGACTTTAAATATTTCTATAACTATAAAACTATAGTTGTCGTCATATTTAATACGATCGTTTAGTTAAAATACAGTTATCGCAACTATGTTTTTTTTCAGTGCGAGCCAATGCTTATTGTTGTTATCGTAATATTTAATAGACATTACACTGACTTTAAAGATTTCTATAACTATAAAACTATAATTTTCGTAATATTTAACCCGATCATTTAGTTAAACTACAGTTACCGCAACTATATCTTTCTCTTAGTGTGAGTCGATAAGGAAAACATGAAGTGCTCATATCCAGCGGAATAAATTACTATCTCTAAAAGAACAAAATAGCGTCAAAGTGCACGAATAGTAATTCACCGAACAGTAATAAATTTTTGCAGATATTTACATGTCGATCGTGAAATTGAAATACAGTGTATTCACTATCTAATCCGTCCAAATCTATGTTTTATTTTTATACAAAAAGTGTTGTACATGTACAATAGAATTAGTATTTTGGGCAAGGTGCTTTACAGGCGTGTAGCAGGAACGTTTTGATTTATTTTTTTGCCCCATTTTCAAGGTTATACACATATTCAGAATCCTTAAACAAAGCATAACAGATGCAAGGAAAAAAATTCTTTAAAATTGATAAATTAAATAGCGAATAAAAAAAACTTCGAGATTTGAGGTTCAAAGATTAACTAGTTAAAGTTTTCCGAGCGCGAAAGAGTATTTTTAATGGGTGCCTAAGCGGGAGTCCCTAATAATCACGAGCATACAAAACTAAACTGTATTGCCTTAAAATGATTTTAAAGATTTGTATTAAACTCCGTGACGCATAAAATATACGAAGTTTGAAATGTCTATATAATAGTCGACGTTTCAATTGTTTCCTTTCCACAAATCTAGTGGCCGACGACGATAACAGCGTATCTGACGATATATAACGTTACCAGCTACCCCACCACGTAAACTGCCTTAATTTAAATATAAGATCATACTCGTTCTTGCATCTTCCAATAATACTTTTTCCTGAAAAACTTCGACGACTCCACTTTTTTAAACGCGATACTTAATCTCTGAAATTGGCTGAGTCCATTGCATATATATTTTATCTATCAGATCTCAAGATGATTAGCATGAAAAATCTCCAATTGAAACGCGGACGGGAGCTTTTTCCATGTATCTTTGTAATACCTCGTTTTCTCAAATGACAATCATTAAAAGATTCTTAGCCGAAACTAAGGTTATTCTTTATCACGATGCTACGTGATGAAATTGCAGTACGATAAAAGCTTAGAAATTTCTAAAGACTATATCGTCTTCGCTCGGAACACCTTATACGCCAAAATGGTACGTAATATTTGGCGACAGAACCACCTGAATTAATACTCCTTGTAAATACAATCTACAGTATCTTCTAATACTTACAGTTGCCGCGATTCATCCCTACGCAACGCGATAGCGAAGGCTACGTTATATAACGTTGAGTGAAAGGGCAGGACTTGTGGGACTTTGTTACTAGCCTGTGGCACACGGATTTCATTAAGGATGAGCTGGCATCGGGCTGGTTGCTTCTGAGGACGAATATTCAACCCGGGAAAAAGTCGCCGTCCCTTTACGCACCGCGAGGGTGCAAACTACAAAGGGTCCCTCTCGTGGTTCGAGAAGCTCATTGTCCAGGGAATGTAGTCGTATGCAATTCCTTACATACAGTCCTACCTACCCAGTCCAGAATATTAGGGAAAGTTCTGCTGTAACGGGTTGGGTTTTTTAATTAGCGACCTGTGATCTACGTATGACTTTTACTTTGGTTACTTCGCCCCTTTTTCACAATAGAACGAAGCGCCAGAGAAACCTGAAGAAAATGTAACTGTAACTGGACTACTAAGGAAAAAAGAAAAGAAAACTACAACAGACCATAAGAGAGAAAAATATAAAAATCTCTGGCTGAGCTGAAAATGCATTCGACAATATGCGCTCTCTGTTTTCTTCTTTTTTTCACACATATATCCACGAACGAGGAATCTGAAGTCGAATCCCAAGTGATTCCTCTTACCAGCATCAAGATCCAGATCCTCTTGTTCGGTAAAGAACTTTTGAGATTCTAAGGTTTCCTATCCTTTTAACTCCTGACTGTCACCGGCTGTCTGAAGCCGGGCACAGAAGGAGAATTATGTGTTTACAATTTTTCCTTCTTACCGTCTCTTCCTTTAAGATTCTACCATTAACACTACTTTCGCGCAGTGCTGATGCACCTTGTGAAATTAGTGTGTACGTATCTTTAGCCACCGGCCGTCCTGGGCCTTTCTGGCACTCTCGTGCGCCATCATAGAGAAGGGCTCTGGGTCCAGGGCAAACAAGCAGACAAACAGGGCGGCTATCTGCCGCTCCATCTTTTATTTAGTCATTACGCGCACGAGGCAATTCTTTCCTAGCTTTAAAACGGTCCGCCAGCACACACGGCGCCCACTGGTCAGTCGCTTCTTTAGGGTATCCAAGACTGAAGCCTTAACCCTACCCTTTCCTTAGCTAAAACGTCCCTTGGTTAGTTTACCCAGTAAACCTTAGCTAACGCAACCTTAATCGCGCGACGCTGGACCGACAGTCTACTACCCTTTTCCACTCCGTTTTCCAGTGTATTTCCCTTCTCAGCATCTCAATCTCAGAATCTCTCAGTCTCTCGGTATCTGCCAGTCACCCAGCCTCCGTCTTGCTGGACTCTATATACTATCTCTTCGAGTCCAGCGACCTCATTCAATCAGTTTCCTCGTGTCGACACACTCCCCTCGTCGCTACCCTCTTTAGCAGCCCTTAACTCCCACGAGGAACTAAGGAACGACTCTTACGAATTCAATCCAGTCTTATGCCGACCGTCATTTCTAATTGATGGAAATTGTACCGTCGGGTCAAATTATCGAACTCTCTTTCGTTATAGGCAGTTTTCTTTCTCGAATATTCATCGTTCTCATGCATCATGCATTATGCTTATGGGTTATGTTATGTTCATGTAAAACAATTCTCGTGGTAATCAAGATAAAATTGGGACAAGATATACATATATGTATATATATATATCTTTCTTGGTAAAGCTACTCCAACTATTGATCACGCTCCCGTATTTTGATGAATTATTTCACGTAAACAGATAAATATATTTAGAGAAAGGAAGGAAAGAGGAAGAGGAAGGAAAGATACTGCTGTCTGTTTGTGACATTCTGGGATAGAGATACGGGAGAAGAGAGAGGTATTCTGTCTCTCTCTCTCACACTTGTACGAAATTCCGGCTAACGATGGTATGCAAGAAGTAGAAGCAGGAGGACGCTGGCCATTTATATTTTTTTGGAAAGTGCCTTTTTCCGGCATTTAGGTCCTAGTGCGAGAATCGGCATTGTTTTACAGGATCCGGTAACAACGGGCGAATGGATGGATAAAACAAAAGTGGGCTGCCACGTGATAGGGCTTGCTCGGATTTGTTGGAAAAAAATTAAAAAGGGAAAAAAGTAAAAATACTATCTGAATATTTTGAATAGAAGCAACTTCATTATCCGTGAAAAAGTGAACAAAAGAATAAAATTGTTGCTTTTTCACAGTTCTGCACGTGGTACGTGAATGCCTCTATAGCATCTGTTCACACTGTGCACTAGATAGAATAAAGTGCCTATATCGGATCAGCTCCTAATTCGGATTAAAAAATTTCAAATGCCTCCTAAGCCGACGGCATTGTCTGTAGATGTATTATTTTCCATCGTCGACTTTAGCCATCCCTATAGCAATAGGATAACGTTCAAAGTTGGCGCTGATTGTCACTAGCAACGGCTGGCTATCTTATAGACAAAGGTCTGCAAAACAATAGTCTGTTGTGCACTCGAAGTAGGAAGAAATTAAATAATTTATGCTTGTTTTGACATAACTATGTGTTTTTTTTAAATAAAACTTGAAACTTTCGTGTTACTCGAAATCTATTTTTCACAATAATTTCACCAAACTTTTGGTAGAGGAAATGTAAAGTATGGCGAAAACTGTCGCTCCGTAATGTGCTCTGTGGCCTGAGCGATGGTTTTATACTAGCAAACTTATCCGCGAGTGTTGTCTACTCTTTGAATTTATCTGCTTTATTGTGATCTAGACGTCGTAATGGCATAGTTTATTAAAATGTGTTATAGAAAAGAAAGGAGTGTGCCAGATTGTTGTCCTCTACCATTGGACCGTGTGTTTAATCGGCACAAGCTTAATCGTTATGCTTGAGGATCGCCAGAATATTTACCAGTTTAAATAAACACGTAATTTCTATCTTGAACATTGAGGAGATCCAATCAATAAACTGTCACTGTAACAAGGAATTGTCTGAACTCAACTCGGGTTGTTAAGTCTTGGGATACTGGCGAACGCTTAGTTCGGGCCCCGATAAGCTTAGGTAGTTGGGAAGGAACAAATCATGATCTAGTTTAGCAGTTCGGCGTATTGGGGTGCGTCCCGTCGGGTACTAACTGGGTTTTCATTATTGGGGATGCCTAGTCTCAGCCCAGCCAGGACCTTTTCCTTATCGAGAAAGTGATTAGAAAATTTGAACTAGAGAAACTATCTACAGGTAAATCTGACGAGGTCCTATCAAGGAACTGTCACTGTCCTACCTAGAGACTTAGGTTCGTATACCTTGTCGTACTAGCGGGTGCCTAGTTCGGGCCCCGACAGATTTCCATGGTAAAGAAAGAACCAATCGCCACGTAGTTTAGTCCTGGCTAAGTTTTCGTTATTAAAGATGCCTAGTCACAGCCCAGCCAGGACCTTTTCTTTATCAAGAAAGTGATTAGAAAATTTCAAGTAGAGAAACCATCCACAGGTAAATCTGACGAGGTCCTATCAAGGAACTGTCACTGTCTTACCTAGAGACTTAGGTTAGTATACCTTGTGGTACTAGCGGGTGCCTAGTTTGGGCCCCGACAGATTTCCATGGTAGAGAAAGAACCAATCGCCGTGTAGTTCTGGCTAAGTTTTCATTAATAAAGATGCCTAGTCTCGTTGTCAGCTCGACCGGGGCCGTTTCGTTATTAGGGAAACGACGAGGAAATTTTTATTAGGGCGATGATGATATTAATAGAGCCATAGTCGAAATCGAAAAAGTGATCAGATATATGCACTCTACCTTAAGGTACGATCGTCATCAATAAATATTAACAACCAGGTAATAGCAAAACATCAGTTAAAAGCCGCGATAGTAAAACAAAATATGTTTATTTTATATCATTTTTTATATACTATGAAAAGATACGGAACATAAAAACATAATCATCGCGTGCTATATTTTGTAACAGATGACAACAGTGCTTGATCCTTAGTAGAAATTTAATCGGGAGACTCTGAACGGTCAGTTTAATTATTCTGAATCCAATCAAGGTACTTTAAAGGCAATTTCTAGATACCGTTTAGGGTTGCGAAAGTTCCCTTTTTTACAGCCTCAATATTTTTGATTATATGAAAATGTACGATCGATTTAAAAATTAATTTTCTTACATACTTAATTTTATAAAGTGGATATACAACTTATAACAGTCAAATAAATCGCAACAGCAAATGATTTATAAATATTACGTCTAAAATGAACTTTCCCTAAAATAGGCCAATGGAAGAATTAAATACGTTAATGCTATTAACACTAAAGAAAAGCACTATTAATTCGGTCAAATGAACTGTTGTATTCGTTGCTACACGTAAACTGTTATTTGCTTTAAAAAAGCATATTCATCGCTTGTTTTTCATCGGATACTTTAACCCTTTCAGGATGGTTTACGTCACTGATTTCGATTCGAATCTCAGATTTAAAAAATTTAAGTTGGTGGAATAAAAGTTTGAAAAATAGTACAGATTACACAGAAGCCAGTTCACAGAGGATTTTGGGATCACGGATTTTGTTTTTGACTTCATTTCCTTTTTTTTTTACTGCGTTACTACATAAAAAAATTCATGACAATCTAGTGGCTTTTGACGTCGACGATTTTTCCGACCTTTGAATTATTTGGAATTTCATTTTTTCAATTTCAAATTCGCAGAGAGCACTATCGAAAACCTCAGGAAGCCAGACGTCATCCAAGTCGAAAGTAGTTCAGAATATAAAAGGGGATGGCTCAATCCCCTCAAGGGGTTAATCAAATTTTGACTGTACGCCATGACCTCAGCTAGAGATGCTGATAATACATGAAGTAAGTCGTTCATATCAATTTCTAAAATATTATTTTTGAAATACCAGAATTCTTCATTTATACGCGTCTCCATTTCTCCCCCCGGGCATCGAGTGAATAACGAGCGCCATTTCAAATTCAGAGCATCAAATTCTTACAATAAGAATAAATATTATAAGAATGGAACAAAAGAGATAGAAAATAAGTGTCGCGTGCGTGAACGTCGAGCCTGCAGTAGACGTATCTGCGGCAGGCAGCTAAACATATAGTGAATGCGCGCATAAATCTATACATAGAGAGAGAGAGAGAGTGAGATAGAGATAGAGAATCGAGGTACTTAAACGAAGAGAAGGAATACCGGAAAAGAATCTGAAAGCTGGTGACGCACCAGCGATCCAACTGGCAATAATAAATTACTCTAATATCAGCCGTAGGTTTAGCACTCATCCTCCAGCAACAATAGTCAATGGCCACTGTCTGGATGGCGGGGACATTGAAATTACTTTCAATGCCCCGCACATAATGCAGGAATAAAACGCACAAAAGCAAACGCACCGCAGTCCTGTTTTGATGCGACCATGCAGCAGCCGCCGACTGTGTCCTCCGCACCGTCTATGTACGTACATAAATCCGGATGGCGGCCACGCACGAGCATGCCTATAGTTCTATATAGTATACACAACCGGCTACGCCGTGTACCGTTTCAATGGGCGAGACGAGTATAAATTAACGAGGTGTTTGTTCGCTATCGCCACTTTTTTCCTGAATTAAAATCATCAGGCTTTAATAATTACACCGGTCGAATGTATTAAACGAGCCAGGCTGTTGAGAGACACTTTGGATCCATATATAACTGTACACATATATGTATTGCCACGCATCGATACGTCACGCTAAATATACATGCACCGTATTTATCACGCGAATATTTTTAATTTCTATACCAACGATCTCGCCAGTCCCTCGCGTCTTTCAGCTTCGCAATCCGTTTCTACGTAATAGTATAATAAATCTTGAGAAGACGGTACAATGAAAAATATTTAAACAATCGATCGCAGCGGTGGACCATTCGGTCACTCGGACTCTTATTAAAAGGAACTCCGTAACTAATTGTAAGACTGCTTTGTAGTGCAAATTCTTCATGAGGATGACTGGACTGCCTTGAACTGTAGCAACTCTATCACTAGCCGTATAGACATTCTCTTGACCTCTGTACGTCGGCTGAAATTCAGACGTCGCGACGGCTCTGCGACAACTAAAGAATTTCTCTCCTATAGGATTTGCTTCGGTCACGAAGACGGTGCGAGGAGCGTCAGCGCTTTATTTTGCTCTGCATACAGCTCCAAAGTGCCATACGAGTACGTACAATGTGTCCATGTAAGTTCATACGTGCATATGGCATACGAGCCTTTGTTCATTCGTTGATGTTAAACCTACTCCACAACAGCAACTCCATCCTCCTCCTCCTCCGCCTCCTCCTAGAGCTACGCTTATGGCTAGATTGCATTTACTTCTTGCGCCTGAATATGGGTGGCCAGGGAGTTGGTGCTTCTAATGCACACATCCTGGAACACGATATCTACTTCCCCATGAGACACACGAGGCTGCCGTCGTTCCAGTCTTCGGTTACAAAGTAGATCCCAGAGACGGGAATAATACCGCGGGATACGTGTTTCGTTCCTAATTCTTCTTATGGCATCGGTTCAACAGTTCGTCACTGGATATAGACTCGAATTGAGTCGGGAAAAATCGTAATATACGTAGAAATATTTACCGGCCGTTAAATTCTAAATTGTTTTGTGGGATTATTCCCTGCATAGGAAATTCCAATAGCAAAGGCTGCTAGGCAATGCTCATGCGACGATTCTGATTTATCAACGATCCGCGATATATTTATAGTCATAAATAACGAAAACTTGACATCCAATTACGTAATTTTGGACGCACTCAGTCAGTTCAAAGATTCTTCGGACATCGTCGATAATACTCAAATAGAAATTAAGTACTGCTGGAGGGGGAGAAAGGGTGGACCTGAGGTAGGAATACGCATTTGTTATTCCGTCATGGATGTCTATGCGTATACACCGACCAGTCTGCATAGATCAAAGAGCAAAAGTGCCGCTTTGATAGACCGATTAGTAAGCAGGAGTGACGTGCCATGAACTACTTTATTGCACGCGTTAGACTAACCAGATAAATAGGCAAGATCGTGCTCGCGAATTTACATAAGTCGATTTCCGTAAGGGGTTTCGTGTTAGCGGGTTAATCGTGACCTTTCGCACTTGGGTTTCGTGGGTTACCGACGAGTGACCGCTTTAGTGCACTCTAACCGTGCTTCAATGGCCCCAATAGCCTGTGCGTGTTACCACATCTGATCGCGCACTGACTTTAACTACGTTTAACGGACTAGCAACACCCACGACATCAATACCAGGCCATGCCATCCTTTTATAAGTATACGGACTTATTCACGGCGAACGCACTAGCTGAAGTTGGACGCTATCGAACAATAAATTCTGTTAATCGAGGCAGCGTGGTCTTGTTAAAGGAATGAAAAAATGTGAAATTCATGATCTTAGCAACGTTATGACGTTAACTTTCATTTCTTTAATACTGCCACCCTGCTCTGATTTATTTCAGCCGGTGTGTCTACCGTGAATAACCCTGTACATATCGATCGAGATTAACCTTAATTGGGTCACCAGCTAATTTCGTTATGGAAAGTACAAATAAATCTGCGACTTCTATTTCTTGCCGCACGCAAGAGTCTCCCGTACGTATGGTCAACGGATGTCGATAAAACTATAGTACCCTTAATTGACCTTCTTACTTATATGTTTATATCTCAAGTCTTTGGGTTTTCGCTTACAATTAGAAACTCAAATTGATACGTATACCGGGTTTGTCGTGTTGCACAGATAGGACGAAGGATCAGAACAGTATTTTAATGCCCAGCGAAGACGTATCCTTGTATGATAATAATGCAGTTGAAGTCGGGTGACGAGTTTCCGAAAGTTCTTATCGTCTATTGCCGTAAGTAAGGAATCCTCCGGATAGGACACCAAAGTTCCTCCGTTTTCTCGTGAATTATTCAGGGTGACGCAAAGCAGGAGCCATTGGATTCTGTAGGAGTGTATCGGTGGCGCGTCTTATGATAATTCATCCTGAAATGGAATCCATCCAACTATGGGCGATCCCTTGTTTTCTTCTACACATCGTCTCTTCACGTGTAATTTCTACGGATTGTATATGGATATATAGACTCTCAATGCGCCGGCTGACTCTAGCGTAATAAACGCCCATTGAGAAGTCCACACACGAGTTAGACGCTCGGTCACGCACGAGTCGGTTTCATTATCCAATTTTTGACAATTGTCCCGAGCGTCTAGCATTGTCTCCCTGTTAAACTCGACATGCTGTACACGTAGCACAAATTCATACAATGTGTCGCACGAGTCTATCTATCTACGTAGTTGGAAAACTTTTCAAAGTTTCGTATGTCGTTTAAAAATATTTAATCGATAGATTAACGGTATTGAATGCTTGCTTCGTTGTTCTATTTTTTTACTCAATTACTCCATTTTTTTACTTGTGGTGTGAAGGGATTTGTTTTGGATTTTTGGTAACCCGAATATCACCGTGATATTCTGGAAGGAAATGAAACAAGCGATGCATTTGGATGCTGTCACTGGACCGTAGGATTATAATTTTTGGGTAAACAATGAAATTTTGCATGTGCACTTTGCTTTGCGGGTAAACTTTTATTTAAAATATCAAATTCGATACAAGAAAAAATCTCCTTTAAATAATTAAAGCATATGTATACACGTACTTAAATGCCTATAGACGACGAACAGAATGAATAGTGGGAATAAAATTTTTTAGTAAAAGATCGATTTCCGTCCTGCAGTGAATAGCAGTAACGAGCCGAAGGGGATGTGTTTACAGCGCTCTAAACTTCTTGCATATACACGGTTAATTATTACACAAGTTTCTTCTCCTAAAAGGTCACGAATAAAAATTCGGAGGACCGCACGTGCGAGTGTAGTTACGTCTATGCATACCCAAGACGCTACGTGAGAAATGCATAGGCGTCACCAGAGCTCCCGTATATTGTGCTAATAAACTTCCACAAAAATAAACGTATCTAATGCGACGGAGTTACTGTCACAATTGGATTACAAAAAAATACGTTGACGTAATGTCACATTACAGAAATGCTAATTGAAATCATGTATCTCACAAGTAAAAATCCATTCACATCCCTTTCGTTTCGTATTTCTCTATTTTAAAATTGTTGTTCGGAAACTATTTCGTATCAGTGTGAAATTTCACGAAATAGAGGGTAGCAAAGAGGAATGGCGACCCAGCAATTTCCTATGAACATGAATATTCCAGCAGGTGTAATTACGCTGTAATTATCATATTTATTAACTACCGAATTGAGGTGTTCTGGACAGCAAGTTAAACAAAATATTTGACAAAATTTGGTGTACTACCATGACCATGAATAAGTACGCCACACCGTTCCCCTCCAACTCTCCTCGTCTAACTAATGCAGTTTTTAGTTTAATCACAGAAAATACAGGATGTTTTCAATTTTCGCCTAATAATGAAGAGGTGAAAAAAGATAAAACAAAAATAAGATAGCAGTTTTAATACCTTTCCGGTGTTTACAGATTCATTGCACTTTCAAACAGCTCCAGCATCCTCTTCATCTCTTTGCTATAAAGTGAGTGGACTAGTATAGTTATACATATACGCCATGCATGAAGAGTGAGCAGACTGTTTGACCTATTCTAATATTCATGGTGTCTTCTAACGAAATCAACTAAAATGTTGGTTTTTCACAATTACAGAGAATCTTAAGAGATTCAGGCAACAGTGGAAAGAGAAGGGTAGGCCGTAGACGACAGATCCCCCTCGGGAGTTGCAATTAACTCTTTTACCGCGGTGGATGAAGGTAAAGATCAAGATAAAGAGAAAATTTTAGAAAAGTTTCTACGTGGTCCTGGAAGTAACTAAGTGTAATTTTAAACCTGGAATCGACAAGTGGTGTCTATGTTTAAAGAAGTGAATTCGGTATAACTTTTAACTTAGTACATGTAATATACTCTCAATAAATTAAGTGCATTTTACTTAGAGTAATTAGAACTGCCTACATGACTGCGGAAAAGGAATCGTTAGGGATATGTGACCCTTTGCACATGACTTTTTTCTACCCCTATCGACAAACTACGATAGATAATAAATAACAAATAAAAGTGTGTGTGTGTGAAGAAAGTAAAGTGCTAATCCAATCATGTTTGTATCACCATACGATAAAGGGTAAATATTGTTTTCTTTTAATTATTTTGATACTCACATTTGTTCTGCAAGCTTGTATATTGGGCCCATAGACTTTGATAGTTCTTCACTCTTTGCCATGAGTTGATACATTGACTTTATATTATTATCGACAGCATCACATGTTTTGCATACTGCATCTCTATAAGTTTCTAAACAGCCCACTGTTAGGGCAGAAGCCTGTAGCATAATTTTATAAAGATTATATCTCTTAAAAAATACAAAAATGTAAAGGGTCCATACGTACACTGTGTAGAATAGCAGCAAGATTCTCAGTCAATGAATCTACGGAGGTAGCTATTTTTCTAGCTTCCATTTCAAGTTCATTCAAAACATTATGATCAAGTAGGGGAAGCTGTGGTGTCAATGCTTGTCTATAAAGGCAGGGTGTTGAGCTGCGAGATCCAGGAAAAGATGGAGTTTCTCCTTTCTTTGTAACTGGACTAGACAGTTTGATTTTATTCTCCAAATCTTCAGCGACAAATAGGACCATATCTCCATCCTGCATAACAGTGCCTTCTAACTGAAGGTATCCAATTGCTTTGTGATAACTTGGGGGATCCAGATCCTCATCTTCATCAGGACTAGCTCCACCACTTCTTAAATCCAGTCGATCTGGCCTGTTGCTCCCACTATCTATTTTCTCTAAGGCATCTCCCAAAAATTTTTCATCGTCCAAATCTGGTGATTCAACCAGAGAGCGTAATTCTGATATCGGAGGTGATGATTGTGAATCGAATGATATTTCTGAGTAAGATGCTGTCATCTCATGTAGCTGCAATATTATTATGGTATGTAAAGTTGAGTAAAACTTTTTGCTGTCTAAATAATCTAACCTTACTCTGTCTTCGTCGTAATCAAGATTTACAGTATTCTTATCATTTTTAACTGTAACGTTTGGTCTTGAAGAAAATTCCCCTTCTTCCGCGTCCATTTTTTTAAAAACAGATATTTGACCCTTAGTGTACGGTTCAGGATCTTTCTGCAGCTGACATCGCACGTTTTTGTAAAATGACGTTCAACACAATTTGACAGGTTTTTACAGATGAACTAGAAAACAAGGGTGCGTTCAAAAATCTTACTCAGGGTAATTCGGACAAAAGTTGCGTCTCTTTTTATTATCGTTATTCAGAAGAGAATAGATTGATACCAGAGTCGACTCTAGAGAGATTTCTGAACATACCC
>JARQSV010000025.1:152101-185606 GCA_030142285.1 Calameuta idolon | reverse complement strand
GACGGAACATGCATTATCGACGGAGGCGATGATCACAAAATCCTACTCCTGGACTCACCGCTACGATTTAGCGCCATATTTTTGGTATCGCCTAAAACGATAGCGTTGTGCATCTCTCTGCTCATCTCTTCCTTCCTTCGTGTCCTTATGGCTGCCTCCTCCAATGAGGAGATGTGCCAGCCTGCTCATCTCTGCTAAATACTAGAAGCTGTCTGTCTGACATGATCAGATGGTAGCTTGTTTTCTACTGTCTGCAGTAGAAAGATGACGACATTCAGTTCTAAGTAGGAACTATTGAATTAAAATCATATTTAAAAATCAAATACTGCTTTCGTATTACACATGATAATTTGACATATTTCATTTTATTTGTACAGGTTGGAAAATTGTGAAGTTTGTGCCACTAACAAAGCAAAGTACACGTGTCCAAAATGTGAGGTTAGAACATGTTCTCTTGGATGTATTAACATTCACAAAAAGGAATTGGATTGTGATGGAATTCGAGATAAAACAAAATTCATCCCACTGAACACATTCACCGATTTGGATCTGCTTAGTGGTACATACAAATAAGATTGAACCAAATCTCTTGTTACTTTAAATTTCATTACTGATTTTAATTTTCCTCATTTTTTAATTAAGACTATCGATTACTTGAAGAAGTTGGTAGGTCTGTAGACCAATTACAAAGAGATCCTGCAAAAAGGTATACGCGACAAAGCAATCTCCCTGTGGTAAGTTTTCTGTCAGTGAGTCATCAAATTTCTAATGCATTTCTCTTAACATCATAATATTATTACAGCACTTAAATAAATTGAAAACAGCAGTTAAATATAGAGAAACAAAACTAGAATTTCTTCCACAAAACTTTAGTCGTCATAAGGAAAATACAACATATTTGAAATGGAGTACAAATGAATTATTCTGGAGGGTTGAGTGGATTTTTCCTCAAGCAGAGAATACAAAATGGGTTGATGATAGGTAATGATCCAATGCTGTATTTGAAATACTCATTACAGCACCCAGGATAGGATATACTTCAAAGAGGAAAAGTAATGGTATAATTATGTTTCAAGGTTGTTGGAGTCTGACCGATTATCTAATCTAGTAGAAAAAGTACTAGATCCTATAGAGACATCAAAAGATAAGAAAATGGATATTGAGGAATTAAATATTAAAATGATTCTAAGTGACAGATTACAATTTTACCGTGCCGCTGGATTGCCCGGAATAAAGGTTTTATTGAAAGCAGAAATGGTTCAGAAATCTGACACAAGGTGTGTATAACAGATTGTTTAACGAATTTAAAAAATCCTGCAATAATTATTTTCTTTTAGATTTTACGAATTAGATGTAACATTGACGCTTAAAGAAAATTTAGCAAAGAAAACAATAATAGAATTTCCAACCTTATATGTAATACTGCGTGATCACTTGGATATGTATGAAATTATAGATACTGGTAAGTGTTGCATACCCATTTTCATAAATTATAAAATAGGATACCAAAATTACAAATAAGGTATTAAAATATTCAACACCCCTAAAATATACATATTCCTTAGATGAAGAAGAAGAAGTAGTGGAACAAGAAAAACCATTTAACAATTCAAAAAAAAGAAACTTACAGAAAAGAAAATATCCACGGAATCAAAAAAGCAAACAAAAAGAGGAAGGCCCAGTGAATTTCTTTTTTGATACCGCGTTAACGGATTCAGAGGATGAAAAAATGCATGAAAGGAGAAACTACCCCAGCAAATTAAGTATTCCAGAGTATAATGATTTGGTCAAAATGGAACATTAGAATAACATTATAATTAAGATGACAAAGACCTTAGAAAATTCATCAAGATTCCTTGTATATATTTGTATGAATTCAATGTTTATTGTATATATATTGTTCTTACGAGCAAATGCAACTGAATTGCATACAAATATTATAACATTAATAATAACACATGTTTCATTGGTACCATTCCCCATAGACAATCTACACATCCCTCCTTATGGTATACCGCCCAAAAATATTTTCCTAGTAGACAATAAATATATATTTTACCTTTTTTCACTCCTACATGGATACTTAATAGCATCGTCCGTAAAAGGAGCTTAATGTTTCCACAATTGAATCTTTCATACATAACTCATACGTGTTAACTTCCATTATAACACATATATGTAGTGGTGAATAAAATATATAATCGCAGGAATTCGCATATGAATATAAGAGTTGGAATGAAACAAATTAGCAACGTAAATGCTACTAATGTTAACACCAAGGATACATCAGAGATCGTAATACTATTGTTTTATAAATGGCGATTGTAAATATTGTATCGATGAATTAGGATTTAAAGAATTATTCTAAGGAGGCAATAAAATTTTTCACATATAAATTAATGGAGTTTCAAGTCTTGTTTCTTTGTTGAAACATTAAATATTCTTTTGATATTTAAAAAAGGTCGACGATATTACTTGTATATATACAAAAAGAATGCTTTACAATATTTACCCAAACTTGGAGAAAAAAATTTATTTTTCCTTGGAGAGAACGCAGTAGTTGACACCTCCTAATCAGACCAACGCTTGACGTGTAGTTTCTGATGCAACAACGATTGGCGATTGGTTTCATTGACTAAAGAATAAAGAAGTAAAGCAGGAAGACCAAAAATGCAACTAGGCCAGCCACTGCTTTAATGTACATTGATTTACTGTTAAGGTGTGCTGCATCTTTTCTATATTTCTGTGACAACATCGATAAGTTTTGCGTCTTTGTGTCTAATTCTGCAATTAATATGTAAAGTGTAAGTAATAATAGCATAATTGAAACTGATTGTCAAAAATTAATAAAATTCTTACCTGAGAGAACTGTTCCTCTCTGAAGAACATCATCGATATTTTGAACCATAATTCGCTGTACGTCTTGCAATTGAGTGTTCAGAGCATTCATGTTTCTACGGGATCTATTGTCTGAGAATACCTTCTTAGCCTTATGAATGTAAGTGTCTATGAAATAAATATTTGAAATTAATTTAGAATTATATGACATATAATAAATTAATATCTCAATCATCTTGTCAATGTATTTACCAAATTCGATAAAATAGTATGGCCTGGCAACTGTATTAACCCGTTTCCCATACTGAGAATGAAATTCTTGTGCAATGTCTTCTAAATAGCTATATGCAATACGTTTACTGTAATTCCTCTCACACAATACCAAGTAACAGACCTCATTCTCTATCAAATAGCTGTAAGGAAAATAATAGCAGAATAAAATGTGGATATACAGAATATCAATATTATTCCAAATAAAAATACCCACTGAAAGAGATATGGTCCAGTTTCTATAGTGCACCTTGCAGGAGATTGCGGTCCAAGCTTCCTGAAGAGCATTTTAGCCTGATTTTGGTATTCCAAGATACTCTTTCCACTCTATACAAATAAAAAAAATACACAACCATTACTCCGACAATAATTACTAATGCATATGGATGAAAATTAATATAAAAAACATTAAAATTGAAACTGGGCATTATTATTGCATACTACTCTAAACATTTCCGTATCAGCAAAACCTAGTAGATACAATATATAAAAAAAAAAGGAATAAATTCCTTAACTCAATGAAAAAGTGACATTTCATCATAAAAACGCTCTAACCTGTTCATCCTCCTGCATACTTGCAGCCAACGGCAGACCATCTGATATCCGCGCAATCATCGTTAATAACACCATTTTTGTAAAATTATATACAATTCGACTCTAAATATTTGAAAAATACTTGAAAAATCAGGTCGCTGGTACGAGACCGACGAGACTCAATATCGAGAGTTCATTTGTACGGCGCTGAAGCACAATGTGGCCAAATCCTGAAGTTTTCACTGAAAAGATACCACGTCAGTCACTGCCGTCTCTACCAGTTGGAGCAAGTGGCTATAAGTCCGCCATTTTATTAAACTTTACCATCCAATTCATTACATTTCTGAAAATACATATTTATCACTATACTAAATCGATACTATAGAAATTCATTCCACAAATAAAAAAACATATTAAAAGCACTATCAATTTGATTAAAAATAAACTGAAAGATTCTTTTGATTTCATCGCCAATTCATCGCGTATTGCATCAAGAGACTCGGTCGAGTCTCGCGCCAAATACAGGCAACCGGTTGTTCATACAGGGCACGGACCGCGGAGACGCTTTACCCGCATCAACTCTTATAATTACGTTTGAAATCAAATATCCTCTGATCCACTATGTATGAGAAAAAGTTATGAATGCATTCAGTATAGGAATTGAATGTTTCGAGTCGAATTACCACCAAGATCAATACGATTATTGTACAAGATCAGGGCGTGTTACAATGTAGATTTGAGTGCTTACAACTTCTTTATTATACCCCGTTGAGAAACAAAAACTTGTGATATTCCCTCAAAAAATACTTGCGTGTAACAAACTATGCCAAGTATAGGAGCGCATCGTTTTAATTGTATTTTCAAAATTTTCTATAGAACTTTACCAGATTCCTTATCGAGTACTACTTGGTGGCTCCATACCAGAGATTCTAAAATGAATATTCGTAAAAATAATTAATATACGTACAAGTAAATGAAGCCTTCGATAATATCTTGTATCTTGAATGACTTCGGTGTTTGTTTCCAAATATTTTCTGAGGAATCCCTTCTCTTCCCGCCATTTAAACTGTCAGCGCTGTCTGAAGTAATTACAGTTGTTCAGCGCAGCTAGAGCCATCTACAAAACACTTGCAAAAACACAAGTATTATTATTTTAATAATCTGACATTGCAAAATGTCGACTGACAATTAAATTTTAATGCAAAATCCGAAAGGAAGTAAGCAGAAGATGCAAAATGTTCGTTTACTATCATAGTAAATGTAAGTTGAATATTTTCAGTAATGCTATTGATTAAAGTTACGAATACGCATTCATGAATGATGTTTACACCATAATAGTTTTTTTGCAGAAATGAAAAAACAAAAATTGCATATGTAACGCATAGGTAAAATTACATGCAAATAATTTCCTCGTATGGCCGTAGGATGGCGCCAGTAATCAATATCGAACTGGTCAATAATTCCTTGGCATTCAACCAACAGGGTAGATGTACTTTTTATTACAATGCATTTTCGATAAGGTTATGTCATGTTATTTCTGTGGGATGTTTTGAAATGTTGTCTATTTGGTTGTGCAATGCAGTGCAATGTCTGCCAGAAATGAAACAAATGTTAAAATAGTGCGTTGATATTCGCGCACAATAAATTAAACCAAAAGAGAGACATGTAAAATTCAGAAAGTATGATTTTCACCCAACGAAAAATGAAGCAATTTGTTTTTACCATAGTCTGTGTAATATTAGGTAAGCTACTCTTTTGATTTTTGTTCCTTAACATTTTATAGGTTATGGCACGCATGTGTCATGAGATTCAACTTCTCTAACATATTCCCAGCTGGAATTGAGATTTGTTTTCATTTGTGCTTTCTTTTCTAATAATATTTTCTATTTCATTGGTTACTTTTTCAATTTCAACTTACGAACATACGTGAAATGTCAGCTACATTTCTTTTTAATATAAACGTATGTTGAAAAAATAATTGAATTAGATTTTTATTATTCTATTATAGTTCTAGGTTTCTACAAATCATGGGCACGTACGGATAATGAGCACAGCTTATTCAGTCATCAACACCTGACTAAATCGACTGATAACGACATAGAGCCTTCTGTGAATAAAGCAAAAAATGAAAATCCTTCCGGTTACGTAGAAATTAACGATCTTCAAGAGGCAAATAATCGGATACGAGAACTCGAAGACAAATTACAGCGTATAGAAGTCAAGATTGACAATCGCGTACCGAAAAATTTCCCGATTGTTAAATTTCTTAATTACAAGAATCGTAAAAGAATTTTAGTAACCGGAGGCGCCGGATTTGTCGGTTCCCATCTTGTTGATCGCCTCATGCTTGCTGGCCATGAAGTGACTGTGGTTGACAATTTTTTTACTGGGCGCAAACGAAACGTGGAACACTGGATTGGCCATGAAAATTTTGAGCTTGTTCATCATGATATAGTGAGACCACTTTATCTTGAAGTTGATGAAATTTATCACCTTGCCAGTCCAGCCAGTCCTCCACATTATATGCTCAATCCAGTGAAAACTATCAAAACTAATACATTGGGTACAATAAATGTGCTTGGTACGTGATTAAAAAATTAATAATTAGTTTTTGAAAGAGATTTCATTAAACTAAATATTAGGATCTCTTTATCGAAACTATTTCATTACAGGACTTGCTAAAAGAGTTGGAGCTCGGGTTTTGATAGCTAGCACTTCAGAAGTGTATGGGGACCCTAATGAGCATCCCCAGACAGAAACTTACTGGGGTCATGTTAATCCAATTGGTTAGTCTGTGTCCATAATATTTGCTAATTATATTGTTATAATACAACATGAAACATTATGACAGATGCATGTACGATATTTCAGGACCAAGAGCTTGCTACGATGAAGGGAAACGTGTTGCTGAGACACTGAGTTATGCTTACATGCGACAGGAAGGTGTCTCTGTAAGAGTTGCTAGGATATTTAACACGTTTGGACCGCGAATGCACATGAACGACGGTCGTGTTGTTTCGAATTTCATTCTTCAAGCTTTACAAAACGACTCCATCACTATTTATGGCGACGGACATCAAACAAGATCGTTTCAGTATGTCTCCGATTTAGTTGATGGACTGATTGTGCTGATGTCCTCAAATTACACATTGCCCATCAACATTGGAAACCCTGTCGAACACACTATTGAACGTAAAAATTCTTTAACATTCCTGGATCTTACCTAATAATTAATTTATTGCTTAGTATTTAATTTATTTTACATTTAAAAAATCTTGTTTTTCCCCTTCAACATTTAACGCATTAAAATTACGGTTATACTAATATTTCATACTTAATTGTTACAGAGTTCGCTCTAATGATAAAGAATCTAGTGGGTGGTACAAGCAAAGTTGTAGAGCTGGCAGCAGTGGAGGATGATCCTCAAAGACGAAGACCGGATATAAGCCGTGCCAAAAAATATCTGGATTGGGAGCCAAAAGTGTCGCTTGCTGAAGGCCTCAAACGGACGATATCTTATTTTGCAAAGGAGTTACAAAGAACGAAACACTCTCAAAGAGATAGCTTTGAGATGGAACAACTGCCTTCGTTTAAAAATGATCATGACATCATAGAGAATTTGTAGAATTCAATCAATTATTATGAAACTGAAATAACTATGAATGGGTACACTTCATTGAGTGAACTGAAGAAGATTAGTACCTCTCGAAGAAATTGTATTGAGGGAAACATTCGTGGAAACAAAAAAGCAAGTTTCTATGCTGAATCATCGAAGAATCTATTCTCACAAGAAATGGCTTGTCCAAATTCAACTTACTGAGAGAGCATGAAGTACTTTATGATTTGATTAGTGCCTGGCCATTCATTAAACGATATATACATTGAGGATAAAAGAATCACACGGGAATTGGAAAAATTATGTCATGATGAAGCGATTTGTATCATGGTGCAATTTTATGAATAATAATAGAACATTTTATATCATTGAGAATTATTCGTATAAAATTTCTTGAAAAAGTAAGATTTGAAAATGACAAAATGAGATTATTTTACATGAATGAGGATTTACAAAAGTTTGTAAACCTTCGTACGAAAACAAGCATTAAATTATTGTGAAGAAGTGGTTGTGATATTAGGGACCTTTTGTAAACAAACTGGATGAAATAGATTTCCTGCTATGAATCCATTTTGGATAATAAATGGTAACTCACATATCATCTATGTGGACCATAATGTGCCAAAGAATATCTCCATATTCAGCTAACATTTTGAATTGACTTTCTTGGTATTCAAAGTATTGATCAGGATTGATCGTACAAATTCTCTTACATATTGTACCTGCTATACAATTTTCTTGCTGAAAATTTGGTCTTACTTTTATTATCCGTTGCCTTAAGATCTCCAATAATATCTCAGCTTCATCTCACAATCAACATGCCAGCATCGATCTTACATTTTTTTTAGTTAATTACTGCTATATTCTGCTATAGAGTTCATACGTAGGGTAGTGTACTCTTAGAATATGGTATTTCGATAGTTTTTTATGCGTGATATTACTTTAATTTTGAAAATTATTATATGATTTGAACTGCACTAACAAAAAATTATTTAGGTGTGGTATAAATGGATCGCCCTGAGGTTTACTGACGGTCATTTCTCTCTGCTCATACTTCTGTTACGTAATGTAATGATAATTTTGTTATTCGTTGAAATGACGTAATGTGTAATATGTGTAGTGAAGGATTAAAGGACCATAATTTATATGTATGTATATATATTAGTTTATATGTATAAATAATATATATTTATGTGCAATTATTTTGAGTTGACATATCCAAATTTATTTCCTCTCAATGATCTGCATGAGAGATATGAAGACGTCATAATATGTAATAATGCGACTTACGTAGCTCGTTACAGATGCCGCCCCCTGGACTATATGGCTACAGACCATAATTTACTTTCGTATTTGTATACAATAATATTATGACAAGATTTGAAATAATTTACCCGATATAACAATTTTGAAAACAATTTATTTTGCTATTTTACGAATTATTGAAAAGGTCGACACCATTGTTGTATACAAATTGTATTGATTAAATCGAAAAAGTCATGAACCGTGTCCAGAGTCCTAACGAGTGCCAATATACATAAAGAAGAATAAGAAGAACCGTGTCTAGCGTGGCCTGAACGTTTAATTATTAAAACGCCTTGATGACGTGATATTGTATACAAATTTGGAAAGAAAATCTGTGTTTCAAGCGATTTTGCTTGAGTCGATTATTATAGTCAAATGCACGCATACCCGATTGATTTTTAAAGTCGATTTTCTTAAAAATGAAGCCTGTGAAGAAAAGATTTATTCTACAATTTCGATTTACTTATTCATGAGAAATCAGCTTCCTTTCCGATTGAGCCATGTATTTCGTTCCACCCTGTATAAATTTCGTTTATCTTCAAAATGCAAATATTTTATTACATACAGCTCAATAATGGATGCCATTATAGCACATGTAATTTCAATAAGCAACTGTATAATTATATATTGTTTTTCTTAGAACCAGCAGAAAGTTATCAAATGATGTATAACTAAATTTTGTCAAAGGTTATAAGATATCAGTATAATCTTTGAAAGTGCAAAAGTCCATGTCTCACAAACTATACATCAACACATCTCTTTCAACAGCATCAAATCAGTCAATATTCAACCATTGTAAGATAATGTCTGGAACACTTACTTATTGTGTCTTAATCTTCATACAGCTAGGTTTAATCAATGGAAATTCAGGCTCCAATAATGGAACTATCTGTGCAACAAGAGAAGCCTTTAGATTGTGTTCATATAAAAGCGTTTTAACCGAAGTTAATGAATTAAGAGAGGAAGAACGTCTTGAAATCTCTGATTTGGGTCTTCTTTCAATAGCAGCAGGAGCTTTCAAAGATCTATCTGTGACTCATCTGTACCTGAATCAAGGAAACCAGATATCAGTTTTGACAACAGATTCATTTAGTGGTTTACCAAAACTAAAATGGCTTCATTTAGACAGTAACGCTGTATCACTTTCACCAAATCTCTTTGAGAAATTAAAGAGCCTAGTATCACTGTCACTGGTTTATAATCGAATCAACAATATACCACCAAGATCCTTCAATGGTCTGACCAAATTAACATTTCTTTACCTTAATCACAATGATATTACACACATCCCAGCCAACGCTTTTCAGGAAGTCAACAATAATCTCATGTACTTGTGGCTCAGCAACAATAAAATTAATGAAATTGAGCCTGGAGCTTTCGCAGGATTGACACAACTAAATCGACTGCATTTGGAATCAAATCATTTGACATCCTTGCAAGCTGGATTTTCTGATGGTCTCATCAATTTGGAAGTTCTTTTCCTTAACGATAACCAATTAACATCCTTACAGCAAAACACATTTACCAATTTGGGTAATCTGCAAAAATTGTATTTACAAAATAACAACATTGCAAGCATTGAGTCCGAAAGCTTTGTGGCTCTAAGGAAATTAGAATTCCTTCAACTTAATGGAAACCATCTGACCATCATAGATAATGGAGCGTTTGACGGACTTATTGCACTCAAGGAATTGCATCTTTCGAACAATGAAATCCAAGAACTGAAGAATTTGGTTTTCAAAGATTTACAAGCTCTTACTTCGATTCATCTAAATAGAAATAATCTGACTGATTTAGATATTGAACGAAGTGGTTTGCCCTCATCAGCTTCTGTAGTTTTAACTACTTAAAAAACTTGAATCTTAAAAAAAATGTAAAGATTCAATAATTAAAAAACATTTCGAAAGACTATGTACTACTCCAAGAAATAAATATGTTTAAGGAGGCATGTTCTTAAAATATCTATTATATTTTCTAATTTTACTAATTCATTGACTCCTTTCTATTTCCTCTTTCAATCGAAAATAAATTCCTCAGAGATTACATAAATCTATACAATAATTTTTCAATATCCTAAAACAATATCAGCTGTATACATATAATAAAGAAAATGAAACAATTACTGACAAAGTAAATTGAATAGAAATTGAGCACTCTACTAGATTGCCATACGGAGCTTGAAATTCAGTCAAAAAATTCACTTTAGTGAGTCGTGTAGTTCGCTTAAGAGAATTGAAATGGATACTGTTATGATCAATTTCTATTACTTCCTTAAAATTTTCGGTTTAATAATCGTAAAACTTAATTCAAGCGGAAGTCTAGTATTATCACGAGTGTCGGTACTGTGGTCTTTCTCATTAATAATTTTGAATTTTGCACATCTATTTATGCTCCCCGTCCACGTAACACATTTAACTAATTTAACAATTAGCGAAAAAAGATATCTAAGCATTAGCGCAATAAACAGATCCGTTGCCATGAAATGTGTCCAGCCATTCTCTTGCGTAATTGCTGCTCTTGTTGCTCGTATTAATGGAATAACAATTTCGCTGTTACTAGTTAAAAAGATTGCAAATAATTTGAACATAGTGGATCGCATCTTAAATAACAAAAGTGTAGGAAAAACTATGTTTCTTGTATGTTGCGGAATTACTTTTTTCTGGTGTTTAATTGTTTGCGTTAGTAATATAATAATTATGGAAACTATCGAGACAAATAGTTCCTTAACGTTGCTTTGGGAATTTTGGGAATTGCTAACTGTAACTGCAGCAGAGAACAAATTTATAGTTTTCGTCGTAAGGCTGACTAATCAATTTGGTATTATTAATGAAAAATTAGAAGAAATGTACGACGCTAACAAATTCTCACATGCGACGTAAGTTTACAGTAATTTGTAAGATTTTGTACTGTGCAATTCGATACTTAAATAAATATGTAATTGGCCGAACAGACACTCGTGTACGGAGAGGAAACGAAAAACCTATGAAAGACTTGATGAAGACAAGGACGAGAGCAAAATGTCCTTAAAAGAGAAGCTAAAACACTGTCGTATTGCTCACAGTATTGACAGAGACACTTTTCAAAATATTAATGATACTTATCAGTACTTCTTGCTAATCAGTATGGGCAGTAACTTGGCGAGTTGTCTTTCCAATCTTTACTTGACAATTGATGACGGGCAACAATCTTTTTCAAATAAACAGAATTATCCTGCTGTCGAAATTTGGCAAAGTCAAACAGTAAAAATCATTACGAGTATTTTTTATATTATCAAAATCGTCAACGTCGTGTGGTTATCTTCATTGGCTACCAATGAGGTGATTCTTTTAATATTTACATTTTTATTGAATTCGAGTGTATCTTTTAAGATGTGTTAATGACAGTTATGTCATATACATTTATCAAATTTTAGGGAAAAAGGACCGCATCACTGACCACACGTCTCATGTCGCAGTCTAATGAAACTGTCGTTAAGGAAGAGGTTCGTTATGCGCTATAGCTTCTTTCAAAAATTTATATTCTTCATTGTAGTTTAGAAGAATGGAATTTCGAGAAATTAGAACAAAATTGGGTTGCTTTTTTTAGCTCAACCTTTTCCACGACCAAGTAATGCTGCATGACATTGAGTTTTCCATTGTTGGACTGTTTCGATTAAGATTTTCCGTAATAAGTTCGGTAAGTATAAAAAGATGAAACAAGAAAATATTATTAGGAATAAAATACGTGAAAGTACAATTGAAAACAATTTTGTTCTCAGATGTTGAGCGCGGCTATAACGTATTTTGTTATTCTTATACAGATGTAAAAAAAGAATTCCGCAATTAATATTGATTTTGAAAAAGGTAACGCGCGACACGTATGGTTGCTGATGGTTTCTGATTTGACAAAAGCGAGTCAGAGCGAATGTTCGAATAGTATTATTGGATTTGCAATTTTTGAGACAATGTTTAATCAGAGAAATGTTATTATAGACGAATAAAAGATAAATTATTACATTCTGTATTAATGTAATTATTAGCTGTAATTCAGATTTTAATTCTTGTATAACCGTAATTGATGGGATACATTTTACTTAACCTTACTCAGGGTTATGTTAAGAATGAGTAGAGTTTTGTTTTCTTTAATTACTCAAAACTTAACTGCGATACTTCAATAAGGTAATCCACCGTTTTTAACTATAGTGTGTGAATTGTTGTTCTTTTCACATAAATTATTTCAACAAAAACACAGTGTTTAAAATTGTTAAAGTGTGATAACAAAACATGTTTTATCATGTAAGTAAAATTCAAATTCAAGAATATAAATGCTCTGTATGTTTATGTTAGCTACACATTTTTCCATTTATAATTATATTAGATATCATTGGAACATGAAATTTTACTACATCCAAGATATTTTGGACCGCAGTTACTTGACACAGTCAAACAGAAATTATATACAGAAGTAGAAGGAACATGTACCGGCAAGTAAGTATTTTCAGTCTGTCATTTTTTCCAAAATTCTGAAATTGTTGCACTTTCAGATATGGTTTTGTAATTGCTGTAACAACAATCGACAACATAGGTGCTGGTATCATTCAACCTGGACAAGGCTTTGTAGTATATCCTGTGAAATATAAAGCTATTGTTTTCCGGCCTTTCAAAGGAGAAGTATTGGATGCTATTGTCACACAAGTTAACAAAGTATATAAGAAAAAAACATTTATCACTGAAATCTAATTACAAAGAATATCAATAAAACACTGATGCTTCTCTACAGGTTGGAATGTTTGCAGAAATAGGTCCATTGTCCTGCTTTATATCTCACCATGTAAGTAAGCATATGAAAATTCTAATAAAGTTATTGTATATGCAAAACATTACATTTCATAATATAATTTCAGTCCATACCATCAGATATGCAGTTCTGTCCAAATGTAAATCCACCCTGTTACAAATCAAAGGAGGAGGTAAGACTCACTGTGAAACTACAAACTATTATTACTCAAAGTCCTCACACTGTCATTGACATTAAATTAATTATATGAAATTTCAGGATGTAGTAATACAAGCCGATGATGAAATCAGATTAAAAATTGTTGGTACAAGAGTAGATGCCACTGGAATTGTAAGTATAAATATACATAAAATCATAATCATAAAATAGTTATTCATATGTTAATGACATGCTTTTCTCTATTTCAGTTTGCCATTGGTACACTAATGGATGACTACCTTGGTAAGAATCAATTATTTCAATTCTTTTACTGTATAGTACATAATATATAATAATAAATATCAAGAGACTCGGTAGAGTCTTGTAATAAGTACTTTAGTGTCTAAGTCTTACACATACATATATTTTTGTTTTGCAGGATTGGTGTGCAATTGATCAACCAGCAGATTTGATACAGATTTGCTTCCCTCATGCATTTTAAGGACCATACGCTCTTTAACGGATAATTAATTACAGAAATGCCTATTTTTAATATCAGACACTAAATAAATATACTATTCCATAAATATATATACAATAATTTTTTATTATCAACAATACTGAACTATTATGTACAACTAAATGACTAAAAATAAGTGAAACCTATCAGCGACCAGTGTCATATGAATTATAGAGCATATTGTTACCATGGATATGAAAATTTCGATTAACATGCACTTTATAAATATTCAAACATTGATCACTTCGTCATCAGTAACATCAATTCTTCCCGATATACATCGAAAATCATCAGACGGAATTACTGATATACATACAGTATTGGCTAGCAATGCCAACTATATCAAGCAGAATTATATGTATATTAAATATCACTTTTTAAGATCATTGATAATAATATAATTTACCGAGGTCACACGTTACTTAAATACCCAGTATTAATTTAATCAAACATTAATACTATTACTTTGCTGGATTGGCTCTCTTGATACATCTGGCTCTTGATTTTAAGTTGGGTTCCCGTATTCATTATGTTAACTGAATTCGAAGGAAAGGTACGAAATAAAAATCAAAATTACAAAATCTTCAATACTTTGAATTCATGCCTGATTTTATTTGCAACGAATGATGTAATCTGATCTCTTAAGTAGAAATATTCAGGTTCCTTAGCACGAGATAAATAAACCAGAAATATCTGTGACTTTATGTCAGTTCCTTGAGGCATGATTATAACTAACAATTAAGAAACCTAACGTGATCTAGCGAAATCAATAAGCACAGTGTCATCTTTGTCCTCCTTTTAAATTCTTTGCAACGCGTTACAAAATTCTCATATATTAGTTAACTAATACAGCTCCTTCGAGTATCTCTATCTCATATCCGGCTTTACTGGTAACTGCAAAAATGTATTAAGTTCGGCCGACTATTAAAGAAATATCAACAATTTTTGGTAGTGTGATAAAAAATCCATAAGTATAATATGAAACATACACTTACCCGTATGTACGTTACTAGTCTCGTACATCTGATGTCACAAGACATCATTTGATCTTCTCCAAAGGTAGCATGACTGTTTCTAAACACTCTACTTCCCGCTGCAATTGTTGAAATATTGGATTGAGACTTTCGGCTACTGATGATATATCACATGCAGATCCTTTTGATCCTGACAGGCCTAAGAATAAGGCCAATTTTGTTGCTATCGGAGTTTTCTCAGATTGGCCTTGTATATCCTGATCAGGCATCATTTTATCTGCTACATGTTTCACTATTAATCCACTGCTGTTCACATAAAATGTCGAAAATCCATCATACCACCTGAAAATTATTATTTTTCAATTTTATGCATTGTAAAAAATTGATGTACATGATTGGGATACTTTGAATTCTTCAGATCTTACGATTCTTGCTCTTGAAATGCCTCCCGTATGTTCCATAGCTTTATTTTCCAAAATAAAATAATCACTTTCAATCCTGATATACCACGTATACGCCAGCGAACTTTCACAGTACCATCCTCAGGATGCATTGTTATCTTTAGAACTTCAAATGTTACATATGCAAATTTCAAGTGACCAATTGTTCTCAAAAGGGTTATTTGTTTAATATATTGGAACAGACCCCTGGAACAATATCAGTTATGTAAAGTCATTTATCTCTTGCATCTATGTATATTTCTGAAAGCTGACACTAACTTTGTTGTGGTACCTCTAATATTATTGACAAATACCAGCTCGGGATGATAGATAGAATAATCCTGAGACTTTACAAATAAATTTGGCAGCTGTAAAGATTTGTATGAATGAGACTTAAATTTTTTATTTGAATATTTTTTCTCTTCACTAGAATTGTTATACGCACATTCTCACGCAACATGTTAAATATATGTAGTAGTTGTTCTTGGGATGGTCCGCCATCTAAATCTTGTGATTGTTGACTTTCATTTACATTCTCTAGATTAGCTTTACCCTCTGCCCAGAGAATCATGTCCTTCTCAAAGTTCGATAACATTGGTTTGTCAGCACTGTGTATTCTGATACCTAATGACAATCTCTTAAAGGCATCCTCCAGGGATTCATTCTCATACAGAGTGGTGACACCGTCTTGCTCAACAGAGGTCTTATTACAAATCATAATATCATCCAGAATGATTTCATATTGTTTCACAGCAGATATAAGTGGAGAATGAAAAGTAACACATCCTCTTGAACAATCATTGCTGTACTCTTGATTTTTCCCTAAGTTATACCATTCTGTCTGATAAGTATAATCTTCTGTTTGGTCATATTTTCTGCTTAGAATCTCTTTACACTCATTAGAGCTATCTAACGAGCCCAAAGGTACATGCCGATGTATTCCAATATTTACAGAGGATTCTGGCACTCTCTCTTTGGGACTAGCAGTAGCATGGGCGATTGTTCGTGCACCAAGGAACTATAATATATCATATAATAACATTTTTAATAAAAAAAAAAACATATTTGTTAGAACCTTGAGATAATGAGATAACTCAGTACAAAGCATTAAGTACCAGATGCATTAAGAAAAAATTAGTGAATTAATAACGAACTGATTTTTCACATAGAATCTGATGATATGTATGAGAAAACAGATAACAATTAAATAGACGATAATATGTTCAAAAGAAAAGCGCAAGCAAGTTTATGTAGTACATCACTATATTATGTAAGTCGTTTAAGGTTAGAACGTTTCGGCATTCATTCATTAAAGTGCTGCCAAGCAATGACAGTACGTACACTGCGAGATTAAATTAAATGATAAATAATTCTACATAGTCGATCAAATGAAATCTATAGAATGTCATGTTAATTCATAAATCAAGCGAACTTACCTCTTCCAAAAATGCGGATGGTTTGATGTGTTTTGGCAGCTGTCGGTTGAATTGTCCGACTTGTTTGCGCGTGTTGACAAACGGCGTCAATTTATTAGAAATTGTACGAAAGCACAGGGACATTTTGTTGGCTTCCGTGATTACTAACGACCTGTCTTAACTTGGTGCGAATTATTATACGACTTTTCTAGAATTGAGTGAACGGAGCATCTACCGCCATGACTCGCCGCACGACAGTAGACGACTTGGAAAGAATGTCACTACCGTGAACTTACTTGAAACTGATCCAAACTTTCTACCACCATGACAATTTTTTACTGTTGCCAACTTGAGCTAATTAAAATAGCGGGAACTACTAATTTTTTTCAATATACAATACATAGGAAGATATAACAAAAAATCAATTTCAAAAACAATTCCAGACCGGAATCGCTGCAACGACAGATAGATTTCAAATGGCGATAATCGTGATTTTATCATCTTATGAATATAGCCAATAACATTTTCTTGATATACATTTATATATACAATATACATTTATTAACATGAGTCTGCAATAATGTTACAGAGATGTACAATGTTACGTCGCGTGTTACGATAAAATATTAAAGGATAGTCAAGATTTTAAGGGACGCGACACCGGGATCGAAGAGATGCTGTAGGAAAGAAAAAAAAATACTTGTCAACAAAAACAATCAACAGCTGAATGACACATGCAGATTGATAGCACATAATAATATGTAATGTGGTTTTAAATAGTAAGATTAAAAAAATGTCAGAACCTTCATTCAGGTATACCACTTATGAATTTTGTTTGGAGAGAACGTTTGGAGCTGAAACATGTGCCGTAGATAATACACGCTGAATGGACTTTGGAGTTTTCGAAACAATTAAGAGATACATTCTGTATATTTCTAGAACGGCATAAAATTCGGTACATTTAGACTATTAACTTACATAAAGATGACGAATGGAATAAGATTTTCGACAAAGAGCTATATAGGAAAAGGAGAGAGTCCGACAAGTGATTTAAATAGAAATTCTCAAATACGCGATAGGTTAATAATTACTGCCCTTTTGATTATACAAGCCTCTTTTAAATAGCATTACCGAGACTTCCCGTGACTTTTCATTGAATTCATTTACTATGAAGAATGTGCCGTCATTTTGAGATCAAGTTATCATTATACCCCTTTGATAATAATACCTCCAATCCGATTAGCAATGGACAATAGTCTCCTATTAATTCAGTTATGTTCGATAGATCCGTCTTATCGCTACCAAACGAGTAATAAAGACCCGGAAGCAAATCAATGATTACATGTCAGAGAAAGAAGTGGATTTGAAGTTGGGCCACTTCAGGCTTCTGACCATATCGTAAGGCTATATTGCCTCGTATGCTGTATCAACGCCAAGTCTTGTAGCAGAGCCATTTAAAAATTCTTCGAGTTCATCTCGTTCGCGATTCTCATCCCTGGAACGCCTAAAAGATCGTTGCTTCTTCTTTTTCTCTGCTTTCTCAGACTTTTCCTTATCTTTCTCTTTGTCCTTGGACTTTTTCTTCTTTCTCTTCTCCTTGTCTTCACTCTGCAATTGAAAGTATATAAATGCATAGTCGGCCCATAAAGAATACAAAGTGATCAATAGGATTTAATGATGATGAATAACAGTTTACCTTCTCTTTGTGCTTCTTTTTCTCTTTCATTACTGGACTACTACCATTAGAACTCATTTGTCGCATACTTGTGCTATCTAACAACTCGAGATGAACGTTGGAACTTGTCATACTGACATCCAGACTCTTGTCACTTAATTCTAAACGGTCTTTCCTTGTGCTGGTGCTACTGATGTCCTCACCACCTTCTGGACTCTGTCGCCATTTCGAATCTCTACTGAGCCAACTGTCAAACGCGTCTGAATTTCCATCTTGCTGATCGTTTGATTCGAATTCATTAGATATATGAAGTTCTTGTTCGATGGACGACACTGAATCACGCTTAACGACCTGCTGAGCCTTCTCTTCGAAGTTTATTTCTGGTCCTGCTAGAGATTCGTGCTTGTGCTTTTGTTTGCTTAATGGATTTTCAGCTAATTTTGGTGGAACCAGTGTGGGTGCCTCGTCAGCTGATGACAAGTCATCCTCGAAACCAGCAACCAGAGGATTACCAGTCTCTGTATCACTGAAATGAAAAATTGTGGCATGTAGTCGATTAAAAATTTGTCGTGCAAAGTATCTAGTGTTGCATACCTTTCTGAATCAATTGCCTCGTTTTGAATTTTTTGGGGAGTTTGATTATTATCATCCAAGAAGGATCTGTCCAACATACCGTCGTCTGGTACAAAGTCTTCGACACTGGTGATAGGTTCGTTCAAGTTAACTCCGCCTACGTCAGGTATCCGCTCTGTCTCGTCATCTTTCTTATTACCAAATATCTTTGACATAAAGGATTGCTGTTTTAGATTTCCAGAATCCCGTCTGTCTAAAGCCTCTGTTGCGGATTCTACTGGCTTAACAATTTCCAGTTTTGGAGCATTTTGTATATTCTGTAGAGCAGTTGTGGATTGCGAGGCTTTCACTCCTGTTGATGAATTCTCAGAAGATTTTGGTAATAGATTCTCCTTCTTTGGTAGAGACTTCAGATCTAAACTCTTCACTGGAATTGGAGTACCGCCTCCTATGGGACCTGGCATTGAAGCAGAACGTCTCACTTCTAGCATATTAACATTGGCAGAACTGCTGGAAGGTGAAATGTGGTGGCTACTAAGCGAGGACGTGACATTTGGTACAAGAACAGTAGCAGAGACTGAATCCGCAAGGGCTCTTCTTCTATTCACGAGATTGTCCAGGAACTTATTATAATCGGCGTCATCACTGTTTTGGAAAAGATCAAGTTCCTGGACGGTTAAGCGGGTCTCTTCCTCGTTTGTTTCCAGTTGCTTAACCAGTGTTTCACGTTGCAGTTGAAGGAATGGAAGATTGAAAAATTTGTGCAGAAGCTTTAGACCAAATCCATTTCTCATTGACGATTCTGCGTATCTAATCTGTTCGAAAGTAGAAAATTAGAAATGCTTCTTAGAGCGGCTGTAAAAATAAAAGGCATATGAACATACTTGTGCGCTTCTGCCTTGTAAGGAGTCGATGAAATAAGTAACATGGTCCGCAGTAACTGACCTATGATGAGACATATCACAATGGTTGCCTAATACAATTACTGGTATGTGATTTGGTATTTTCGGAAGTTCGCGTTGTACATAGTCAAAGGTCCATGTTTTAGTGATGTCCATCATGACAATGACACCGTTTGTGCCTTTATAAACATCTAGGAACTCAGCATCCAATGCTGGCTCTTCAATTATGTTCTCCGTAGGTGCATTGTCCATTTTCAAACCGTCTAGCTTTCTGCGACGTCTTCCGCGATCAACGACGTCCCAAACCTCGACCTTCACAACGTCATCGGTCGCTTTATAATTCCACTGAATACTAGCTACTTGTATTTCCTCTGTAGGAATGTATTCTTCTATAAATTTTTGACCCTGTAGTCTATGGAACAAGCATGTCTTCCCTACATTACGGTCTCCCTTGATGATTATTTTCACTGAAAATAAATTATTACAAGTCACAAGATGTACGACAATCTAGTATTTATATATATTAATATTGGATCATATGTATATATATACTATTATATTGCACTCCTTTTGCAAATTTTCTCTGTAACGTTGTAGGCATAGACTGATGTGCCTGCCTTGAAGATGCATTTCCAGACACATCTGACTTTCCAGCCAATCGCTTAAATGCTGAAAACATTATTCTTCTCAATGGCACAGAGTGCTAGTTCTTTTTGGCAATTTTATAAAAGTTTCACGTAAGAGCTGCCTGTAAAGACAATAAAAATTATGTCAAATGCTAATGTATACCACTTGCCTACAAACTAGTAGATCTTTATGTCTATGACTATCTGATCATGTAAGACATCTTATAACAACTTTATATACACTGACCTTAGATAAATTAATGCAAATATATAATCAATTATCAAAACGCAATAAAGATACTTTCCCATACTCTACATATACGTATAACGATAGCCTGTCACATTAGAATTGAGAGGTTAAAACCTGCAGACTTTTCAACCTCAATAAAGTACAATAAACTTCTCACAAGACTCGTACTACACCCTGTTTGCAAATAATGTTAAGTTGATACAACTGATATCATTTATTTACATAAGATAGAATAAATCATAAAGACGTCAATAAAATAAGTGTGGGTACGGCGTCTAATAGTCCGGCATTAATATTAATATCGATAATGAAAAAAATAGGATCTAAAACTATTAAAATACAATTCGAAATATGTACTTACCGTGCATCAGCCAAGAAGAGATAAAACTGTCATAATAAATCTCATGAATTGTCAAATATTTATGTACGAGTTTTTAAGCTGACCAGCTGTCATTTAACAGCTGTTAATTTTTGTTGGTTAGGTTGGTCAAATTTTTAGTTTCTTCTACATTGGTATCACAGCTCCAGAATTGGTTGGGTTAGGCTAGGTTACTTGGTGGGACGTTTAATATTATCCCTTTAAACAAAAAATAAAAGCATTACAGTTGGCTATAAAATCATTTTATTACTTAAAATTATAAATTTATACTATGTTACTATTTGTTCTGAGTCAGTTAACGAACTTCCGCTATTGCTTGGCACATCAAGGGTCGCAAACTTTCTCTAAACAGAGAATGTCTTTCACCATGAGTTATACACAGTATCGCATTAGCTTCTTTGAGTTTTTCCAATGCACACTTTGACTCTCCTAGGTACAAAAGAATTTTTCCTAGCATGAGATGCAACAATCCAGTTAAAGGGTGCACGTGTCCATAATACATCCTGAAAGATGAAGCACTAGTTGCAATATTTAGCAGATAAATTTAGCTCTTTACAATTACTTACAGATATCCTGGAATTAATTGTGTAGCATAAGTTTTTGCATCCTCCCAAACATTTAAATTTACAGCAGCTTCAAATGCTGATTCTAAGGTACGGACACGTTGTAAATTAAAAGGATGTAGGATACCCTCCTGCTTCTTGAGGCACATTTTACTAATGTCTAGATCTGATAGTATTTAATTAAGCATGTCTATAGTATATAACAGTGGAGTTTAAGACAAAAAATAATTTATACTGTACTGAAAGGATACAAGCCATGGACTTCATATTTTGTAAATGGTGGGCAGTAAACTCAGACACTTGGTCAAACTTGTCTTTAAATCCATGAGGAAACTCCTGACCACAATCTGAACACACTCGTATGTCGGGGGAACAGGGATTTGTACAAGTTAGACGTGGACAAGCAGCTGCTGCAACGAATGGTTCTGGTTGCAAACATCTTTGGCAGTTGCACCAAAAGTAATACGAACTCTTCAACTCCGCTCTTCTATCCTCAGTTGAATTGAGTAAGTCAATGTAGGATATTCGTATCTGTTTATTTGGTTTGCACATATTGTTTGGAATTAGAACATATCAGAAATAATACAGGGTAACAGAATTAGACGAATTTCAAGAAGGAAAAACAAAAGAAATAACTATAAAATTTGGTAACGTTAAAATCACACACTGCTAATAATTATTTCTCTAAATATAACACGTTAAAATTAACTCAACAAAAGCATCATGCATGTATCAAAACCTACGGTTATTGGCCATTAGCTGCAAGATCCGTTAATAAACAGCAACGAACAATGTTCATCACTGTCTGAATCTAATAAAAAATTTGCGAAACGTAAAAATGATTCCGCGATTTTAACTTGTTCAATTTTATTCTATTTTGATGAATTTGCCTTACCTGGGACCAATCTAGGCGAGGGAGATCTTGTAATGTTCGGATTATAATCGTGGTACCTTCAAAAACAGCTATTGCATTTGGGATACAGCTATGGTCAATTATGGAAGGACCTAGATATATACCCACAGCAATACTATTCATATCTGGATCCAAAATATTAAAAGAATTCACACATATTCGGCCATATATTCCCATCAATTCAGCAGAATTGGGAATAACTATTTTTCCAAGATATTCGAACAAGACTCCACAGAGAGATGTAAAATGCTCCATCCGTTTTTTATCTTGCTTTATATCTGAATAATCTGTAAAAGTATACAACCCACATAATACATGTTTATCCATTAAGATAATTTCTTAATAATGAAAAGCACATCTAAAACCTTACGTGACATCAAGTCCTTAAATTTCCTGTAACTCGTTTCTGTATAATAACCAACTTCGTCAGCTCCTCCATTTCTTAGCTTGACAATTATTCGTGCCATAAGCCGAGCAGCATCTGGCAGAACGCGAGGAGATATTCGTTTCAAGTTGGGGCATTCTGATTTATGTACACTCCAAGCTTCCCTCTGACAAGTACGATCACAATAATATACATATTGGCAACCAGAACATTTGGAGAGTTTTCCACTGAAACATTTCAGAGACCGAATTTTCATTTTAGCAATAGAATAAGTATATCTATTTATCTTTTATGCACAAACAGTTTATGTATCATTCCAAAGGCCAATAAAAATACAATACAAAAAAGACTTTACATAAACTGTAAAATATTCTTCCACTTTAAAAAAGTACCTTTTTAGACAATTATCACATCGTGTAAGTCTGTGTTTGGAACTGAGCACATAGGTAAATGGTTTGGCAGTGATAATAGTTGATCCCTTTTTGATGGTATCAACTTTCTCTTTCATTTTAGCAATGACAGATCAGACCAAAGGCAGAATATCCAGCAAAATATTCAATTTTCCACAAGTACGTAGAATATTTTTCTCGATCCTCCCATATATCATAGATTATCGCACATGAAGTACAAATGATCACTGTGCACTACAACCTCGAAATCAAGCCTACAGTGTGACATTTTAATAATTACTAGACAACAATAAACAGTACCGATAACCTGTTTGAAACAGCTCTAGCTAAGAATTACGTAGAGATAACGAATGAGACAACCCCACCATCTAGATGATGTGTTGAAAAAAAAAATCATGAAGAACTGTTTACGAATGCTGCAGAACCTTTCACACGTTATATAAAAATATGTGGCAAAATAATTACGTTTGCATAATTACACTTACAGTTTTTTTGGAAATATATTTTTACCTGTACAAACAGTTGTCACAACGCTGAATTCGTAAGACAGAACGTAAAACGTAGGCAAAAGGTTGAGCAGTTAAAATGGTCGTTCCTCTAGCTACTGAACTAGACCTGCAAATCTTCCTGGTCCTCATTTTCGATAAGAAAATTGTCTTTCTTTGATCTTCTGTACAACATAAATGCAAGGAACTGACTGTAGACATGCAACGATACAATGTCCGCTGTCTTCTGATTTTTATACGTTTCGACAGGCAAGTTTAACTGTGTGCTATTTTGAGTAAGTATAATTTTAAACTGCATTATTAATAGAAGTAATAAGTACCTTTCACCCGGCTATTTGTTAATAGGGCTGAGCAGTGCTCCAAATTATTTTTATAAAGTACAAACAGGGGTCAAGTAACAAATTGAATATTTATTTACAATCATATATCTTTTGAGTGATTTTATCTTTTACTGATTCTGACTTGCAACTTTATTATAATTTCCATTGACTATCTTAGGAAAGCCAGAAATTTTTGTGACAATACAGAGATCAAAAGTGAATTTAATGATTACTTTGCTATAACGTTTGTTAAACTTAAATGCTACTGTACTATGCATACAGCATAGGATTCTATTAGAGAGAAATTAAAAACACACCAAAAAATATATTTTTCATAATAAATGTACTGCCATATGTACAATGCCATTTACTCTCGTAGTATAAATTAGAGTCTTCATTTGTCTCATTTTCTTTTTTTTACTTTAACATCTGTTTCAATAAAACGTTATTTTCCGACGGCATTTTCGTCATTATGCTCGTAATATTTATGCTTTTCTTTTTTTAATATAAATTGTAATGTATTAACATTAACAGTAGCAGCGTAGCATTCTTCCATGTCACAATAATAACCTAAATCCATTTATTCGTGCACGACGGCGTTTTTCAGCCATACAGTCATCTTTGATGTTTGCTATTATAGCCCGTTTGGCTATTGGTTGAGCTCGCGGAAATGGGAATGAGAAATGTTCTTCTTTCATGTTGATGATGATTCAATGGCAGTCACATTTCTACCACTTCTTTTTGTGTTCATCCATAGAAACTCCACCAGGTCCAAGGGAGACTATCATTAGAAGGCCACCGATCACTGATAATGTCTGTAATCAAATCGTGATCTTGTATAATCTCCTTAAATCAATGGATTCAATCAAATCATTGACATACGTATTTAGTTTTTGCTTACCTGGAAGAAGTCATATTTAAGGAAGTCTCTGAGAGGTTTGTAGTCAGGAATGGTCCACCATGCGTTGTGATAAAAGTTCAGAGCAGACAGAAGAAGGACAAGTAGTAAAGCACTGAGCTTTGTTTTGTACCCGATAGTCACTAGAACCATAAGAATACTTCCAAGAATATCTTGGAGTATTTGGAGGAAAGATATTTCAAAACGTATCAGGGTGATGAACATAAAAGCGAGGAGAACCCTTCCAGCAAGTTGTAGAAGGTTTTTAGGTTTGTTGTCACCAAGTGTTGGTACTCCTGCAAATAACGACCTTCCCTCGACTCTTGATTCTGCGAGAACGAGTAACAGAGCACCAATGAGTGCAAGATTCCTGAAGAGGAATTGCATGTCCCAGAGGATACTGTATGCGAATGTCTGTAGCACAACTATGAAGAAGAGGACTCCACATGCTATGCTCACTCGCCATCGTCCAATGACCATTACGCAACCTCCTAGTTGCCCAATGAAATTAATCAGGACAAAGACAGTTGCCAAAAACTTTCCACAACCCCATGATAAGTCCATGTATTCCCTCTGTTCGTTCCATTGAAACCACATTCGCAATCCATCCTCTAAGAATGTGGCAATCAGACATAATCTTGCCATCGTTGGCAATATGTGTTTTCCATTTCGGATCACCTGTTAAATTAAACAAAAAAAACTTATCACTCGTCACTCCATGAAAAAAGGAAATTCCTTTTAACATAACATAAAATACATTTTACAAGCATATGTAACAAGGGACAAGATGGATTACCATTATCACTGAATAAAGTATAAATTATTTAAATATGCTTACAACTATGTATTCTCTAAAATAAAAAGCAATTGTGATATATGAAATATAACCACTAATTACGCACTCTAAATAAAACCAATTAAAGGTAAGCTACTATGAATTATACATTTCACCTTTGATAAGACATACGTATGGTCAAGTACAGGGGGAATTTGGAAAGTTATGGAATCAGGACCCAAATTGAAAGTGGGACAAGCAATCAAGTACAAGCAGCAATATATATTAAGCAAATACATATTTCATAGTTTGACGTATGATACGATAAAGAGAAATATAAAAAAATTAAGAATAACGATAGTACGCTTTAGAATATGTAATCATATCGTGATTAGGTCGAAATCTACATGAGAGTATCAATTTAATCATAGTCCCAAAGCGATAACCTTAACTCTACGACAATCAACAAGACTCTATGCAATAATTTACAAGAGAAAAAAGTCATCTTCGTATCATACAAATAATAATTTCAAAGAAATAAACAAGTAGATATAAAAATCGTGATCAAGTATGCCAAGCTGCTTGCACGATGACGTTGACAGGAGTAACATGCTCGCGGTTAAAGGAGAAAACCCAGAGTATTTTGTTAATGAAAATTCAACCATCTCGATAAGCCACCACAAGCAAATTAAATTAATTTTTATTATTTTATGTGTTTCACCTGATCAGCTATTTCCTCCGCCCTCGAGACCACCTCCTGCTGGATCACCATCGCGTTTTATTCATAAAACCGATAAAAAGCACTCATCCACGCAACCTTAACGCGCAAGCGCTTAACTTCCTTCGACACGACTGCACCAGTTACAGGAGCCACAAGTTGCAAGAATTTACCCCACTGCTTCTGGCTACTGGCGACACTTTACGAATGATGTGGAATTTCTTCTAGCGCACCACTTCCGCCGTCTACGTGGTCAAACTGTGGTTACTAATGAACTACTGGTGCCTTCTTGGAAACTATATAATGTGGCAATTAAGGAAAGGCGTTTCTCTTGAATTTTTTCTATTATTTTGGTAAAAGTAACGGGTGTTTATTTCAGGTTCTTAATGGAGATGGTCATTTAAACTGCACTGCGATTCAGCGCCATGTGTACTACGTTAGGCAATACATGTGTTGTTTTATTTTCAGTGATGCCGAGTTACGTTGAAGCTAATATATATTTTCATTGGATTGTGACCAATCTAAATTTCAAGACTGATGCTTTGATTCAAGATATAAATCATTGATTGTGAATGGATGTGTATAGATTTATTAGCTACTTCCGAATAATTTGACAAGTCGTAATTGTTGTGTCAGGATCAACGTAGTAGGAAGACGCATGTGTGAAGACAGTTTTTGACAAAAGGAGTTTTCTAATAATTTACTAAGGATATTTTAAGGTTTGTGCATTATATTATTTGTAGTTGTTGTTGATACGTATTATATAAATTATTACGTTCATGATATTGCATGCCTATCTTATTCGTTAATGCCGATAACATTACAGTTAATGTTGATAATTACAATTGTCGGCATTAACGTTTTTCAATTATATTTATGTATTTTCAAAGTATATTGAGTATCAGCTTATATTAGAACATTTATTTTTAATTTACATGGCTAGTCGATATACTTATGTACTATTTAATTCGTTGCATATAATCAAATCAACAATGCTAGCTGTCTAACCTATACATTCTAACGTTTATAACATTGAGAAAATATTTGCAATTTGCTTTGCACATAGGCAAGGGAGAGAAATGTTGGAAATTACTTGTAATGACAGACTGGGAAAAAAAGTCAGAGTTAAATGTAATCCCGATGACACCATTGGGGACTTAAAAAAATTGATTGCTGCACAAACTGGCACACACTGGGAAAAAATAGTCTTGAAAAAGTGGTATACTATTTTTAAGGATCACATCAAACTTCAAGATTGTATCCTTTGCTCACAAATAGTTTATAGACCTTGAACATAATTTTAAATATTAATACACCACATAACTCTTATATTTTCTTAACAATTTGTCATAGATGAAATTCACGATGGTATGAATTTGGAATTATATTATCAATGAAAGGAAACATATACCTGATATTAACTTTTTAAGTCTTTATTAATTATAATTTAAATTGGTAACTGCAACACTCTGTAAGTTTAAATCTTTAATAATAATTACACATTGTAAATACAGTGGTCGAATAAAACCAGCATTCGACGACATAAATAATTGATTATTCATAAATCAGTATGCTAATTCCCTAACTTATCTAATGATCAAGCCATTGTTAAATATGCTATCTAATTTACAAATTAATGTTGCAACGTTCCTATAGCTTCCAACTATCTCACCCAAAAATAACAGCATAGTTATGACTATAATATTCTCTTGTATTTTTGTACACCTTAAACTACATTAATTTTAAATGTAACAACAGTTAGTATATCTCTCTTTCTCTGACAAATAAATACAAAAAATCTCAAACACTTTAGAATTCATGTGCAAACTTAATAAAAAAAAACCATGATTCACAGTAAATTGACTTAGATGTGTGTTATATCGACGTATAATAATCGACAGAATTAATCTTGAAAATGTCCACGTCGTCTTCTATCACGATGCCCTCTGTGCGACGTGTAAAACTTTTAAGAGACGTTAATGCGGCCTCTTGAACAGTCCTTCCCCACGATTAACAGGACTCAGTCCTTCCCCACGATTAACAGGACTCTCAGACTCCACTGTAACTCTACCACGGTTACTTAGGAAATCCCTAATGTGCTGTACTATCAATTCTATGGCCACTGTAACAAAACAAAACAAAACAAATGCACGGCTAATAATTATTTGAAGAAAAAAAAACTAGACAGGTGCACCATGAAGGCCTAACAATTCATTACTGCTGAAAAAGTTTCCATGGGTTTATTACATTCTTTTTTAATACATTTCCTCATCAGAATATAATAACGCTATTTGGCTGTTCAATTAAGTATACTATTATTGACTTAGTCTAAATTTATCTGCAATTGGACAGGCACTGAATAACGGTAGGAACGAGGCAATTTGGTATTCGCTTAAAAGTACATCTCAGGAGTTGAGCCCCATAACCGTACGTTTTTAGCAGTACTTTTGGTAGTACTTTTCAATTAGAATAATGACAATACATTCGTATCGCTTACAGTGCGCATATCTCAGCTTTATATGTAATTTTCTGTTTTGTTCACATATTTATGTAATAGGTATAAGTATTATGCAATGACACGGCATTCCTTTAATAGATTATGCATGTTTTCTTGATATAAAACAGAAAAAAACCAGACTGCTCAGAGTGCGAATAATAAGTCTTTTGTTAAAAGGCATGTAATTACGTTACGACATATTCAATTACAATCGCTTTAACATGTCCGAGAATTCCGCAGCTGCTCCCGCTTACGCGTTCATTCGTTTAATCCACGTATCAAAATCTCAATTGACGAATATACACTATAAAATTAGAGGAACATTACAATTTGAAAAAAAAAAACCGATCCCAGGGAGAATTTACTCGAGTCTACCTCTGAACATCAGTGATTAATAAAAAAAAGTAGCCACGCGACAGAATGTGTTTTTGCGACGTGTATTTTTAATACGTAAATGGCACGTCGATTAGGAATCAAACCGTAATACTACCTCCCTCGTTATTATCGTGGATAATTACATTAAAATTAGACATTACGATCACAGTATAAAGCGAGAAGTAAATAAGTAGTAATGTCAAGAAGAATACAAGTAGAGGCGCCAGACTAAGTTCTACCGAAACCGAAGACAACCTCTGATGCAAAGATGGTTTTGGTGGTTACACGGAGTAAAAAGCGGAGTAATGCAATGATAGAAAAAAAATCATTAGCAATACAAGTAAGAGAACTAATGCAGCTGTTTAAACGCGTACACGTTACTCTGAACGCGATACGCCAATGACTTTTGAATAATAAAAGGGTAGTGTATAATGGTAGCTGGTGTAGAATGTATCATTTTATCGAGGGCGCTTTTTTTATTTGGTTATATCAGTCATCTGCTGAGGGTGTCGGATGAGGCCGAAGTACGTCTACGCTGGTAGATGTATGGATGCTGCCCGGACGCAGTTTCGGCCTTTTTCGAACGCAAAATGTCCCAGATGTGGTGCACTATAAGGTCTATCGCCACTGCGAACATACAAGAACGAAACCATGTATGTCTGTAATACGATTGCCATTGCAATTCGTACCCTAATTTATTTAAAACACAGCGTTCACAGCCCAGCGACAGTCATACCCTTCAACCACCGGGCAGCACCCATAAGAAATAAATACCCTTTCAGCCCTTAATAAGGTAGAGATAATAGCTGCACGCGTAAAGCTGCCCAAAACTCCATGGATTTCATGTGCCTACACCTGAGAGTCTGGCTCCGTCTATGGTTTATGAATATATTTTTGCAGTATCTCTTATTTCATAAATTGTCTCAGCTTGTTCGATGCTGATTGATATCTTACTTAAATTATAAAATTAGTTTCGACACAGCTTTAAGCATCTTTATTGCCTCGACTTGTATTTTTCAAATAAAGCCACGTCAGATAAACGGCATACTTAATACAAATGTGTTTTAAATAATTTTGATGACGTTATGTCAATTGCCAAAGCTCTCAGGTGCAGTTTGCGCAAGTAGATCGAGAAAAAATTATTGACTTCACGTAGTATCGATAAAGTCAGGATATAATTTGCTTCGATCTAGCCCCATGAAATATCAAGTGAGGTAGAATGGTGTAAAAGCAGGAAAGTCGTGGCTTATATCAAGCATAAAAATAATAAAAGATGATAATAAATTAAGTAATTATTGACGCGTTAAATGATGCTCGAGTGACATGGTAGAATTACAATTTATACAACAATATATTAATAAATTTGACTAATTACCCGTATTGTCGGCTCCTCTGGGTATTATGACATCAGCAAACTTCTTCGTAGGTAAACAAAACTCCTCAAAGGCTGGCTTCACAAAATTCATATACTGATTCAGCACATAGTCCAAATCCCTTCCTCTTTCTTTGATGTCACGAGGTACTAAAAGATTGTTTACCTCATTACCATCAACTTACATAATACTAATTAGTATAATTTCTTTAATATTTACCTCTTCTCGCCAGTCGGGTATCCGAGTCAGTATCCACAAACAGCTTCATGTGAAACAAATCTCGAATCTTTGGAAAGTAGAAGACTAGAATCCCTTCGAAAAGGACGACATCCGCAGGATATATCGTGGTGATCTGATCCTTTACTCTGAAAGACAAAAGAATTTCGAATTATTGATAAAAACATATAATGATTGAATATCGCTTGTGCGTACATACTGTAATTCATACATAAAGTTTCGCAATAATAAACATTCGGAAATGAACGACTGGCAGTGACAGCCTTGTGAATCGGACTACCTGTTCTGCAATATCAAAACAAGATTGCAACCAGCGAAGAATTCGACACAATGCAAAATCACAGTAACGTGTCAGTTAGCAGGTGGGCTTATATGCATTAAGTCAAAACACGTGGTCCGAGTCGTGAGCGCGTCTACTTCGTTCACGCGATATCAGAATATTTATCAACAAGTTTAAAATTTGCAGAGTTTCACTTTACGCGAAGCACGTGAGCATACGAACTCGCTACTATAAAAAGTCAGCCACTGCCTGTCAAATGTATCAAAGCCGTTTACTCCGGTGAATAACAACTGCTTTTTGACAACTTGTCATCTTTTCGTTAAGACCCAACGACTTTTCGAGTAAAAGTTTATCCGATCAAGAAAATGCAGGGAAAATTTGTGTGTGTCTTTGCTCTCGTCGCCCTCGTCCTCGTGTCCTTTACGGAAGTTGACGCCTGCAGACGATGTGGATATGAGTCATGTGGTTGTGGCCAGAGTTCTGGTGGATCTATTATTGCTCCAATGCCTCAGCTCCTTCCGCAACCAATGAGCTTGTCGATCATTGATGGTGGAAACAGCTGCGGAGGATGTGGATCTTACTATGTGAGTATTAGACTTTGCCAAATATGTCTTATGTATAAATGTTTTACGGCTCTCAAGAATTATTTCATGTGTATAACTACAGCCTCTCATAAGATTAAAGAAACACTAATTAATATTGTGTCCTTTGTTCTGTTTAGGATGGGCCATCTTACCTGCCAAGACGTTACTGTGGAGGATGCTTGAACCGCAAGCTCTACCGTCTCCAAAACAACTGCTGCTAATTCATTAAATTTTGTTTCTGATGCTATTCATTCAGCTTATTTATTGATGTATCATACATCTGATATTGCTTGTGTCAATCATATTTAATAAATCTATTTATAAAACTGATATATGTACTTCAGCATTTCTTTGAAAAATCCCTGCCTAATATATACATAAGAAATACACTTACAAACTGTTTGTCCTGTAGTCATAAGCTGGAATTTCACACTTGATCCCAGCAAGAATATCTTGTAGAGTCTGAAGTATGAGATCATTATCGAATGCATCAGGATGATCAAAGTTGAACTGTCCCTTCTCAGCTTTAAGTTTCTCTGCAGGTGTAAGCTCTCTATAAAAACTGTCCTGTGATATGCAGACTACCTGCCGTTCCATGTGGTCCATATCGACTTGTCCCAATTTCTCCATAATACGTTTACAAACTGTAGACTGAAACCCATGAACAAGTCTCGTCAAAGATTTCACAAAGTCCAATGAAATACTGAACCATACGAGTCAAACCAGTCAAAATCAAGAAATGAGTATAGGTTACAGTGATACATTCCCAGTAATATTATTCAAATAATTTAGATAGCATCAACATGAAAAAGAAACTATTACCTTGCCACTAGCGGTGCCACCAGATACACCAATAAGAAAAGGAGTCTTTCCTTCGACGCCGTTGAGTTTCCCATTAAAACCGAAAGACATTTTGCGCGTGATACCCATGTTCATAGACACGTCGGCCATCGTCAAGGAATCCGAGTTATCGTCACTAGAAATAAATCTACCACCGGAGTAACTCGAGAAGAAGGAAGCCACCGGAATAGTCCAGCGTGAGTCCTGACTATTGTTCCTCGAAGATAGGATCGACCGGACTGACAGGATACCGATCTGGCGCGCGCGCACCGACAGATACCGCGCGACCATGTGCAAGATCACGTTCTTATACTATTTTTACTTGGATTAAAACACGAAAGCCAAAACTTCTAGTAAACTTTTCAATAAAACTCAAAATTTCTTGTAGTACATCACCTTGAATGAAATTTGTTACTACCTTATTAATAGAAAACGTTTCAGGTCAGAAATTGTAAGATTACGAGTCCAGTAGGTAACCACGTTGCTTACCACTATGATCATTACGATCAACATCGCACATGAATCGAAAGTAATTTATCAATAGTAATTAGGTACTTTGATTGATTCTGTTATCGACATATTTTTTTTATTGCGTTCTAC
>JARQSV010000025.1:92429-152001 GCA_030142285.1 Calameuta idolon | reverse complement strand
TCGAAAGTAATTTATCAATAGTAATTAGGTACTTTGATTGATTCTGTTATCGACATATTTTTTTTATTGCGTTCTACGGTTCATATATGCATGACCTAAATTTTAATCAATAGTATGATGATTTCATAAATTTTCTTAAGAATTTTATCACGTGCTCTACGCGCCAAAGATTAAATCCCTTATTATGCTTGTAATATCATTTTCTCATTTATATCTGCTTCGTATTAAAATTCTTGATTACGTTATAGATAATTTACATATAATTATGTTGAATAGTATTGCGACATTCTTTACGAGTTTAATGAACGACTTGTTCACGTTGCGTGGCATATGGAAATGTTTTATAAGGTCCGTTTTAATTTGAAATACCCTTTGGGACTCATGTGCGGTTTAACGCACCCGAGAATCCAAATGCAGTAAGGAAGTGGTTATCGCGTCCATGAATTATTAACCTTTGACATTGAGGATTTCTATGAAATTAAGGAAAAAATATAAACATGATAGAGTTGTGGCGACGTTTAAGCAGTTACTGATTGCATAATAAATGTCTTTAGATGCTTATTATCCTGAGGAAAATGGTTCTCAACGTACCTGGAAGACGCTCAGCCAGCACAACTCCAAGTTATGATGTACGTAAGTTTCATTTTTCTTATTAAGTTATCACTCAATTTTTTGCATTATGCCTTCTTGATAATAGTCTAATTTTAAAGTGTATAAAGCATATCATTGTGAGACATTAACTGTTTATGTTATTTGTTGTACCCTACGATGACTGCAACTTTTGTAATAAAAGTGATTATGTACTAACTCAGATGTACTAATGTCACAACGTGGACTGTACTTTCAGGAAGCTGTGAAGGCTTTGAATAACCTGCAGAGCAATGCTGCATACTTACAGAATATCACAACACACAATTCAGCAACAAATACTAATCTAAAGGACACTAGAAAATATCTGCTACGGTAAGCACAATGGAACAAATGAACTTCTGTAACTGTGATGTATAATTATGTCTATTGCCTTTGAAGGTCTGGAATAACTATGGAGGAATTGGATAAATTATCAGTCATTCATGTAGCTGGGACTAAAGGAAAGGGCTCGACCTGTGCTTTTACAGAAGCAATTATACGTAAGCATGGTTTTACTACAGGGTTCTACAGTTCTCCGCATTTGATCAATGTAAGGGAACGTCTTAGGATCAATGGTAAACCAATGCCTGAAGAGAAATTTACACAGTCTTTCTGGAAAGTCTATGAGTCTCTCGACAAGAAAAAGGAGCACGAGCTAGACATGCCACAGTACTTCAAGTTCCTGACAGTTCTAATGTTTCACGTCTTTCTGGAAGCAAAAGTCGACGTGGCTATTATAGAAGTTGGAATTGGTGGTGAGCATGATTGCACAAATATTGTAAGAAACCCAGTTTGTGTCGGTATAAGTAGTTTAGGTCTAGATCACACAATGTTACTGGGAAACACTTTGGAGTCGATAGCTTTCCAGAAATCAGGAATTTTCAAAGAAAACACCAGAGCATTTACAGTGTCACAGCCAAAAGAAGCTATGACTATTTTAGAGAGGCGAGCAAAAGAAAAACATTGTAATCTAAGTATCGTAACCAATTACCAAAGTTATGACTGGAGAAATGGTCCTCTGGTACTTGGCATCCAGAGCAAAGTCCAATGGTGTAACGCATCTTTAGCTATTGAACTGTCGAAAACATGGATATCTTGGAAAACGCAGAATCCAAATTTTGGCAACGATAATGGAAATAATACCACTGTTCCAAGGACAGTTACAAATGAACTAAACAAAAATACAACATCCTCGACTGAAGTAACTGGAGACCTTCTCAATGCAAGTGACGGTATTAAACAAAGAAAAATAATAAATATCTCAGACTCAAAATTACAAACAAAAACGAAAGTAGTTAATTCACCCAGTGAATCCTTTCTTGAAAAACTTGACTGTACCTCAACAATATCATTTGAAAAAGTAGCAGAGGCATTATCATCCTGCAAGTGGCCAGGGCGAACACAGATTCTATATGGCAAGAGTATGGACTTCTACGTAGATGGTGCTCATACGATTGAGAGTATAGAGTTCTGTGTTTCCTGGTACGAAGATCTTACTCGTAATTGTCCAGAGAGACGATATTTAATCTTCAACAGTACAGGTGCCCGTGATTCATTGAAGTTACTTAAACCATTTCATACCCTGTCCTTCAAGAAGATCTTCTTCGTACCCAATGTGGCAGGAACAATATCAAAAACTGATCAACAAAATTTCTCAGTGCCAACACAAGAGCAGATACGCAGATGTCACTGGCACTGTGAAATTTGGGGTGACGGTTCAACATTTGCCAATAGCGTAAACGAGGCTCTCGAACGCATAAAGAAAGATGACAGCGAATATTCTAATTTAACAAATAAACCCCAGGTTCTTATCACAGGATCTCTACATTTGGTGGGTGCTGCGCTAGCTCTGATAGATCCAGATCTCACGATGACGACAAATTATTAAATTCCCTAGTGATTCCGATGCAAGCCTGTTGTTATTAAACGACGAAGGACTCAGTGATTACGTCTTTTTGTGGAAATAGAACAGTTATATTCTTATAATAATTATTAATAATAATGTAACAATGATCGCATCAATTATTATCATGCCGTTACGGCACGTTTCACTGCGATATCGAGACAAGTTGCTGGACACTTGCACTGTTGAATACAGTCGTTAATTATTTTGTACTTTTTTAAGAAACATTTGTTTCGCACCCCGGACTTTTTTTTTGTAATAATAAATGTTCGTTTGATTTACATACTCAAAAAGGAGTTCCCGACGATCTCTTCATTTTCCAATTCACTATTTTTACAACGCTCATCGATGACTCCTCGTGTTAAAATATCTTAGGGTGGTACTCCAGTTCAGATTCTGCTTCGGTGTCAGACAGACTTAGAGAAACACCTGCTCTTCTCCGTAGCCGATTATCCTGAGGACTCTGTCAAGCACCACCATGACGTGTAATACAAATTTAATTAATTATCTTGTCTCATAATGTAAGGTAAGTACCTGATCCAAAATTCCAGCAGTAGGTTCAGAAGCGTATCCCACTTCCTGTGCGTCTTCCTCTAGATCAGCTTCATACTCTTCTAACTCATCTGAATCCGAGTCCAGGTCCAAATCCACATACCGACTTCCTGTCGAGACTTTGCAGACCATTTGCGCTAAATCCGTAAACGTGTACGCGGCTATAGACTGTTCATTGGCTGCCTGATTCTTGGCACGCATCGCCCTGGCATGTTCCCGGTCGGCATTAAACCTTGGCAGTACTCCAGCTTTAGACTGACCTTCAAAGTAAGTTTTTCCTTCAAAAAGAAAAAAAAAGAGTCCCATGAGTATCTCATATCAGTAACAATCTAACCAGAATTGTATTCTGAATTACCGTGTTGGTAGCCAACGTCCTTGATCTCATCAAAATTGGCAAACTGAAGAGTCTTGTACTTGTCTATCGGTGGCCTGATGTACTCACAGTAATCCGAAGACTTAACCTCTTCCAATTGTCGGACGCAGCTAACGTAAGCCAACCTGGTCTGTATATCCGGTAGATCAGGAACCTTGACAGGAGTAGCAAATGGATTCCATCGTTTCCAAAGTAACCACCATCCCGAAAGCGAGTCTCCATAGTTAGTCAAGTCCGTGTCATCCTGAGATCCAACGTCGATGGCCAGGATGTGATGGGCTCCTTGCCTGAGCATCTCGTCAGCTTCGAAGAAGATTTAAGAGTATCCGAATAATGTACAAAACGAATAAGCGTACTGCATCAAGAGCCGCTTTGATTGTTCTTCAGTATAATTATTTTTGAAAAGTTTTTGGATCGTTTAGTAAACAGGGTACCTGGTACATTGTTAACGTAACACCCGTCGACCAAAAGATGTCCATCGAGAGGATCGCATACGGGAGGAAAAACACCCGCAATGGTCATACTGGATCGAATGTATCTCCATAGCAAGCCTGAGCCGAGCAAACTAAACCGTTCAGAATTTTCAGGGTGCATCTTTTAGCCACGGGAGCGAGCTTCGACGTGAAGTTAAAGATCAGGGTGGCGCGATAGAACATTATCATAGTATCTTTACACACACAGAACTAGCCATTTGCAATCTGACATTGTAACTTAATCGATACTGTACATTTATACGCGTATTGCGCGACTTATTAAAGCGTACAAAGCACCTTGGATCAGGTCTTTGCGCGTTTTAAATTACCTGGAAGGTTATTGACGTACCCGCCGTCCAGGAGGAGGTGGCCATCGATTGGGTCGCACATTGGGGGCATATAACCAGACAATGACATCGAACCACGAATGTACCGCCACAGCGATCCTAAACACGACGAATTACATATTTTAGCACTGCTCATTGTCCTTTGCTTTCCCTTTTTTTTTTTTTAAGTAAATATGCACATCTCTCACTCTTAAGCAGATCATTCAATCTCACAGTTATCAAAATTTTCCTAGCTATGTGCGACAATAATTCAACAATAATGCCTGATTGTTATCCTTGATTAATGCGTCAAGATAAAGTGGATGGGATACCAAAATTTTGTGTACAGGATGATCCTAGCTTAAGTTCCTCAGGTCCAGAGCGTAAAAAAGGAGCGAAAACCTTGCTTTGCCAATTATTCAATAAATTTGAACAAGCGACATGTATGGATATGTATTATACGTAAAAACGGAGAGTACGTCAACAACGATTATTCACAAAGCTCGCCCCCCGTGGCTATTCAAAAGCATACTACAAAAGCAAGGGTATTATTAGAGGAACACAAGGGGGTGATAAGAAAATAAATGTGAGAAAGAAAATTTGGATAAGCGCACGTGTGTACATGGAAAGCGGCCACAAGGAGCTTCGACTAGCTCTTCAGTCGTGGACACTTGCCGTACCTAAGCTACGCTCTAGCGGAAAGCAGTCATCAATTAAAGATGTATTCCGCCTATTCAAAAAAAAAGAAGAACTGCCTGCATTATCAGACTGGCATACAGACCGTGTGTGTGCGTGCGCATCGAGGACGCGGTGATGTCTGTGGTTATGGTGAAGTAGGGAAGCCAGAGATCTTCTATGTAGGTATCCCCGAAGGTGGTCTGGATAGTCTTATTGAAATCCTTTCCGGAGAACATGGATGTCATGGGATAAGTCAGGTCAAGAATTTGTCGCCACCATTGTGTCATTTTCTGAGTGAGATAAATACTGTTATACAGCTAATTATAGATTATCGAATAAATTTCTTATATAATTATAGAATACCTTTGACCATTCACGAGCTTTTTGCGTGGTTGTAGTAATATTTTTTTCCATGCACCAGAGTGCGCCCATGAAGGCACCGATGCTGACACCGCCGACCATGTCAATGGGGATGCCTGCTTCCAGGATAGCCTTGAGCATTCCAATGTGAGCTGCTCCACGTGCACCACCACCTCCTAGAACTAAGCCGACTGAGGTGCCTGTGAGCCAGCGAGCCAGTCGGCTGAAGTCACTGTGCACGTTGGGCTCTGACATTAAGACCTTTGAATATAGTTCGTTCTGAAAAATTAGAGAAGTATTAGAAAGCGCGTGAGATGGAACTCTTTTTGTGGTTTAATGACAGTGACTTACAATACGGTACTGAGATCTTCTGGTGAACATCCGCTTGGGACACTGTATATGATGATGACTAGAAACCCAAGATCTCATGTTCAGCCATTGGACGGTATTCGATGGGCGCTGACCACTCTGCTCTCTGTGTAGTAAAACTAATTCCTTCTGTGTGCGCATAGCCAAACGTTCAACCTCACGTTCAATGCGACCCAGACTCGGTGGACATTCTCCTAAACCTACTATGAGAATACAGTCCGCCTGACGAACACATCTCTGCGTCCAGAGGGTATAACTGGAGTCGCATTGATACAGGGATATTCGATGCTGATCCTCTTGCTGTGCCAACCACGAGGTTAGTCTGTACTCGTTAGGTGGCTCCATTATAGAAGTGCCCAGGGTCTGGATTTATTAAGAATATTTATTATAGAGATATTCCATTTATATTTTAGAATTTACTTACTTTGCGGACAACATCCGACGTTAATCTTAAACATGGACCGATAGTACATAGTGAATGATATAGTTCATAAGTGAAGGCGGTCAGAGGAACATCCTCTGAGATTGGTACGATGGCTACTGTTGAGAAATTTACTTGGGATGGACGAGCATCGACAGTAGCTGCTGGTCGTCTGGAGAATGAGTCTTATAAGATAAATAATTAAAGAATTTCGAATTGAAAGTTATGGTGTTACGTACTGTGTGTCACTGGCGCTATTTTTAGCTTGCCAGGATCCCAGTATACGATGTCCCAGTAGATTGATCAGTCTGGTGACTACAATGGGATACCTAAGCTTGATAACGTTGAAGAGACCTTCTGGTAACTTGGCTAATTCGGAATCGCGAACAGCCATGACCGTTGTAGACCTTGGTGTCTGGGTGACCATTTCCACTATGCCCACCAGGTCTCCTTTACCATATTCAGCCACCAGTTCTTTCTTGCCGTTCTTGTAGGTAATCACGGATCTCAAACGACCACTTAGGACTATGAACGTAGAGTCGGACTCGTCGCCTTGACGATAAACTGCTCTGCCACTTTCGAGAAAGAGCCAGTCGAGCGCGAAGTCCACCTTTTGCAGAAGAATAAGGAATGGAAATTAGTACTCAAAGAGTCGTAACGGGAGAAGGTCCAGGGTGTACCTGTCTGACAAATGGACTGAGTCTTCGCACTACGGTGTTGGCTACGTGAAGAACAACGTTGGGTTTTTCTCGCATGATGGCGAAGGATGTTGATTTTGATAATAAGGCTATCCGACTCGCATGTTTTGCGCGTATGGTATAGAAGGATGGTTCACCAGTTAACACTGCGAGACCACCTACTATTTCACCCTGGTGCGCTGTGAACATGTGGACTTCCTGACCAGCATCTCGACCTTCCGCAACGCGCTGACTCACTAGCAAGCATCCGGATAGAACGTAGACCAGCGCTACGTCCTGTAAAATTTAACTCGTTACACCAGTGCTCATAAGTAGCTACTAGTCTTTACATAGTCTCGAAGATGATTCCGACCTTGTGTGACTCCTCCTTCATAAGATAAGTACCGGCGGGAACTTCCCGGATTTGGACTTTCCCATCCTTAAGAACCGAATCATCTTCTAAGCCAAGTTCCTTTACGAATGCATCTGTGGCGATTTGCACCAGCTGTGCCTCGTCCAGCTGTTGTTGAGGACCCTCGTGCGTCGATCGTTTCCTAGAGTAACTGGATCCCGAATACATAATATCTGGTGCACCACCTTGAAGAGATCCTTGCTGGCAGTTTGCTGCAGAGGAACCGGACCAGTGAGAATCACATTCTGGTACCATGTCCGGAGTGATTTGGCTAGCTTGTGGACTTGAACTTTGACCCTTCCAATCAAGATTATTCTTCGACCTATCAAGAGGCGGTGCAATTAAACCATGACGTCTAGTTCTATTGCAAGTCAATACGTACTTGCGATTTACCAGGATGGGAACTGGCTGTGAACCGATGATGTTCGACGAATCTCGGTGGAACATCTCACTGCCTTCGTGTTCATTTCCGGTATACATACTGGATACATTATCCGCGTTGTGTCCGGGAAAACTCTCCCGGGTTCTCGAGCGCACAGGTGAGCCGGAAAATGGACTCTGTTTCTTTTTATGTGAACCCTGGTTGACTAACTCTGCCGAAAGACCGAGGTACTGGTGCAAGGCTGTGAATGTCACGCGTTGTAGGCGAACCATAATGACCTGGATAACTCGAATGAATGCGTCTGGATGATCTTGGAAGACCTAAAGTATTGAAAAATTTGTCAAGTTCCTGGCGACCTTATGATTGTACTCACTTTATAGTTGGGAACTATGTATACCTCTTGAAATGCGTGCATTGGCAATTTTACTACAACAGAATCTTCCACTGCCCTGGCTGACACAGTCTTATAGGTGCTAGTATGGCCGGTAAGTACATCAGTAAAACTTAAGAGACTGGTAACTGATTCTCCTGTCTTCACCAATTTCAATGAGATCTGAGAGCCATCCGATCCTGTGATGAATACATTTACCAAACCTTGCTGTATTATAAAAACATTCTCATCGGGATCTCCAATTTTAAAAAGACTGCTTCCAGCTGCTAAGTTCATGATTTCAGTGTGTTTGCAGAGTTTGAGGAAGACAGGCTTTTCAAAATGACCAAAGACTCTTATGCTCTGGAGCATGTAGAGTGCATCTGGTGGAACTCTTTCTCCGGGTCCTAAATCTTCCTCAAGGTACTCAGCCGGTGGTTCCAATACCTTGAAATATAATACAATAAAGTAAAGCATGACAAAAGTGGAATAATTTGACAGTATGTAGTTTAAAAATGTGAATTAGAATGCCACCTTAAGCTGTTGTGGCACAGTATCCTTCTTCAGTTGCAAAAGCCTTCTAGCAAATCGCATAACAGCTCGACGTTTTTTTCCTTGGCCTGTTGGATGCACCTGGCCACCTATCGATTTGACTTTGCGCAACATCTTCCTGCCATAGAAGAGAACTTTGTCCCTCTTCCTGAATCTTGGCTTGCCAGTGCCAACACCCACAAACTGCTTGACCTCGGGCAGAAATTCTTTGTTCTTCCATTTTCTTAATATAATTACTGATCCTATCAAAATTATCAATAACAAACAACCAGTAACGATGAATAACGTAGTTGATGTCTGATATTCTTCGATAAATTGACCTATCAATCTTGAGAAAGCATATGTTCCCAGGCTCTCATTAAACTTATTAAACAGGTCAACAACCTGTAATCAAAAAGACATTTATGATGGATTGAATAATCTTATATATTCAAAATAATTGTCAGATTCAATTACAGGCCTTGGAATCTAATTATAACAACAAAAAAATGTGCCTCTAAGGAACATAAGAACAGGCCATTCTGTTACTCATAATCTTATTCAAAAGGGAATTTGATTAATAAAATTAAAACAAAGCACATCCAGATCTTTATGTAACCATTAATAATGTAATATGATATACTTAAGAAAAAATCAAGCTGAAAGAAAAATAAATATTTATTGAATAAATATTACAACCTCCATCATGAGCGTTCATCTCTCCTTGGAAATTGTCTTTGTGTCAACGAAGATTCTCGAACGAAACACGTTCCAGTTAGATAAAGAAAGTTCTATTCTTCGAATCTAATTGATAAAGCATAAATTATTAATGCGTATACAAGTGCGAAAAAAAAGGAACAGAAAAATCGACCTTTGACACTTCACTCGAGTCACCCAGCGCCATTTTAAATGCACCCTTGCATTTTAAGAACAACTTTTTGTTAGTGGAAAATGATCGATTAAATTCAACTAATCAAAAATATAGCGCATGTTACGCTAGCAAGCGCCGCAAGACGATTACCACTAAGTTCATTATGGAACAAACTCATTCATTCCTTTCACCATCTAGCAGATGACGAGCTTCCTTGACTTTGAAAAATGTCTTCTTGACGTCTGCTACCTATAATAAAATCAGCTGTTCGATACCGGGAAATTTGTTTTCCAATAAAATATTTCAAATCAAATAATCAATCCTACAATAAATGCAATGTTAAATCCTTTTTTCATAGGACAAACTTATCCCAATGTAGTATTCCACATTATATTTACACTAGCCATCAAGTATTACACGCCCAAATATCTTCTAATATGAAAAAAAAATCAATGCATTAATTTTTGCGTAAGAACTGCTACGCGATACAACATTAGATGTTAAATATATAAGAAAAAGTATTAAAAAAACCGTTAAATAAATGTATTTTAAAACTCGATCGATAAAGCAGATCCAAACATGAAAACCATGTCTCAGTTATACCATCTACAACACATATAATTAATTATCAAGAAGATCACTCTCCCTCTACATTACACAGTTCGCGCAATGGCCGAAAGAAGTCGCCAGTCGCGAATTCCGGGCGGTTTTCAACAGACAGTCGGGTCCGGCCAGCCAGTGGTTACGGGCGGACATGTTGAAGGTGTTTCCGTGAATGTGCGCGGCGATCTGACGCGTGATTTTCATGCGTTTTCGTGCCGTGAGTCCACAGCAGGACGTGTGAAACGATAGTCTCGCTACATGTGAAGTGTTGTGTAAAATTAAAGGCGCCTGGATATTCCCAGCCGCAATCATGAGCTGGGGCACCGAGCTCTGGGTAAGTCCTCGATACGATAATTCCTTAACGTGCAAACTCCCCAATACGTTACCCATTCCGGCCCGTTTTCGCCGATCCATGTACCTACGCTGTGCCCCAAAACCAGTTCGCGGGACCGCTTGACCAGGACTTTTGCCTTTTCGGTTGCTAGCCGCAGGCAATTTTCGTCTGTTCGCATGTCTGTCTCCTTTCTATCTTCTTCTCGCGCTCTCTGTCTGTCTTTCTCTATCTCTCTCTCTCTCTTTCTTCTGTGTCTCCTCCTGCTCCGATTCCACACCCCGTAATTTCTCCTGGAGCACCGTCCCTCTGCTAACTCCACAGTACTCCTCCCTTACGTTCCTCAGGTTCCTCATAGACGTCTTGCCTATTAGCGTCACTCAGATTATGGATTTTATATGAAAATTGCGTCCCACGTTATTCCGGAGTGTCGTATTTTCCGGAATGGCTGTCACCGCTCGACTTTCATCGAACGGGATAACCCTGTGGGCACTTTTACAAGTAGGACAGCTGCTTGCGTCCGTTTTGCATTGCTTGCGATGGAGTTTCCGGTAACAGAGTGTCGCACGCATCCGGCGTCGAGGAATAAAAGAGAAATTATATGAAGAACGAAGGAGACTCGGAGAATGACCTGGCTGGAACAAGAGACAGGTTCTTGGTATCTTTCAACAAGGCTTTGTCATACCTAGACATTTCGAGGAAACACACCTTAAACAATTGTAAATTATATCCCCAGAAAGGAGTCTCCAGTTTCCTATGGAGGAGTCAGTGGAGACAGTAGGTAATCAAAGTGACACGTAGGGTCTCTGTCTACCTCTAATAAACTGACAGTACCGTGAAGATAGCTTCTCGCTGTACATACGCGTCAAGGATACTCAAGGAAATGCACGGACTCAACTATGCCACAAGGATGCAGAATGCCAGAGAGAAATCAGCCGTATCCCGATATCCTCGATAACGGTTCCATCTGGAATTCCTGATGTGAAGAATCGACGTGTAGACACCAGCGTTGTTAATTCGCGCGTGAACGTCTTAGATTCCTCGTGTTCAGAGTGTCAGTCGAAGAGCCGCCTTCTCTATAAATAATTCATTCGGCGCATACCGCGCGCATTATTATTTAGGCCCTCAGAACTCGTGTTTATCGTTCGGCGCGTCTCTCTTTCTCTCTCTCTCTCTCTCTCTCGTGACTAGGGGGATGAATGAATGTGGGAAAGGTCAACGAGTCTCACGAATATATACTGACTGCTATAAAGCTATACGTATAGAGTTTGCCAAAAGCCTAATATACCAGACCGACACGTTTCGCCTGCCAATCTTCAAAACGGATGTCGCATACCAGGGCCTGTCCTGTTACCTTCGAGAATAAAATGATGAGCAATTCTTGCTCGTCTCCTCTTCTCGTTATTTTGACTCCCTGCGTCCTTGCGTCCAATTAGCCATTGACATTCGTTCATACTCGGAACATGAATCACGACACAGGACGCGATTGCATTTAACCGCTATCGGTCACTCCGCACAGGCACCACGTATCGCCTTGCCACGTATACGGGGTGTCTCGTAAATAAAAAGAAAAGATATACCGTGAAATCGTTGCAATCGATTTACATCGCTGTCTCGACTTTCCTTCTGGTTTATTTGCGCTTCCATTTTCAATGTAACGTTTCAATGCTCGCAGAAAGATAATTCCTGTTCAGGTGTAACACGCTGAATTATTCTCGTGGACCTCCTTTTCCTTGGGACCAACCGTCCTTTGGGCAGCCATAACAGATTCCGACGGAATGACCCGACCAGTCCGAGGTGGAAGGAAGAAAAAAAAAAAAGGAAGAAAAGTGGAAACGAAAGATATACATGGCGGGACACTAAGGAGAGGCGGACCTCCACTTCGAAACTTTCTCCATGCCGGGCGCCGACTTACGTTTATTCCACGCGCATACGTGAAACAAAATCGGAAATCACTTTCTATGGTGTGGCGCACCAGCATGATTTCCCAATGGACGCCATTATTTCGTATTACCATTTAGGCAGAGACGTGGATATAATGCGTCCCGGATCTTGTTATGTCCAGTCATATTTCTTACCGAGCTGCTACGGTGATTTCATGCATTCCTCCGCCATGTATCAGACGGACCCTTGACTCGGTCTGTTCCAAGATTTCTTCTCAAAATCGCAGACTGAATTTAGCCGAAGGAAAAAGAAAAAATCCAGCTGCCCGTACTGACGTTGGCTATTGCGTCACCAGGCTCAATATCCATATTGATAAGCTCTGCAGATAAAACTTCGCCGCTCATCCAACATCTACGCTAAGAGGCCAATTTAATTTTCAGTACTTTGAGTATCCGGTAACGCTTCTGATAATCTTTCCTTCTACGTGAGCTCGCAGAGTCTTTTGCGCAGCTGCTACAAAACGTTCTAACGATAACGCTGTAACCTGACTTGGATCAGTGATTAAGTATCTTATCAACTGTCTCTCATCAGTCACCTCTCAGGCCTGTATTACTTATCACTGTGCTGTTATCTGAATCCCACGAAGAAGCAACGTATTGGTATGTACCTAGTCCATGTCTTAGCCATGTGTACGTATGTACCTGCTCTTACTTCCTTCGTTTCTCAAAATTTTAAATACTTCCGTCAGGACACCACCTTCTGTCTACCAAGGAGCAAAGCATGATCATGCGTCAAGGGACTCCTGATCTTGATGCTGCCAGGTCCACCATCACTCAGGATACGTACCGGAGTTCCTTGTGACACGTGTCCATCTTAACCTGAGATAATACTTGAAGTCACAAAGAGAGAGAGAGAGAGAGAGAGAGGGGGAGAGGCCGGTTGTAACGTTGTTCATGATGAATATGGTGGTCCAGTTCTGATACCGAGGTCAGCACTTGAATGTGACCTCATTCATTTTTGTGCATCTTATATAAGAGCAATTCAAGATCTTCATCCATGTATTTGAGAAGCTGATGAATATGATGAAAAATCTGATGATCAAGATGATATTCCTATTTGATTGTCTGGGATCAATAATATCATTCTAATATTCTACGATCAGAGTGAAGCTGCTGATAAATTCATCTTTGAACTCTCCTGGAGGAGCACAGTCTCACCTGAGAGTCTCTTTAACGACGAGAGGAACCCTTTGTGTGTGGGTGGTTGGAAAAATATTTTTGTTTATCACAGGGTTTATGCCTATACATAATGGCGAACCCGCATGTGTGACAGGGTATCACGTGCGAACCTGCCCCACCCACGTGTCATGCTAAAACTCTATAAATACATGAAAAAGAGACGTCAGAGAGGAAAAAGAAAGGAGACACGTTGAGAAAGAAATGAAGGAACGAAACGAGAGAGAATTTTTGGTACCATAGAAGGAGATACCAAGAGTATCTTTCGTGGATGCTGGAAAAATGGTCAGAAAGATCTGATCTTTGTCTCGTCCGTGTTTCTGGATTTCTTCATATTATCAAATTCATTAATCTTTCATGACCACGCGAATTACCATGGATGCTGCTCGGAGCGACTTAAGCCTACGCGTAGCCAGAAAACACCGACCCTGACTAAACCGAAGGAAAAGCTGTCTGTAAATATTATGAAAGCGCGGAGGAACAATTCCCAGCGACCCACAGTCATTCGCTTTTGTGCTTCTGTCCGCGTGACTCTCTCTTACACGTACACGAGCTTGCAAATTATTGACCCGAGTCTCGCGAGTCGGCTAAATAATTATGTGTACGCTCGTTGGCGCACATACGTTTCCTCGCAATGGCACCAGCAATCATTCCCATGTATCTTCAGGTTACGTAACGTTGAAGTTTTTTCTGAAAAAAACAAAGAGCTTTAAAGTTACATAAATAATTTAACAGCTGCACAAACAATTGGCAAGGTGCACTTCGAGGTTGGACTCAGTGCTGTGCACAAGATATCAGAGTAACTTTAGAGGACCTTCCCTTGGTCTAGCCACATCTTATCTGGGACCTCACATCCTTGCGACAGTAAGGACCTAAAATTTGGTGTCCTTTTTTTTCTACCGCTTCTTCGTCTTTCCTTCAAGAATTTCCTTTTAGCCGAGTGATATTCCTTTTTCGTTAGACCGATGACAAATCTGTTGCCGGATGAGTCACTTGGTGCCTTTAACGAATTGTACCGGATGAATCATTGGCTCTGGGTCGCTTAAGGTTACCGGAGCCATTGATAACCGGACAGCTTCGATACAATGAGATAGCGATTAATTGCTATTACTTTCTTTATCTTAATCGGAGTATCGTGCGAAAGTGCCTTCTCACTTTGGAATCTTCCAAGAAAACTTTATAGAAGTTCTTCGTCGAGACTCCGCGCACTGCGGATCGGTGTCGATGCTCCGATGTTATCGTATTAGTTTATCAGGGCGTTTGGAGAAGAGAAAAAAATATATATCACTGATGTTACTAATTAGTGTATAAATTTGTTTTACGCTGATAATCTTCTACGCGAGTATAGGGATCCCCTTGATACGTTGTAAGTGTTTTTTTCTTCTTCTTATAGAAAAATAACATTCCATTACTTATCTTGTCGCTTGTTTTGCTTCAGTCTTTCCAGTCCTCGCTGGACTCTGATATCATATGCGAACGATACCGCTGCTTAACGCGAAAGACAACGTCCGCGGTGTCCGGACCTGGGTCAACGTGAAGAATTAACACGCAGACGTCCTATTCACCTTTCGCGACTACACTGACTATTAACACGATTACCCGATTCACCTCGAATTCACGCTTAGCTCATTCCCATGGCGCAGTGGATGGACTGGTAGTCAGCGACGGGTACGTCTGGGCACGGTGACTCCTGGTGCGTTACATTCATAGGAATGGACTTGGACAAGAATGCCAGGTGGCTGTGAAGGCGTGGCAAGGGCAGGGCCTTTTCAAAAACCAGATTGCGTCTCTGAAATTCCAATATTTATCTTTAGCATCTTTTTATCCTAAATAGCTCTAACCTTTTCGTCGTTGTATGAATTTTAAGCTCCTATTGTATGTACAGCAGTGTATATATGTATATGCTGATTTTTTTTCTACAAAACCAGTCGGTTGGGTATACATATTTTTCTTTGATGAGTTTGCTAAGTCCCTGCAAAGTGTAAACCTTTGTTTCTTCTTATCCGCTTTGATTTGTCCTCGAGATTTCCTTTGCGGAAGACTTAATGGACACTCGTAGCCCATAGTGTTGCTCCAGGAGTAGACGAGGTGCGTGAGTACAGAGAAATGTAGGAAATCGATAGAGAAGGAGGGTGGAAACACCCCAACTCGATTACATGACTCATAATACACACTTGTTCGAGTATCTCACCCTCTTTTCAATCCTCGTGTCTCCTGGTTCTTCTGTTTTATTTGGGCTGATTCTGTTCTCTTTTATTTCTCTTTTTTTTACCTAGTCAGAATCGATCCAACCTTGATGCTCGACCTTCGTCCTGGTGGTGCCAGGATAGGATGGCACCGGATTAAAACTGAATCTTCAACAAAAATAAACCATCCAATTGTATGGAAGTACCGGAACAAGATGATCTAATTAAAATCTTATTTTATAACTTATTAAAAAAAAAAATTCTTCAACTCGACGAATACATTTTTTAGATTCCGAGTACTTGCTGGTTATTAGAACGAGTAGACATTATTGTGTGTTTCTAAAAAGGAACTCCAAGGGTGAGTCATGCGGCTTAGTCCACGTCCTTACGTGGTGCATATATATATATGCGTCGCCGGTACGTTTCCTGCGTATCGACCTTTAAAGGGAGTTCGAATGGAAAAACAGCCATCCTCCTGAAACATAGATGCGCGGTCCCTGGTATGTGTATTCGCGACTCTCTCGATACTTTTCAGAGGTTCTCAATCACTTTCGTGTTATTGTAATTGCAAGTTTACCTTGCATGCACGTCATAGAAGATTGCAGCATCCAGCTGCACGTTCCACGACTGTGGATAGACGTTAATGAGTAGGATCGGCAGACATATCCGTAGGAATGGAACGTACGGGCGACAGCGTGAATGGAAATTAGTGGCCCTTGAGTAGGTATTTGCTGGAAATGAAAGTAACGTGTCTCGAATGCCATGAGTGAGCCAATAGAAACGTGTTCTCTCTTTCTATCTCTGTTGTCTCTCTCCCTCTCTTTCTCTATCTCATACTCACCCTCTCTAACAGCAAAGCGTCTCGACATGCAACCTGATTTATTCTTGTACTATACAGCACCTTATAAGTTCTTACAGGTCTGTCTTATCAACCGAAGTTTTACTTGTAAAATAATATATATCGACCGAGTTTTTCCAGTTGACGCGTCGGTACAGTAGAAAGACGACTTACTTTTTTAGTAGCGTTTTACTGGTAAATCGATGCAGTCTTTTAAAAATGTCAGAAGCAAAGTCAATCATATTTTATCTTTGTGCTAGATGCAACCTCGTACTCGTCCTTCAGTGATAAGACCGTCGTTATTTACCGAGCTGTAGTATTCAGCAACGCGTATCTCCTCGAGGATGAGTACTTGCTGCAGTAATAAGGGGGATTCCCCCCTAGAGTCTGTACCCTGGAGATTAGTGACCCACGTCAAGCGGAGCTTGCATTAAAATTCGATAAGCCAGTGATTCTCGTGTGGTTGGGCCCTTATATTGAGTAACTGTGAAAGAAAAAATGGCGACGTTACGAAGGTATTGGAGAATTAAAATTGTCATAGGAACATTTTCAGGCTTCATAACCTATTCCTTCAGTTATTCTACTCACGTTTGCAGAGGACATAACCACTTGGTCACCCGGACCAATTCAAAACGAGACTCCGGAGGATATTTAAATTTCAATAGACATGTGTATACATATAGATACGTGCTGTTTCGTTTGTCCCGTGGCTTGACTAACGTCTTTTTATCTCTGTCAAGGTCGAAAAAGACGGTTGGAATCTTCGAGCGTCTTGTAGCGACAGCGAGAGAGGATAGGAACGACATAATCGTAGACGACAAAGAGACAAACTTAGCTCTACCTTATCCCTCGACGTCTTGCAGCAACTCCTACTGCAGTTTCACTTTTCGTGGCAGCTCGCTAATCGGTCAGAGCCAGCTAGAACGTTCGCGCGTTGCGTATTCTCCGGTGAAATTAACTTTTCTATGTCGCACCTTCGTGCCGTTCGTGTCTAGCGGTGGATCTTGTCTCAGTCGACGACCTTGTTACATTCAGATAGAAAATTGTAGGTTATGTACGTTAAGAGGAGACGCCAACGACCCGACTGACGGGACATTAGAAACAGGTAAAAATAACTTAACAAAAATGTCCAGCGAGGTTGTTACTTTATCTGTACGGTTTATGTGCAGCAAAATACTCGGTCACGAGGAATTTCCTGTTTATTGGAGCTCAATTAATGCGATTCCCGTTAGCGAAAATAGTCAAGATCCAAACGTATCACGTACCCGGTCGTGTAATAATACGTCGCACAGACAGACGGCATTGCTAATAGAAAAATTCATTCTCGTGTGTACCAAAGAGAGCAGGAAACAATGGAAGCTCCTCTTCCCGTGTCACCGATAACTACTCCGGAACATAGTCCTGAAGGGACGTTAGCCACTATCAGCCGTTGAACTTTTATAGCCTGCAGGCCCGCCTCTACACTTTCTCGTGTAGCGTTTCCAGAGGCATCAGTACGTCATCCAAGCCAGACGCCATATTTGGAACGATCCGGTTTTAACGATGTTTCGAGTCTTGCGAACTACGACGCTATACGAAATACCAACGCTTCCAGAGTAATCCACGTGTGCCGTATACGTGTCCCCTGTATTACATTCTCTCATTCGATTTATGTTTCTCTTCCTTTTCTTCTTTTCCTGAAACACACTCCTTTTCTTTCCTTTTATTTCTCAATACCCATCCTGCACCTTCGTTCTCTCTTACTTTTCTCTCTCGCGCACGGCACACTTTGTATTTTTAATTCATACAATCTGTATCGCTTTCAGGACCAGTTTGACAATCTGTCCCTGCACACGCAGAAGGGTATCGAATTTCTAGAGAGGTACGGCCACTTCATTCGTGACCGATGTGCCATCGAAGTGGAATATGCCACAAAACTCAGGTGAGTAACAGTAATAAGATGGAAGAACGGTAGGGACATATACGTATACATATAATGGCGGTATTTTCAAACGTCAAGGGCGCTGTGACTTTTTTCGTTTCGCCAATTCTCGGCGTACCCGTCACCTACGTGCTACCGTATATGCATAATACGAGATCCAAGTAGAGTATGCAATTCACTATAGTACGATACTATAATTTATACAAGCGTCTTTCCAAGTTTCTATGGATCGGTACGTGGAGTAATGTCTTACGAGAATGTATCTCACGCACCCCATGGAGTTCAGGGACACCAGCTCCTGGTAATATTGCATTAAAGGCCCCCTTGTTTGTTCGGTGAATGCCGTCCACTGTACTAGACGTGTATGTATATATATATTATTATTATACAGAGTGTCGCAAAAGCTGTCTTCGAGAACTTTTATACTGCATGGCATTGGAGTATCGCGTCATCGCGCTGCAATGATTTTCGTGTCGATCAAACGATATTAGGATGTTACACTGATTAATCTTAATTTCTAACGAGACTCTTAACAGTTGCGCGTCTATGGGATTCCGCGCACGTTCATCCTTACTACATATAAATTATTCGTGACGCAACGTGAATCCTAATTAGTTGACGTTCTTTACTGCTGACTTATTATCGCCGTGACTCTATGTTAAACTTGTACCTTACTACGAATATTTCACTTCTGCGACTGTCAAATGTATTTTATGCTCTCGAATGCGTCTGTCTGGTTCCACCTGCTTTCCACTTTGTCAAAATGAACGTCGGGGACGAAATAGGATGCTCGTGGTTTAATTAGGAAGGATATAGTTTGTCAAGATTTAATGATTTTGATTGGATTGATTGGGTCGTGGATTAATTAAAGTTCTTTTTTTTTTACTTGTTTCAGGCGGCTTGTCAAGAGTTATCAGCCGAAGAAGAAGGAGGAGGAGGATTATCAGTGAGTAAAATGGATTGCAGTGGGGAGCAAGTTTTTTTTTTTTTAAATATCCCTAGGACCTCAAAATCGTCTTGGTATTGTCCTTGAGAAAAAAAAGAAAAATTGACTGGCTGGTTTATTTGCGCAGGCAGACCTCGAGCTGGGCCTGGATACAAAACAGAAGGCTCTCGTCTTATCAATGGCGCGTAGGAGGCATCCTAAGTTCAATAACACTTAGAAATAGCATGAGAATTGGGTTACTTAGAAGATGAATTTAATTTTATACTATTTTCGTTTAGACGATACAGGACGATCGGTGATCCAGGATATAGTTTGCTGGACCTGAAATAAAAAATTTGAGTCCTTGTATCTGTACTCATCGCTTTTGTATTCACATGTTAAAGGTACAGTCACTGTCGGGCTTTCAAGCTGGAATTAAACGAGGTCAATGATCAAGCTGGTCAGAGGGAGATCATCGCAGAGAATCTCCAGGGTAACGTACTCAGAGAGCTTAATATTCTCGTCAAGGATTTCAAGGAGGATCGCAAGAAGCATCTTCAGGAAGGCGCCAGACTCATGGCTAACCTTGTGGGTCAAATTGGGAATCTGGAAAGAGCACGTAAGGCCTACGAGAAGGCTTTCAGGGAAGCGGAAAGGGCGCTTGAGAATTATCAGAGAGCGGATGCCGATTTGAATCTCTCAAGAGCAGAGGTTTGTGATTTTCTAATGAAACGTATTTCTCGTTCCATGGGAATTTTTCATCTCCTATGAATAGTCTTCGTGCAGTGAGGCAATATTTGGATTTTTAGGTCGAGAAGCAGAGAATGAATATGACTGTGAAAACACAACAGAGCGAAGAGGCCAAAACCGAGTACGCAAATCAGCTGCAGAAGACAAACGAGATGCAGACGTTGCACTATCACACGGCTATGCCTGAAGTCTTTCAGCATTTGCAGGTAACGGTTTTAGTTTTATACTCAGTGAGTGTATTTACTGCATGCATACCTTTCTTTCTTTATATTCTTACCTTTTATCTCTTTTTACCTCTCTTGTATCTCTCATTGAATCGTGGAAATTACTGCACGCAGGAATTGGACGAGAAAAGAATAAAGAACATGCGAAATTACATGATGAAGTCTGTGGAAATTGAACGGGCCGTCGCGCCCATTATTGCTCAATGTCTCGAAGGCATTGAAAAGGCGGCAAATGAGATTAACGAAAAGGAAGATACGCGTCTTGTTATCGAACGTTACAAGAGCGGCTTTCAGCCTCCGGGTGACTTCCCCTTCGAGGACCTCTCCGTCGCGAAGTCTTATGACAGTAATAGTCAACTGTCGCAACCCGTGATGCAGCCTATACATAATCATCTTACCGTGAAAGGCACAGTTTCCGGTGGCAAAATGAAAAAAAGGGTCGGCATTTTTGGAATATTCAGCAGTAACAAGGTAAAGTCCTGTGGCACTTTTATTCAATACTTTCTTTTATGCATCACTCTATTATCTTGGGATGTACATATAGCATGCTCAGATCTTTAAAACTGTAACGGAGTGTAATAGAATTCATATGGAGGAATCTTGTTTCGGCACAATTTTGATGTTCCTTTAAAATTCCTTGAGTAAAGGGTATCGTAGAACTTTTGAGAATTCTATTACAACACGTGAAATGCTCATTTGATGTCACTATGGTGCATACCAGCCATGAGAATTATTTGATTACTTAAGAACAGACTTTATCAATTATAATTGGATATTAGCATTCGACAGAGTTTGTCTCTTATAGTACTCAATGCTTCGGCACACAAACAATTGAATACTGCAACTCATTGTTCTTCTGTGTTTTTCTATTAATTTGGTGGATGGTTCAATCTCTCTATGGTCTCCCTCCTATCTATCTATATCTTATTTCTCCCCATCAACCCTGGGCCCTCAATTTGGATGACGTACCACTTAGTAAGTACTTAGATCACTGCTTGATAGCCTGCGGAGTCTTTTGTAATGGGACGAAAGCACTTTTAATCCCTGAATAATAATGATTAATGTGTATGTTGTGGAGTTCGAATCTGTATCTGAGCACGAATGAAACTAATTATCTCCATGTTCGGACGAGAAAAAGTTCTAATGAAAGAGCCCGAACTTGAGAAGACAGAATAAAATACATTTTAATTTATTTTTTCATGATTTGTGAAACCTATTTATTTTAATGCACGTCTACTTTAATCGTGTCACGTCGTAATCGTTTGGGCCCTTTCAATTATCTCTTTTATCAGTCCTGTTAATCCCGCTGAATGATGCGCTTTTGTGATTTGTTTCATGCAAACGACAGAAGTTGATCGAGGTGTGCATTGCTTTGAAGGTCTGTCTTTCTTTTCATAATATGCATTAATAACATCATCAATTTCAATTTCTTCCAAGTCACCATTGCTTTACGTTTAGTCGGTGCCCCTGTGTCGCGTTTATTTTTTATAAATAACAGGAGCTTTATCTTTATACCTCTGTATGAAAAGTCCATAGAGTACGAAATGGACATTTAAAAGCTGCCCAATGGCCAGTGAAAAAGATAAACCGCTTTTAATTTGCTTTACGAGCTTTTCAACTTGGTTATTTTCTTTGTTTATGATACACACAACTCATAAGTTAATTTTTTAGTATCTCTGCTGGGAAAATTGTGTTTCTCTAACTGTTACTTTGCAGAACAATGTACCCGGCTATGGTGACGGTGCGAAGGAGGATTGCAGTGATTTACCACCGAATCAACGGAAAAAGCGTCTCCAGCAAAGGCTGGATGAGATCCAAGCAAAGATACAGCAGGAAACAGCAACCAGAGATGGTCTAATGAAGATGAAGGGTGTCTACGAGCAAAATCCAGCCTTGGGGGACCCGATGAGTATAGAGGGTCAATTGAATCAGTCCAGTAACAAATTAGACAAGCTCGGTGCAGAGTTTACAAAATTCCAAGGGTACCTCGAAGAGGCAATGAGAGCAGGAGTCAGTTTGTCCAGGTACGAAGGAGTCGAATTAAACAAATAACAATGCACAAACTAATCTGTATTATCTTAAAATCCTGTCGTTTGCTTTTAGTCCAAGTCAAGCACCTCGCAAGCCAACGAGCAATGGCTCAGCGACAAGACCATTAAGTTCAAGGAGATCAAGTCATTCGGGTGGTGAGGAAAGTTTATCGAGATCGGCGTCAGATTCGAGTGTGAGCAATGCTAATGCCAATCAGCCAGTGCACAAAAAGAGTGCTCCAGGAACGCCACAGCCTACACACGGGTGAGTATCGGAGTCGTAAGTCTTAGAAAGCTTGAAAAAGAGGAAAATGCACTTCAGCGAGATACGATGAGAGAGCCTTGAAGAATCTCGGTCGCGAGAGTAGATTAGAAAATGTCGATAGACAAATAGAGACAGCTTTCGCTTTACTATACTGATGCACAGTTCCACGAACAGCCCGGAATCCGGCCTTGGAGCGTCAAGGACGTCACTTCCTGGCAGCGGAGGTGAGGAATATTATGTTGACGAGGTCGACGCTCAGCCACCACTTGGAACATGTCGTGCTCTCTATCCCTTTGACGGTAAACTATCTTAAAATTTCAAAAAAAATTCATAACCAATCAAAAGCCAAATTTCTTAACGCACTCATTTTTTAATATAGCTACGAGCGAGGGTTCTATACCGATGTACGACGGGGAAGAGCTTTATATGATCGAACTGGACCAGGGTGACGGATGGACACGTGTCCGTCGTATCTCGCAACCAATCGAAGGTTTCGTGCCAACGTCGTACATAGAGTGTCATCTCTTCAACACATAGCTACTTGTATTAGGGCGCTAACATAAGTAGGTGACACCGAGCGACGAGGATGTTCTCCTTGGTATTAGAAATTGAGGTTAGGACATCCTGATGCTCGAGCGACTCTCGACGAGTGTCCTTGACCGGCGGAGGAGTGTCGCTCGTCGAAGGAATAACAAGGGGCATAGAAAAATCGGTGAAACGTAAGACTAGTCCACCTTGGGGTGGATGGTTATAAAAAAGTGAGGTTAGGTTGTGCCAAGGGAGAGAGTACGTAAGTTTCACTAGAATCAAATATTCTCCATCTTTTCGAAAATTTTCATTCGACTGCGACACGATTCCTCTCGTACACTCTATCACCTGGTCTCTTCCGAGCAATCGGAGAGATCTCTCGATAAGCGCGAACAAAATTCAACCCTTTGTGATTATAGCGACGAACAAGGACAGGAGCAGCCCGGGCGTCGATAGATATTATTATCAGGGCTGCTCGCTGTTGTTATTGGTGTGCAATCGCGCGAATCCGTGCTTTCTTTGCGTGCGCTCGAGGCGACAATTAATATCCTAATGAAAGAGAAAAGAAAGGAGGAGAATGGGCGTTCGGTATTGAACCGCGTGAATCTGGCCAACTCGGCACCGCCATTGTGCTTGCGTCAGCGTGGTCGGTATTGCGCAACGAGCTAGACATGCAGAAATAAAAAAGAAAAGAAAAAGGTACTGGGACACTAAGAGTTATAGTGCTATGAGAAAATGAATGTAAAATTTGAGTGCATAATGCTTACATGCATATTACGGCCTGAATTTACGTGACCGTTGTCAAAAGTCGCGAGTCACCGTGGCAAGAAACTTGTACTTTTTTTTTAAAAAAAAAAACGTTCCGTTTTTCATTTTGTATCCGATTGATTCCCCGCGGACGGCCTGCGATCACGCTATACGAGAACGAGAGACTGATTTTCTTCGTTAGAATTATCCTAGGGGTCGTGATTTAGTGCACCTGTCGAACGCGGAGACATAATACGAATACAGCCAGACAGTCATACGAGTGAGAAGAGAAAAAATCGAAATTAAATTTATGGATCGGACTAGAAACGAATGGAGTAAATAATTGTTAAATACGAACAGAGCGTTCAGTGTATATTTAACTGTATTTTTATCCTCGCCATGACAATCTAGCTGTATTCCAAGAGACCGTCCCAGCTATTGAAAAAAAAAAATTCTACTCGAAGAGTTCTACACGATGTGAATGAGTTAGGTGCTTGCACAGCGGGTCGATCCAATGGCGGGATCTCTCTTGAGGAAAGAGAAAGAATGCTTTGTCTACGGTGGAGTACGGCTGAATGTGAATTAGTTAGGCTTAGATTCGTGTAAATAATCCTGACGCGATGAGAGAGTTCGCTAATTAAAAAAAAAAAAAAATAAGTACGAGAGTTTCGTACCGCGCGTGTCACATAATTCAAATGGTATAACGATGGTTGAGCACAGAGCAGGTGTGAATTGACGTTGAATTTTTTAAAACACAAAATCGTTATACTAGCTTAAGTCGCGCCTGAGATTTATATATATATATATATATAAATATATATGCGTGTCGCTCGCGCGAAGCCTTTGCTAACCTGATGGATTCCTACGTGGACGGATCCAAGAACTCTCGTCCTGGACTCGACGTATCAAAAGGTGAAAGAAAAACGAAGAAAGAAGAGTTGCTGCATCGCATAGTCCTGTATCTCGCGTATTATGTGTATATATTATTATATTGAATCGTGAAAAGCGTAGCTTTCAGTATGATATGAGATAAGAAATAGTAATTGACTAAGTTAACGTTTCCCGTTTGAGGGAAGGCAAAAGGAGCCTTGAAACGCGATGAAATTTCAACATTTTCGTCTTTATCAATTCCAATCCGCCTCCAAGAGATCCGTTTACCTAATTCTTTATTGCACGCGTATATAAAGAACTGCGTTCTCACGATAGTCAGAGCGGTTAGCTTCGCTGCCAGTTGTTGCTGACGTCTTCGTTTTATTTACGGAGGCTCGCGTCTAATTCGACAATGCAATAATTTATTGTCAGTCGCGAAATGTCGGGCAGCCGCTTCGCGACGCTACGTTCGTCGATAGGTATTTTATTGCGAGCGAATTGTCACCACGACGGCGCGCAGCGAGCTTAATGTCCTCCATTTTAAATATATAAATGAAGAAGCAGTCATTGTTATGTTAAACGAAGTGTTGTACCTTGTATAGCGTGGAGAGAAGAGAGCGAGCGGCGAGGATAGATTAGTAAAGAGAAAAGAAGAAGACAAAAGAATTACGCAGTAGCTAGTAAAAAAGAAAGAGAACCGACTAGAAGAGGAAAGATGACCTCTGATCCTTAAAATTGAACGTGTCCATTCTATGTATATTTTGTGATTTTATATCCATTGACAAGTATTGTAGATAATTAACTCTGCGACTCATTATACATTTAATTATTAATTATTAATATTGAGAAAATATACTAAACCAATGTAACTCATTTATATTTAGTGCACGTTCGCTAATTACGATATACGGTCGAGTTCGTGTTTTCACGAAAGAACCCGTGTCTAGCAGTAGTCGAGATCCTAACGCCATTTTGTGGGCTTCACCCTTTGATTAAAATTTTCATTCTTTTTTTTTTTATTTCTGACATTCTGACAGCGAGAATTGTCACGTTGATTTCACTTTTCTTCGCCTTTTTTTGTTCTATTGTCACGTCGTTTTTTTTTTATTGTTTTCGAAATTGTCGCACCACCCACTTATCTTAACTGTCAAAAGTCACGGGACACGCGACTCCATTTGTAAAGCTGTAATTATTATAAATAACGCAGAAGATGTACGAAAGGGATTGCGGAAAGTAAGCGTAATTGGTTTGTTGTTTCTCGTCGTATTCTTTGTTTTTTTCGCAAAGTGTATTGCAACGTCCCATGATGGACAATTGACTAGATCGAAAGAAAACAAAACTAAAAGAGAGAGAGAGAGAGAGAAAAATACAGAATAATACAAGGCTTAATCGAGTTTAGGATACAATTCCTCGTTTTCTACTTGTTCTATCTTTTTTTTTCTTATTCTTTTTTTTTTAACATTTTTATCGCGCGCTCTCGTCCTGCGTCTTATATACATACACGCCTGGAAGGTACATACGTGTACGAATGAAATACAAAGGGATTTTTAAAATTGTTGGAGCTTCAAAAATACACATATACATATATATAACGTAATACGAACAGCCTATTTAGCGTAATCGAAAATCACAAAAAATGCTTATTTATCGTATCGCTCTAATCGCATCATGGACGATTACGTTTGTTCGTATTTCTTTTACAAAACTTGATTATTTTTGACGTCGTCGTTGTTTCATTGGTACATGAAATCGGCAACAAAAAATCAACGAACACTGGCAGTCGTACTTATCAGACGAACAAAGACGGATGTTATCGCACGGAGTTACATTGACAATTGTTTCATAGAAATTCAAGGTTAAAAAAAGAAAACCAGGAAATTCCGAAGAATTCGGTTTTTTACGTATAAATGAAGAAAAATCTTCAAGTTAAGCAAATTACAAGAGAAGGAAAAAAAAGCAGGAGCATCGTTAGCATCTTACGGTTCGTTAATTTGTATTACGTGTTACACACCCGCTCCGAGAATACTGTTGCAACAATATACAGTAGATTTTACTTAAGGCGAATTCACATACGCCTCGCGTAACCTCGCTTCTTCAGCCAGTGAATTCGCGAGTAACTCTAGCCACGAAAAAAAAAAAAAAAAACATAGAGAAGAGTCTGCTGGATAACACGAGATAAAAGTTTTCTTTCCGCACTCGTGAGACCGTTAAAATGCCTTGTAAAAAGGTAGAAAAAAAAATTATAATAAAATTAAAAAAGAAAAGAAAGCCATAGCACATCAATCTCGGTCGTAAAACCGTACCGAGTTCCTCGGGGCGATGCGTCACCGGAAGTAAAAATACGTCACCGGAAGTGACACAACGTCACACCGGTAGGATTGACTTCTCGCTTTGAATAATACTTGATAAAAATTTGGAGCTTAGCAGGCGAGGGGACTCTCATTTAAGTACATTAATTAGTAATAATAGGTAATTAGAGATACGATTGATCACTTTGGCGATTGTCCCGCACCGTCGTCGTATGCCACGTGTGTGTCAGTTCAGTCTATTCTCACTGTACAAAATACTAGATTTTTATTTTTTTCTTCTTTCTTCTATGCGATTCGCGCGACGCTAACGTCCCGCGAAGTCTTGAGCAACCTCAGTCGAGCGAAGACGGGACGTCGTTTTTAGCTGTCTGCACCGTCAGCACGTACGATTGACGATGACGACGGCGACGATCCTTTCTCTTCAGGGAAATCACTTCCTTTTCTGTCCCTCTTAGGATCTCACAGTCTTTGCCGAGGATGTCTCAGACGGTTAGGTCTTCCCATTCCTCTGCTTCGCGAGGCGTCATTTCGATTTTGATCAGCGTCACGGCGCTCAGGGCGTCGTGAACTCGTGGCGTCAATGGATTCTCTTGGAGGTCGACGAATTCTAGTGCCGGCGCAAGCTTCAACCTCTCGACGTCAACCTCTGTAGATGGGAAAGAAGAGAAAATAGAATTTTATTCAAATATTATTTGTCTTTTTTATTACTAATTATCCTTCCTGATTGCAATCTATTTTATCTTTAATTTTTCTAATGCATCCGTAGATCGCATTTGCACTGGTAGTATCGTGCAATTTAACCAACTGGACTGCTACTTATTTCAATGGAGAAAGTCATATGAGATATTTCGTGCTGGTTTATTTGCGATTGTTACTTGTAATTGCAAAAGGTGCCTCATGTAATGTAGAATGTTTTACGCAGCCGGTATCTTACCGATGATGGAGTTGTTGTTGGCCAGGAGCTGCTTCAGCTGAGGTATCCGGAAGGTTACAGATGGTAAGGCGATGTAGGTATTGTGCGAAATGTCCAGCATCTCCAGAGCCTGGAGCTCGGCGAGTTCCTCGGGGAGCTTGCACATTTGATTGTGACTCAGGTTGAGTTCTGGTAAAAAAATGTAGAAATCTTTGTAGCGAAAATTCTTCTTCTATTTATTTGCGTGTATAATAATATTTCATTTACCTGTAATCAGCGAGAACTTGACTGCGAATTTTGGTGGAATTTTTGTGATAACGTTCCCCGACAGGTCGCATCTCTTTAATTCCGTGTGTCTCATCAAGTGGTAGACTGCGTCCGGTACTTGCATTAATTGACACTCAGACAAATCTGAAATGCAGATAAATAATGTGACCTATGGAAAAAGAACGAAGGTAAGTATTTCAATGGAAATGTTATTTGCTCGTTTCAGGTTAGATTGTAATATCGTCGATACTCCTTTGGGAAAAGAATAAAATATCTCGTAATTAAATAGCCGATAAGAGAGGCTTGGTATAAAAACTAAAATCTCTGCAGGCTATCGTCCTTACAGTAATAGTATTCACCCCGCAATACGTTGATCTCGTCGAAAGTAAATTTAACATTAGTAGACGGCGGGTTCACGCTTTCTCCAGCTCGATTTCCAGCACGTAAATATAATTAGCGTGCTCTTGGAATACGAAAGAATGCTAGATATTATTATCCGGTAGTAATACATTTTATTTAAGCGAAGAAAAAAAAAAATAAAAAGAGAGAGCTGTAGGCGAAACTGAATATTTGTATAGAGATACAATGTATATCCTTGTCATAGATTGTTATATCGATTAAATCTTAAGGAACTGAATTGCACGAACTTATGATTTCTCGTTCGATCAGCTGTTTGAAAACTGGGTCGTACAACGTTAAAATACACCTACTCGAACGCGTGAGTCTCTTAGATTATTCGATTGACAAGTGGACTGGAAAACGAACAAGCGTAGGTTTTAAATATTGCGCGTTTTGTAGCTGCGCGCGCATCCAGTGACTGTTCCGTCTGTAATACGACGTGATTTATGTGAAAACTGAATACACCTGTAGTAGAGTACAAAGTGGGTCACAGAACTTGATAAATAACTATGGAGATTTTTGATTTATAGATCGAAGTATCTTTCCGGTTGACAGACTGTATAGATTTCTTGTAATTGTATGGTTTACTTGTTTTCTTTTTCCTTTACCCAGATTCTCGTTCTCCTGTGCCTCCTCGCAGCGTAAAATCACTCTAGTGACAGCGTTCGCCATCTTGGACGGAGATACTTTCTTAGACTGCGACTGCTTTGGCTGGCAGCCGGCGTCAAGGGGTTATTTTTACGTGATTTTATAAATAAATCGACCCTCTTGACCAGCCTTGACATTCTTGGGGATCACCGGAACTCGGAATTTGGATATCCCGGAAACGATTAACCACAACACGTTCAATTAGTTTACTTTAACGAGAATAAAATAACTAAAAAATCGTGCTTAGCCTCGATAAAAAATAAAACAATAATTTTAACAATTCTTTAAGATTCCCAAGCATGAGAAAAAAGGTTCAAATTCATCGTAAGAGACAGTCGCTTGTCTCTAGAAGCGTCAACGAACTACGCATGTCGTAACGCGAAACCGAATCCACATTTAAAACTCGCGGTTATAGTTTTCACCATTGAATAATACCTAACGAGACCACACGTCATCTTTAATTACGTAATATGCTTCACGCTCCCTAATTTCATCCAAGGATCCACACGAAATTCTCATTAAATCAAAATCCGTAACGAGGATATCGCACGGCCAAGTTTCGCGTTAAAAGAGAACTGTACTTTCTAGTAACGCCATCAGACGCCATCGTCACTCAACTCCAAGCACTCTTTCTATATTTCAAATTTCCCTAAGATCTACAAGATAAATTAATACCAGGAAGTTCTAGAGTAGCTACGATCAACGAGAACGAATAATCAAGACTTCGAGAGACCGATTAGGCGCTAAGAGGTTATGGCATCCGCCAATTCGCATAAACACACGTATCCACATATACGTAAGTCTCTACGCCATGGCATTTATACGATATTGTCAGCCAGTTCCCAACAACGAAGAAGCAGAGAACTTCGAAGTACATAGAGGAGATTGCTTTTTGTCGCGAATTCCTTTTCCGCGTGCGAACGCAAGGAACTCCATAGCATATACACTGATATATACGTATAGCAAGGAAGGCAACAGGAGGCCATGAGGCCTTAGGGCCTTCTTAGCGTCAAGTTGCCTTTTAAGGTTATGCCACCGTATACGGAGGCGCCCTGTATTATATCTAACCTGCACGAGGTACCCTTGTATATTTTATATACCGTCCACTGGGTATATAAAGGTATACGTAGTATACATACATACATATATATGCACACAAGTTTTATTGCGTATACAAGTCCCAACGGTGCTGACCAAACCGACAAAGACAATGAGGCCGATGTGTACGTGAATATATATTTTTGTTTTCTGTCTTCAGAGAAGAATAAAAAGGAAGAGAAAAGACAGAGAGATGGGTTTTGAGACGGAATGCAGAATCCTTTTGCTAGCATTGCCAAGGCTTTAGCCTTCCTCCCAGCTTTGGTCTGTACTGGTAATCTATATATGTGTATGCAGATGTATGACTGTTACTCTTGTTATACCTAGTGACTGATACATAACTAGTAATCTCTTTCCTTCTTTCTTTTATTTATTTTTTCATATCTCTCTACTCTCTTTCTCTCTCTCTCTATTTACGGTAGCGCGTACAACCCAGCCCAAGAACAAAGACCGGACGCCGTATTGTGCAATCCTATGTTTATCCACGTAATTATCTATGCTGCCGTCTCTACTATGCATTTCACTTTTATTTCAACCGATGCACCGGGTTTCCATCGCCGTGGCTGCCACTCAGTGCATCTTGCACAAGAATTCATTACACCTGAACGAGCATGAACGTAACGTATAACGAACTCGCAGAGTCAGATTCAATTTGACTTGTGCCTTATATCTTGTATGATTTTTGTTAAAGGGAAATTCAAATGGATCCAATTGTTCTGCCTGGTAAATCTTAATCGACGAGAGGTATAAGAGAAACGAAAAATAAAGACCGAGTATAAATTACTGCGTAGATTTAAGACTCATAACTGTGCGTGGGCTGAGTACTGGTTAGACACCTCGTAACCGGAACGCGTGCTGATGCTTCTAAACAAAAGAAAAGTGTTTCCTTATGTTGGCCTTTGTATCGTCAAGGTCCATTGCGACAAGGAGATGATATTGCGAAGGATCACAGGTACTTCCGGTCAATTTTCATTGTTTCCGGTAGAAACGTATCACGAGACGTTGCCACTGTGAATATTGCGGAAATTCACGCAGAGATGTCGCGACGAGCGACTATCGTTTGAATATATTTTTTTGTTACTGTGTCATGATGATGTTACTGCTGTTGAAAATTGCAGAGTGCCTAGAAGCGCACTTGGAGTCTAAACAGTATACATATAAGAGACTTGAAAGAACCCGTTCTCTTGAACGGGAAACTTTCGCTGGCCGCCGATTAGAAATCTCCTTTTCATTTCTAATAAAGAGAGGAAGAATCGACAAAGCTGTATTTAGAAGATCCTTGAATTAAGATGATGATCCGCTGAGGAAGATGAGGATGATAAAAGAATGTTCCTATGTCTCTACAGAGTAGCAGACCGGAAGTGTCGTGTATAATACTTCATATGTATACACTCATCAAATTGGAGATATAGGTACAGACTGACTAGACTCATTTTGTGGTACGTCCTTCTTGGATACGAATTAAAAATGGCAGAATAGCCATTGGGCAAGGTCCCAGATGTTTCCCGGTATGGATAAAGCAAGGATCAAGCCTTGTTCGCTTTCGTCTGAACCAGGAAGTTGAGGATCATACTGGGTGTTCAACAAGTAGACACTGTATCTACGTATATACATAATCCTTGGGTTTAAGTTATTTTTGAATCATCTATACTATTTAACGTAGTCTTAATGACACGTTGTCCTTCCCACTGTTTTTCAGATTCTACATGTCTCATTGAGTGACTGTCTTTGACGATCCTTCTGGAAGTGGAAAATCGATATCCAGGAAGGCATCGACTGATACATCGGTCACAGGGACTGGCAGAGAATAGGGCGCACGCACGTGTCTAATTGCGAAATATCGTTATACATAAGATGTCAATGATTGCGTCAGGATGTATATCGTAAGTGGATTATGCCAGTGTTGGGTCAGGCCCTGATCATTAGCTTGCCAAATGTATAAAGACTCCTTTGATGTCACCTATACTAGAAACGGAAACAGTTTTCTATGTTAGAGACACGATTCTCTTCCGTATAATAAGAAATTGAATATACATGATCTAAAATGCCTTTTAATGATTTTCTAAATTAATTAAAATAGATTGTTGCCGTCACTGTCTTTATATGCACTTATATATATACTTGTCAGTGTTTATAAATTGTATATGGCAGAAAAAAATTTATTTCACGGTTTTCATCTCTTATCTTTTGTTTCATTGTTGATAACGTGCAATGAGACGTCAAAATATGCTCTATTGCGTTTTATGATTTCATTGTCAAAGTAACAATTAATGAAATCGATAACTTTGTCACGTGGTTAAACGATGCCCAATAAACTGGTACCGTTATCGGTTTGATAAAGCAATAGACTCTTTCAAAGTACGCAGTAAGTAAGTCATTGTACTTGTTGCTAAAAATATATTCTAAAAATCCCTGTTATCGTTCAGTATCAATGCTGTCGATATAATGAGACTGATGTGTATATATTTTGTTTTTATCTAGATCAGTGTCCATCGGTCTTTGGTACTCACCTAAATTACAATTGTCCTGGGCTTCCTCGCATCTAGAAACCACACGTATAATCGCTCGACCCGCCAATTGTACACACACGGCCATGGCTACGTTCCTCTCTCCCTGTTCCTGGGAGATCTGCTGAACTTCCTCGGTATTGTATGCAGGTGGCTTCATTTTGTAAAACGATGATCGACCAAGAGGATCGTCAACAGGAAAGTCTAACGACACTCTATATCGTATTGACACAGAATAGAGACAAGTCTGACGTTTCCCAAAGTTCTGGATGAAAATGATTTCACAAGATCGAGAACAGGAAGAACTTCTTAGCACGACACTCGGTAAAGGAATTGTTCCTTTAGATATTAAATATTTTAATTTATCCTCTGCTCTCTGTGTACGACATATTAGTACACCGACGTATTTTATTGAATTTTACTAATCATTTACTTATGGAGTGTCTCTTTGTTCTCCTTTTTATTTATCTTGCCCCGCGTAACTGCGACTACCGACAGATCCCACCGATCCGCTTCTATTACTTTTATTCTCTTCTTGTTTTACAGATAATACAAATTTGAGATCTCTTCGGCTTCCCTTCAGTTTACGCGGCTGCGATTACTTTGAAAGGATCGTGATAACGAGGCCCGCTAGATGGGGGCTCCGCTGCTTGGCACTGCTCTCTTACAATGCTCACGGTGCTATTTAAGCCTTCACTCCTTCTCCCACCAATCTACCGAGATGCATCTCTGATCAGCTGACTTTGTCTGGTCTCCCTCTTTGTTTGAAAACAACTAGAGGATCCGCGTGCGCCCACCGTGGATTAGGGACATCCACGTGGTGATTCTTCTTAGCCTTTAACGATATTACAAATTGGATCCGTTAAAGAGAAATGTAACGTGGATAAGACAAAGAAGCTGTGTCATATACAAAATGATAAGACTTGATCCTGTCAGAGGAAACATGAATTTAAAGGTATCTGTACATGGTATGCAGTTTAAAAATTCTTTTCTATTTTCTATAGATCCAATGTAATTCAGTTAAATTCATTTAGTTAGTAAAGCAACTAAATCGCATTGTATCGCTGGATCCGTTACGTTTCCGGTAATGACTATGGAAACTGTGCTTTGTTTGGCTCGCTTTCATTTCCAGATTACTCGTCGCCCATTTAGAATGTCGGAATCGTTAGCCAGGCTTTTACGTACGACGCAGGTTTAAATGCTTATTCGGCAAACTGCCCACTGCGCCATTTACGCTGTGCCTCTTATCACCTAAGGAAAATTTCGTACTCGATTTCAGCCGCAGAAACAAGTCAAGATCATCTTGTTGGCTCATTGAAGATCTATACAGTATACGTCGTGCGGGCACAGTGAACTGCTGCCGCCTCCGCGAGAAACTACGACATTCTTCCATGTAAAAATAGAATCCACTTGATTTTTTCAGATGTTACAAATAGAGTATTGTTTTTATAATTTTTTCCTACACTTCTTCACAGCTGCTCTCGCTTCTACGTATTTTCAAAATAATTTATCTCACTGTTTATGCCCGTCCTGGCGACGGACTCGCAAACGTAATGTTTACGTTTAATCAAAAAATTAATAAATTAACTATTTTTATTATTTTTCAAAATTTATCAAGTTCTTGTTCGGTTTACTTATTTGGTTTCTTGTTTTTGATAAATTTCATTTTCTTTTTTTTCTTTAACAGATTGGAATTTCAACGAAGTTGACGATTGACAACGATTTTGAATATTGATTGACTTTTCTCACGCAAGAATGATACACGGAAAATGAAAATAATCGTGTGTCTAAAATATTATTGCACACGCATCAAATTCGCATACGAACGTTTCGTCATAACATTAACAAACACGGTGAGTGTGTCTGGAAAATTTTGCGAAATTGCCAAAAGCATCGCACGCACTCAAAATATTCGAACAAAGAGATTTGTTCCATAAAACGGCGAAACTCGTATGAAGTATTTTTATTTAAAAGATTCAGCTTGCAAAACTCCCTGAACTATGATCATTCTCGTTTATTTTGAAATTTTGAAATAGAATGACGTCAGGGAATTTTTGTACCTCGAAGTACAGCGAAAGCAGCAATAATCATTTTGGAAAATGTCGACGTCTCTAGAAGAAAATTTCTCTTGGAAACACTGGACCGTTACCGCGACGTAAATCTTACCGTTTCTCGACTATTAGGTAAACGTTATGTTAAGGAGAAAAGAAAACGGCGTAATACACTTAATCAAAGACGTGTCTTACAGCCATTTTCTCTTCCATTTAAATCTCAATATTTTGGCCATCCTTAAGTCATCTTGTTATTTCACTAGATAAAACCAAGTACGAGCGAATCGAAGAGGAGCAAAGTTATCATTTCGAAAAAGGATGATTTCGACGAAATACAAATTTTCACATCGTCACTGAACTCGAAGAAGGTCATCCGTTATTTCGTCTCCTGGTGAAACTCTTCAGGGTCATCTAAATCGGTGGCGCGGTCGTCTGGGTGCATTTTGCAAAAAATAAAAGGAAGAAAAGTGTCTCCTTTCGGGTAGCTATTCGTGCCTCCATTCATTGTCCGTCGTCCGAAGGCCCAAGAGGGATAAAATGTTTATATGCCTCTTGGTATTCTTGGCTCCCGACCAAGAAATACTGCGCGTGCATTTTCAATACGAAAATAGATCTCCGACCAGAAAATCCCCCATGACTTCTTCATCCACTGCGCTCAGCCTCAGCACTAGTGTACCTGAGGATCCACGTAAACGTCAAAAGTAGATCAGATTTGCGCCGTAACACGTTTTACACATCTGCGTTCCAAGTAATTCTAAGACAAGGATAGGAAACCTGTTGGGTCGTTTACAATGCGACGTAGTTACATATAAGAATGCGTGTAGGAATACGCACTGGGGAGGATGTCGCGCGTGGGTGAATTTTTCGTAAATTAAAGCGGAAAAACCTTGACGCAAAGGATGGAAAATTCAAAGAGGTCGTCGATTTCACGTACCAATTTAAAGCCGGGGCCGACGTTTTGGCTCTTTGTGCCGTCCAGATGATATTCTACGTCTCGCGAATTTTCGTATTTTCGTATTTACCGAGAATTCGCATTTACGTATCTTCCAAACCCCCCGGAAACGCACACGCGTCGGCCACGCGCCAAACTTCGCCGGAGATTGACCGCTGACTTTACTGTATCTTCCTTTTATATTTTTTTTACTCCATTCTGAATCGTTCTTTTTTTTTTTTCTTTACACTTGGAACACTCGGTTTTTCCCACGTTGATAATAGCGACTATCACGTGTCTCTTGGAAACTTCTCGGTAAGATGAAAATATACCTTGCTCCTGTACTTCTATTCTCCGTAGAAAAAGAATCTTTAATAATAAACTCAGCTCACTGTCATCTCGCCAATAATTTTGACTTTCTTGGATTCTTCATTATTTCAACGAACTAGTCGCGCTATTAATTTCTCCCTCTGTGAATGAGTTCAGATTTATAAAAAAAAAAGAATTGGATCAAACACGTAGCATAATAGACGGCTGACAACGTACGTCAATTGGCTTGTTTACAGGTAGAATACAAAAATAATAATAATAAATACACAATAATATTTACAGTAACCGCAATAATTCTTAAGTCATCCGTAAACACTGATTAATATCAAATTAACCATCTTTGTCTCTACGAAATTTTGTATCCGACGAAATTTGAAGTACGGTTTACGATCAGCAATATGTATTATAAGAATTAATCATAAACGTGAATCATAGTGCTTAGACGTATCAGTGAACAAAAAGACTGTCGTATTGCAATATCTATGAACAATAAGAACAGCCTTGATAAGAATTGATAAAGGAAACCACGTAGTTCACGTACATATATATCTTTTGTATTTCATAAAACAAACAAAAAACGCACGAATACATTCGTTGATTCTCTTTTTAATTCTATTCCAACAGTCCGTTCAAATACTTCTAGTCAATTAATTCTCATTAAATTCATCTTTATCCACTATCATTTAATATATGGATGGACTACAGTTTATTATACAATATCGTATGTAACTCGTAAGTATTTCCTCAGCTTGCACAAATTCGTAAAAGCTAATAATTGATACGTCAGTTCAGAATTGCATAATTCGTTGCTAATCGAGTATTATCATTGAATCTCGTTGCCCAAACTGTCAATTTCCAAGTCCGTGTCTGATTGACTTCGACCAGTTGCCATACAGGAAATTTATATAAGAAATTCTTAATTGGCATTATAACAACAGTTCAGGATAAACATATTAAGTACTATAATGAATACACAGAATACACTCGATTGGACGCTCTTATAACAATTGCCTTATCGCTAATGATAATTATCGATCAACCCCTTGGACGGTATTAACGTCGTACCGTGTCAAAAATTTTATCCTCGTGGACATTGTGCAATATGGTGAAGCATAGGTTTTTTTTTTCGATTGCATCAAAATATTTTTTCTTTCTTGTCCACACTGAAGAGCAGCCAAATTTTGCTTACCACGAAGGGGTTAATACCGATAGACGAGTAAATAGAATTTATATAATTTCAGCAGCCTCGATGTTATCACACAGTGTGATGATTCTTGATAGAAAGTGTCAGTAAATATAACGCAAGACGCGCATCTAGATATAATCACGTAATCTATAGCGATTGTACGTATATCTACCAAAAGAAGTCTTAGCGATTGGTGTTCTTCGGTGAACTAGATATACATATGCATATATAAATACATAATACTCCTGAAGGAGTAATTAAAAAGTGCACGCTGCAAATATGTCTGCATAGGATAATATTTAGCTTATCCAGGCATACGTCCATCGAGCTAATCTGAATAGTATAGAGTATTAATTAATAATGATAGAGCTAATAATCGTAATTCGATTCAGCAATAAATGGCATGAACCATAAATCTGATGATAACAAGACACACCATACGTTCATTAATAATTTCACGTATAGCAAAGATGCGATTGCTGATAGCGTTGACATATAAGAGACAGAGGAATAAAGAAATTGAATATCTAACAATAAAATCCACTCCCTGGCTATTCTACGTATAAATATCATTGAATTGACCGACAGCCACACGTGCTCAGAGTTATGCCAGATGCAATTAATCAGCTGACCGAGTATTAATATAATTGTAAATGAATATGTATTGTAATTTAAGATTATTTTGAATTTTTCGTTTTTTCCAGTGCATCTTGAGCGTGTTGCAGTCCGGCGCAATAGTGCAGCAAAAGTACACTGAGTGCCTGCACTCGTAAATCACTTTGTGCAATCATTTTTGCACTATCCACGTCACCGGATTGTGATAATTCCAGTCTTGAGGTAGTTTCCACGTCCAGAGCTGACTTCAGTTTGCTCATCTGTAATAGGTATGACAGATTGAATTAATTTCATTGGTTATTGATTCTCCAGCTGATCATGGATTAAAGTTCTAATAGTGTAGAAGCATTTTGTTACCATGGTATTAATTTTCTCCGTGCGTTCTTCCGGCTCCAGGGCTTTGTAGAGGAACTTTCCTGTGTCTCTGGCTCTGGACATCAGACCGTCATCTAAATCACCAGCGACGAGGAGTGCTGCTACACTAGGCTCCGCACCCTCCAGTAGATCAGGAGTTATACCCAATCCTCCCACGAGTGAATTCTAAATGTTTTTGCCTTTATTATTCGCATCGTGAGAGCCTCGTGTCGCGGATGGCCATTAATTAGTTTCCTGCGATTTTTAAGCGAAGCGAAGCGCATACTTTTGGCAAAACTATTAGTGGCTAATTATGGTTTCTAAAAAAATTTGTCATTAGGTTTATATTAATAGCGAGAGACTTGAGTAATTTTATCTTTAGGTATTAACTTTAGTATAATCTGTTTCTCATAGAATTTTAAAATTGTTGCAATTCAATTGCGTTCCTTGAATATCTCATGCATTCTTTAATATTGTATAATTAGCTGAATTATTATAGAAATTTTGCTGTGCGTAAAATCGATTGGCTAATTGAAATTCTTGAGGAAACGATACAGAGCTTAGCATTGCAAGCGAAGCGCATTGCAGTGCGAATTGCATAATTGCAGCTGCATAAAAATATGTCAGAAAAGTGCATATAAGGAAATAAGCATGAGAGAGGATACGTAAGAGGTTTAAGTTACAAGGAATTAATTAGTGAGAGAAAGAGAAAGGCCAAGGATGTTAAGTAGCATATAAAAATAGATTTAAAAAATTAGTATAAAATAATGCTAAGGTTTCTTTGCATCTTTTTTTCTTCAAAGCTTCTTACCAATAAATTATGAGAATAGACAAACAATCGTACACTGGCATACTCTTGGCTGTACTCTTCTCTACGTAGACATTAAATTTATTGTCTCTGTGCTACCTTGCGAGATGCGCAGGGACTTGGGGGAAGACTTCTAGATGCCAAACCAATACCGGAAGTCGGTGGGGCCAGACAACTTGTACTTCCGGCCTTCTTTAGGCCCAGCAGTGTATTAGCTATGCTGGCCTTCATAGCCATCATACTTGCACCCTGATTAATTGATCAATGCATTCGTATACTTTTAATTATTCACTTGCTATACACCATTCTAATAACTATGTTTGCAGGATCTCCATAAAGTAAATAGGAAGGCACCTTACATCTATTGAACAAAGGATTATGATGTATTATGAAGAAGGTAGTGTAGCCGGATTAATATGTTCTATACTTTATGGACACCCTGTGCATCGGTAGCAGGGACAAGGTGCAAGCCTACAAAAAACCTTCACCTTCGCGAGTGCGGATGATCATGTTTTATTAGCAACAACATATCATAGATCATGCTTAACAATTCTCTATTGTAATATTTACAAGGTAGCCGAAGTTATCTGTGAAACTGTATAAGTCAACCAGATTATTATTGGGCTATGTATCTTTCATAATTCTCTTATATCATTTCTTTCTCTTTGGACTTCATTTTTTTTTTTTTAATTAGCCTAAAGGATATGCGCTATCGAAGGATCAATCTGATAATCATTGATCATCCTATTCATAAATATTTTATAAATTGAAGACTTGCTTCTCTCTTTTTAATACTACTCGTGATTGATAATGTAACTAGAGATTGGACTAGATTTCTTTATCTGCTATCAATTAATGGAATATAAATTTTTCCTTTTTCTTTGGCTCTTTTAAGACTCACGCGAGATGTCAAAATTGCTAAGTGACAACGTAACGCAAATGAAATAATACAATGGCGACATTCTTTACTATGTGTTCAGTACCTGAACGTTATCCTCACAGCCCGTAAGCGATATCTCTGGGCCCACTTCTCCTGGTACAACACTGCTTTCTATCTCGTCGGCTTCGTACGCCAAACTAGCCAGACTCTCAGCGCCACAAGCCCCTGAAGCCTGACAGCGGACTTCGCATTTCTTATGGCAAACCATACCACAGTCTCGACACTGTACAGCATCCTTTAGCCAAATCTGTACCAAGGAAATAATTAGCATTGAGTTTGTATATAAGAAACATCTTAAATCAAGGTAGCTAATTGAATTTAATGAAAAATTATTCATCACCTTCTTCGTGCAGAAGTCACAATGTGTTGCACGATGAAAGTGCGTGCGAATGAAGTCGTGTAATTTCTTATCGACATTCTCGGTGCTTGATGTTGGCTGCACTTTAATAGCCTCCGCAGTTTCTTTTTTGGTGAAATCACCAGTGCTCTGGTGTCGAGAATCTTGGGAAGAAGCCCAAACGTAGGATAGTAGGACATCGCCGTAGCAGAGACTGGGATCAAATCCGGAATATCCTTGTAACTTGGAGTTAGTTATGTTAGGGGAGGCTGTTGAGAAAGATAATATTTAATTAGAAATAGTCGTTTGGTTAATAGATAGATAAATTTCAATAGCGGGAGATTTTACGAACCGGTATCCGGAGGTAGCAGGGCGTAGCACTTCAAGTAGTGTCCGGTCGTCGATGTGGAGCACTGTGCCAAAATTAATTTTATCGGAGCGTTTATGTATCCTAACAATTTAGGCGGATTTTCACCGCCCCGAACGCGCACCCAGACGCCCACGTTTAAGTACTGCTGCTCCGAGTCGATCCGGAAGCTCCTGATCTCCTCGAACGTCATCACAGAAGCTAAAGATCTCTCCTTGGTCGTATAGTATAAATCCGTCAGAGTAGGTAGACTGTCCTCCATGTAGTAATTGTGAATGCTGCTGGATGTAGTTGAATTGTTAGACGTGGTGGAGATTCTTCTCGAGGGTGAGTCTGGAGTTTGAGCCGGTTCTTCCATGACGTGACTACTGCTGTGTCGTCTCCTGGATAATTTGCTAGTTAAGTCACCTCTGTCTAGGATCTCAAAGTCGGCATCTCTCAGGTCAGAGAATTTCATTTGAGTTTCAAACTTCGTTCTTGGACTGTCCTCGATATTTTGCGAGTCACTTTTACTCAGGTCGATCCTGGAAGACTTTCTATCCATACTTTTATCTATGGATGATCTATCAGCATCCATCCTCAGGGAATTATGCCTATCTGAGTCGATCCTGGTGTATCTTCTTTCCACTCTGATAATGAAACGTCTTTGGGCTGCGTTCTTCACTAGTTTTGCCACCTGGTTCATGTTCGATACTTTCTTCCCGTCGACGGCAACCACTATGTCGCCTCTTCGCATTTCCGCAATGGCTGCTGGACTTCCAGCCACGATGGTCTCCACCAGGACACAGTTTTGCCCGATTTCTGGCACAGTCTCTTGCTTAAATACTACTCCTAACTGCTGGGCGGTAGTTTTGCTGATAATCAAGTCCAATACCATGTAGGGTACTCCGCTGTATTGAGTCAGGTAGATCCAGGGCGTTGAATCCACGCTCATGGTACAGTATACCTCTACCTGGGAAGATTCCTCGGCATTGAGGTTGATCGAGGATAGATTTAACCTGCTCACTTCCAATAGATTAACTTCTAAATAACCTGGTGTGAGCTGGGTACTTGCGACCTGGACAATTGCAATGGAAATGGATGTCTGGTAAGGTTTCAAATGTGAGAGACTTTACATTTAAAAGAATTAGATTCACTAGAACGTACTTCTGTCAGATCGATGTCCTCGTCGTTCAGTCTTCGGAAAAAGGGTTTGTAACGCATCTTGTAACGAGGTAGAGTATGCTTCTTTCTGACGGCTCTGCGAATCTGTCCTGTGATCAGGGAAACTATCTGAGGCTGCAACTGACGACCTTGGAATTGGGACTGTACCTCCAATTCCAGGATTGGTTCAGAATAAAAGCTGAGTGACCAATGTGTATATGGGACTCGAGTAAACTGCAACCTGGCTCTTCCAGTAACACGTTTTACTAAAAAATGAGGTTTGATGATTAAGTTATTAGGAAATGCTTATTATTTAGGAATGGAAATTGATAGACCTTGCAACGCCAGGTACGCAGTTTTTCCAAGAAGCATTTTAACATCTATCGACATCTGGAAATTTCCTGAGTAATGCAAGTCGAGAGATAAGTCCAATGACTCCAAAAGACCTGTGTCAGCATCAATTTTAGAATCAGCAACCTCTAGTCCCTTTATTGTTGGAAACTGAGTGCCAAGATGCAAGTCACGTAACTGAAATAATGTGATATTAATAATAATGAAGACTTAAATATACTTTAGCATTTTAATTGGCAGATATATTCAGCATAACTACCTGAACGCTGTCAAATAATCGGCCAGTGGTTGTACGTGTCAAAAGTTCTTTGAACTCATTATTTAACTTCCTGTATAGCCAAAGTCTAACACGTTCAGCATTTCTGATTTCATTAAAGAGAAATTGCAGTGTCAAATTAATAGCAAGGTTCTCATTTCCCTGTGACAGACTCTGACCAGGCATATTAGATGCACTATGAAAGCTTAGCTTCTCTTGTTCTATCTTGCTAAGCAGTTCTTTAGGTAGCATAGCCTTTCCATGCGGTACAGGTTTCTGAGGTGGGCTAGCCACTGGCGCAGATTCCAAATACTTTTTAAATATATAAAACTCCAAAGCCAGAGTACACAGTACCCCACAAATGAATGAGATTGCAGATACAAAAATAGTTTCTAAAAAGTCCATCTTGCAAAACTGATAAGTCAGGAAATGAGATGTTTCCAAAATGACTGAATCGAAGGTATAAAGCAAGGCTCCTGTCAACACAGCGATACCAGTAAAGAGTAAAAAAAAACAGAGCGTGTAAAGGGTGCTCAAGAGAGAAAGGAGCAGCGAAAGAGACAATCCTGTAGAAAAGAATTACAATATTTCCACAGTCTCATGAAAATCATCAGAAAGATGACTAAATCCTGTTCACGAATCTTGCACCTTAGGAACTTTTAATTGAAACAAATACGGTTTACTTCCAGCTCAACAGATAAATCGTTGTTCCATCTTAATACTTGCTTATTATTACTAAATGCTCCAAATTCCAGAATGACCAGTATAATCTCTACACAGTACCTTCAATCCTTTATACTCGTAAAACGAGCACTTCTCTTTAAAAAAAATCCTAACATATTCGCCTAACACCACATAGACGATTCATTCTCGTAAAATAAAATCTCGCACATTTTATCAGCATAACCCGTTTGACGTGCCGCGGCGGGTAAATAGTATCCTGACAGTTCTCTATTGATTTCGGCAGCCATCTTGAAGGCTGCCTTAAAGGATTGACAGATGTTAAATGAATTATCAAAGAAAAATCATTATATTATTCTTCCTTAAATCTCTTTTAGCTTCACATGCAGTTTTCGGAACGAGGGTGGAATTATTTCTCCAATTGTGCACTGTACTTGTCGATCAGCTGACTTTGACAGATTTAGATATTTACGCGTCGATTTCGTTGACCAGCTGTGGCGTATCTAATGAAAATCTGTCTATCTTATTGCGTATCTATCTTATTGCAATACACTGACAAGCAAAAATTGCGTAAGAGTGCTCAGCAATTATATATTTATAAATACTATCAAACTTAACCAAAAATATACATCTACTAAAGCAGTAAACCTTGGCGCTTTAAATTAGCTTTAAACAATGGCAATCGGCGGGCTACACGATGCTTTATATTAAAAGTGTATTTCAGTCTTCTTTTCATAAATAATTTTGAGAAAGCCATGGAGCATGATTTCTATTATAATTTTCGAATATAAATTGATCTTTATTTGAAATAATTTATTATCCTTAGAAACGATTGTTGAAATAGAAGTTTGAACTAATTATTTAAAGTCCTGGACGCCATGTTGGATGGCCATTCCAACATGGGCGTTCCTACTGTCGTCTGCAATATGTCAAATGTCTATTGTGCCGTGTAAAAATGTCAGAAATCAGTGACATTTAACTAAGAGAAATCATTGACGATCATCAAGTCAAAAGTTATTGTGCATCGAGAAGATGGTTGTCGACGTATAACGATAATTTCCTGTAGACTAAAGGTTGGCGTTGGTGACTTATTGGGTTCCGAATTACAGGAGGATAGTGTTACAAGTAACCCATTTTTGGTTGGTTTTATTAACGCAATTAAGAAAATAAACGAGCAGAAGAGTACCGTCGGCTCGCGCGTGTTTCATCGTTATTAATTCGTTCTATAAACCTTTTATTATTTCTTTGAAGTATTTAAACTCTAAAGGTTATGCTATGTCATGATAATGGGCCTATGGAAGAAAACGGTTTGAAATAATGATTAACTCTTTGTTTTTTAACGTTTACGGATACGAATCATATTTAGGGGATTTTCAGTGTAGGATCACTATTTCCTCTAACACTTCGTGCCGGTGTTTTCCTTAAAAATTGAATCATGACTTCCTGGTATTTCCTAAGATGCGCCGTTCGGCCTTTCAAGCTTGTGCAGTGATTAAGTCATGTAAAGATATCGGAGCGTGTACACTCATTAAATCAACGAAGTTAGGGGTTCCGTGAAGAGGTTGTGCTGTGGCCGAAAAAGATTTTTTGCGATTAAAGTTTCTAAATATATAAAACTTGAACTCTGTTATAAATCATCGTAGGACTATTCAGTTATATTTTAAAAAGTTCATGTAACTTATAGTAACTTTCCTGTAATTGTTCATCCAAAAGCAGCAGGAGAGCAGCAACTATAAGACTGTTTTGTGAAAGAGATTTTGATTAATGCAAGTCTTAATAATGGCTGCAAACAATTCAGTACAAACTACCACACCGAGAGGGTCAAGTCTACCAAACCGGAATTCACAGAGGTCTACCTTATTAAAGGTTGTCATTCTAGGAGATGGAGGAGTGGGCAAGTCTTGCCTGATGAATAGATTTGTGTCGAATCATTTTGACGAGCACAGTTTCCATACAATTGGTGTGGAATTTTTGAACAAAGACATTGAGATTAATGGCGAAGCCTATACTCTTCAAATATGGGATACTGCGGGTCAAGAGCGTTTTAAAACGCTAAGAACACCATTCTATCGAGGCTCAGACATTTGCCTTTTGACTTATGCTGTGGACGATAGAGCCAGCTTTAGAAACCTTGCCCTGTGGAGATCCGAGTTTCTTTATTATGCCGATGTCGAGGAGGGTTCTACATTCCCTTTCATTGTCGTTGGTAACAAAGTATGTAATCCATTAGCATTAATTTCACAGTATAACACAAGTTTTACAATAAACCTGTCTGTCAGGTGGATGTACCAGAATCAGAAAAACAAGTCTCAACCGAAGAAGCTCGTGCGTGGTGTGCAGAGAATGGTGATCCTCCTTTAGTGGAAACCTCAGCAAAAGATGCAACAAATGTCGAGGCAGCTTTTGGAGCAGCCGTAGCAGCTTGGGCAAGATTGGAAGCCAAACTGGAAAGACCACTCATCGAAGATACTGTAGATCTATCAAAGCAACAATCACCTCATCGATCCAGCTGCTGTATGCCTGGCACCGAGTAGGTTATTCCCATAGGGCTTTTAAATAATATTTCCAAGTTTTCCACTCTTGAGAAAATCGCGCTATACTGTATCATTTTCAAGAGTCGCATAATTCATGGCTGGCTGACATCACACAGATAGTAAAGCATCCCTTGCGTCCAATCTACTTAGATCACAGTCTGGCAATTTTTCAAACAAATTTCAAATTATCCATCGTTCATTATCATCACTGTACAAGAACCACATGCAGCATCAATTATCAAGAGATTCCAATTTAATAATTTCTCTCAGCTCGACGTAATCCCCTTTAGTTAGAAACGAATAACTTTTACAATCTGACCAAACTAAGGAACAAAAATATAAGCTTGATCTTTCATCGAGCTGATTCAAAGCGGGCAATACTGTTAAATTGTTTTGTTCTGCTTCAACAATAATGCACCTACTGGTGATTATATCTTATTAGGTAATTGCGATTATCCAACCAGTATCAAAGGGACAGTCGCAATTACGTGTCGTAAAACGCTGCGACGTTGACATGCAGCGTATTTTTCTTTCTAGGTCTAACAAAGTTATTTGAAGAGAAACCCTATTGTTCGCCTTCGATACACGCAGCCTCATAAAGCCAATCTCGTTCCTTGCGAAACTCGACGATAATAGTTCTCCTCGTCGTACAAACTCATCGTCAAAGAACCATTTTTTACTATTGACAAACATACTGCTAGAATTCTACATTGGACAATTGTACACTACGTTGCTTTTATATAAGACTATAGTGACTATAATAGCAATTACTCAATTTTTAATTGAATAAAAATTCTAAAGCATTCGAGAAGTTTAATACATCAAAATATCTCGTTTTCAATTCTGAAGATAACAGCTAATAATCAACTTAAACTCACTCCCCTAATGAATTACATTATCTAAAGATCTATTCCCTCAAAGTAACGCGCGTTAGTTCTCATAGATACCAAAAATAATAGCAGTAAATGAAACATGTACAAAATTTCGAGCTTCTCACTTGTCGGGCAAACATCACAGAAAGTCTAATCAACGCACCGATGTATTTGCGCTTAATGCAGTTCATGAGCCATGCACAGTATTTATAAGTGTCTCACTTAAACACCCCTTGGCTTGTGATGAACTATTGATTGTGAATTATATTGAATAAGAACTAGGTACATATATATAAATATTTAAAAGAATACAATAGAATAGCTTCGTAGCCAAATTTTGCCTTATCCTCACGGCATTGGGCTGAGAGTGAGAGCAAACGCAGCGTTTAACTCCTCATATTATTCTCTTTCACAATTTCTTTAATCTGTTTAAAATGAAATGAGATATTTTATAGATAAAAAATTTAAAGAAGGAGGAACATTCGTTTATCGTTGCTCTCAATATCTTGCGACGCTTGATGCTTAAAATGGCTTTTTGGTAAATCAATTGAACAGAAATATCACGAAAATATTCGGGCAGCTTATTATATCTCTATAGTTGTACGCAAATGTTGTATGGCATTTGGCCTTGAGATCTTGTTAATCATGAGAAAAAGTTAAAGAGAAAAGATAAGAAACAGCATAGCAAAAAAGACAATGGGGCTTATAACACGAACAAAAGTAATCTCAAATATGTGAAAATACTCCAAAATTTTGTTAAATTCCTTGTAATTTGTTAATCTTGTCTAACGTTCAATTGTTCTTCTATCATTTTCACTGACTCATACTGATTGCGTCTCAGTCATGTTTGCTGGTGCTTTTTGTATAGCTACATGTGGAATATTATAACGTATTACTCTATCATACATAAGCTTAGGTTTAATAGTAATAGAAGAATGAATAACTATACCCGTGTAACGATTAATAATTATTAAGAAATTATGTGTGTAAAACTAATCATATCAGGACGATTTGGTATGAAGAATTATCATACGCGATAAGTCATTTTTACCGTGATATTTTTCAATAAGGTTAGATACTGATTTTGAGGAGAACGTAGAGAGAGAGAGAGAGAATAAAATAAAAAAGAATCTAACGTGCGTCAGATATTTTTCGTATGATTATAGTTATGGTTTGCCAATTGTATCCATTTGAGATACGATTATTATTTTAGTTATTATTTCCATTTAAATGTTGCTGCCTTTTCAAATAACGAGCAGCGAATTGCTCGTTTCCCTGGTAGAAAATTACCTACGATACAATTTAAACAGTAAAGTTAAGCGTATGCATTGCCTTAAGGATTTTATAATTTTTGAAATGAATTTTTGCAGAGAAATAAACTTACACTGAGCTTGTTTCGACTCTGATATAATGACTGTACGAGTTTGCTACGTTATTCCACGTACTTTGTTACGGAGCGAACAAAAAAATGGATAAATCAGAAAACGTTTAAACAATCGAATTAACAATAATTTATTAATACCGCTAAAATATACAATAATGGATAACGTGTCTATAATTCTATTGGACTCTCATTGTTACATGAATCATCGACTTACTTACATTGTGCCACTTAACTTTTTTTAAATTTCGCGTTGAAAAAAAATAGAAATAAAACGAACGCAGGGCTATCATATCGTTAATATTTTTTTTTTTTTTTTTTTTTTTTTCTTAAAAAAGGGCACAAATCTTATCTATGCGTAAAGGCTTTGCGCCTCGCATTAAAAAAGTACATGATAATTTTAATAGTATATACAAGTCGAGTCTGTAGATAAATTCAGGCATTTTGAAAAGATTTCGCTCCCGCCCTCACATCGATCTACCCGTTTCCCACGATACTGTACTGCAGCATCATTCAAATAATCCCATCAAAGGATATGCTCGATGATTTATTTATAATGTTAAGAAAGATGAAATTATATTAAAAATTTGAAAACCACGTTGAGTTTCAAATTTAGCACCGAGTTTTGCTCATAAAATTTTCCTTTGATCAAGAATTAAACAATTTTTCCTGAGGCAGGGTCTTGGGCGGAACTGATCTCTTGGCACATGCGCATTTCGTATTCTATATAAGACAGTTCGTTCTCGAACAGCCAGATGTCACTTCATGTAATCAATGTAAATCGCTAACGTTTCTGTCCCTGGGTGCGCTGATCAGCCACCTATATTGTCTTCACAACAATTAGGTTTTAAAACTATAATTACAATGTAATTATTATAGAGATACTTTCTGGGTAGAAAAATTTGTTGCCAGACACGTCCGGCATATTGTTCCCTAGTGACAGTGCTCCGTGACATCGACGATCACAGATTTCTTCCAGCCGAAGAGGAAGTAGCCAATAGCGGCGCCGAGGACTACAGCGATGCAGAGCCATACGTTATACGTCATGAATATTAACATCAGGAAGTAGGAGAGAACGATCTGCACAATATGCAGGAAGGTCTGGAAGCCGTGCATCCATGAGAACATCGTCGGTCTGTAAGAAGAAAGAAGATAAAAATTGACATTGAATTTCAACAGAATCGATACGGTACAAAAAGATTTAAAAAGAGAGAAAGTAATAAAGATGAGAAGGTCATAGGTCCCACACAGTTAAAAAATCCAATTAACAAGGAAAGATCCAGAGAACGTAGTGGAGATTCTCATGCTGTAATCTCCTGTATAAATATTTCTGCGAACAGACAGTGTTTCAGTAAATAATTTTACTTACGGCTGTTTGTGGATAACCTCACCGACCATACTAAAAGTTGAAGTTGATTAATTAATTTAATTATCATTAAGCAGCGTGTATCACTTATTATCTGTTATCGAAGAACCAATATTCATAATCATGTATCTCTTCACACTTACTGCACAACCTGGTTGTCCTCTGCGACAACATTCTTCTCTTGGGGCATTGTCACACTTCTGTACTGCAACGCGTTGTACGTCTTCCAGAAGAGGTATTCACGATAATATTTAAGGCCTTCGTATAAAGCAGCCATTATCACTATACCAATGAAAGATCCTATCAGACCACCCATCGACGAAATTTTCCAGCTCTCAAAAAGAACAGTTTCACAGAATCCACCATGGAAAAACATCTGGAACATATATCGATATACTTTTATTTTCTCTATATTAAATTTAAATCACTTTCATTTCTTTATATCAATACCATATGTGAATATAATACATACAGACATTCCATGCATCCCATGACCAGAGCATCCTGTATCATTCGACCCCATAGCTAAGGAACCACTGTGATCGTGTGCACCATGTCCCATGCTCGAATGATCCATACCAGCCATAGCTTGATGATCGTGTGCTCCATGACTACCAGAGCCATTCATTACATGAGCAGCATGATCATGAGACATCTGTTAAAAAGAAATATATAATTTATAATTAAACATATAAATTATCATAGACAGCAAGTACATTTCTATATATAAATCCTAACACCAAAAGAAGAACTACCTTTTCCTCGAACACTATATTTATCACTCTTATAAAAAAAAGTATCAAATATTATAGTAAATCCTCCTCTGATCGACGGATGCACACACTGCTGTTATCTGATGAGCAAAAGCAAACAGGAAAGGAGGAAAGTAATAACGTACAGTGGTTCTCCAACACTGACTAAGAATGCAATTCTGATTAATGAATGAATTTACTGTTTACAATAAACATAATCATATCGCCTACTCTATATCCAACAACTATGTTTAAAGAGCAAGCTAATACTGAATTGTACAGAGCCAACAGTCTTTTGAATTTATGTTACTTTCTACGGGCTCACATAGAGCCTAGTGCGTTACTTCGTTAAATACTAAAAGCTGATTGGCAGAATCTCCCTATGGTAGGGATAAGCGGTTCGCCACGTGTTACCAACAATCTACAACTATCATTACATACAAGTGCATGATAAATTTGTTATATATTTTGTCAAAATGTGCTTTACATATATTCATACTTAATATTATTTCATTATCTTTTGCAGCACGTATCAAGAACCTGTCGATTGATAACACGGTAAAAAAAAACCATTACAAACAGTGTAAATGTCGCAATTCTCCAGCAGCTTCGAAAATAATTAAGCCAATTTGTTCACGTGGCGCAGCCACATTCTCCTTAAAGGAAGAAAAGAAAACGCGGTTGGTAACAATGTTGCCGCAAAGAAATACCGACAAGACGAACTTTCTAAACTTTATTTCCTCGGGCCGACTTTTGTCCGTTCACTGAGCATTCTCTGCGATATTTATATTGCAGAGCTCAAGATACCATTTTGCAGAGAATTCGACTTCGTATCATTCTCGGATCTGTAATTAATGAAGCATTGTAACAGACATGGTGGGTGCTTTGATTTCTGTTGCGTAAAAGAAACCGTCAAAAAAAATTTGAACAGAATTCTGTTACGGAAGAAAAAAAAAAAATACGCACAGACAGTGCACAATGTAAGTATTGAATTATTGCACAGCATTATATTGTATTCTCTTCTGTCAGATAAAACATTCGAAATTCTTCGATTGAATTAATGAATATTTAACATTTTGACGGTATCGAGTATCTTTCGGATATTTGAATCTCACAGAAATATTATCCAGAGCATTAAGTATGTAGCTGTTGACATTTCCTGTAAACGCCAGACACACGTAATTCACAATACTGATTAAGCAGAGGAATCATTGTCTACGTATTGTTTTTTTAAAACACCAAGTCGATAACGAACAACGTTACGTCAAGAATTTACCCCGATATACAAAGCAGCTAAGAAACACATGTTGCCTTCGATTCTCCAACAACGTATTCAGTCAGCGTAACGCGTTACAGAATTACAGGTAATAGTACGAAGAATAAAAAACGAAATGAATCCTTTGTTATTTGAAGTTGAACCAATCATCAAAAAAATCCTCTTTCCATTAGGCTCTGCCCTCAAATTTCAAAGATATTAAAAGCAAAGAAAAAGAAATCCAACGGATACTGACTAGTCATCGTACAGTGGTTCTCAATTAATGAACATTAATTAACACGTAGAAAAAGAAAATTGAACTGAACGCGAATGCAAGTAAAAGTAACACTTTTTCATATAAAAATACATTGCAACTTTTTTTTTCAGGGTTACAGTGCATATTGATAAAGCTATCAGTAATATGATTATCTTGTATTCCGTTACAAGAATGTAAGTGGACAAAATATTATTTCTTTCAAGTAGCATTTATTACCGTCTTGTACTAAACTACGAGTTTCGTTGGCGAATTGAACTCATACTAGTTCCGGGTAGTCAAGGACTCTCATCAGAATTATATGCCATTTTGTTTTCCTTTGACGTTCTATTATCACGTATGGATTAAAGGCAGTCACGTTTTACCAAGTAACATGACACTGTGGTCGACGAGTGAAAAACTGAGACGATAATGAACGATAAACTTGGATCGTCTTTCCTCTGTACGTTTCTTTCTTACAGTTAACCTTACTTTTTCTCTTTCATTCTTTAGAATAAAAAAATAACAGGAAAATGTGGCTTCACCACGATAAGACTATGACGATACTCATGTTTGTCCAATGAAAACGGAAACGGTGCTGAGGGTATAACTTGAAATAACAGAAAAATTAAGGATTCCCAGAAAACTTCAATTCCAAGTAAATAAGAAATTTTTACAATTAATTTTTCGACTGGTCGTAAGTTGCTTTACCCAGTGCCTATATATGTATATAAGTATATTGGTTTCCTATTGGTATCTAAGAATTCCCAGCATTTCCGGAATGTCTCTTATTAGAATTCCACCATCAAATTCTCTTATTATGGCTCAACAAAGGCTGCTCTCCTTACGAATGTTAAAATTCCTAATTTTTAATTTCCTTCTTTTTCCAAATCAAATTGCCATATTTGCGCAAGAATCGATGGTGTTTCTCGTGGAAAAATTGACGTATTTCTAAACTGATAACAATATCGCGTCATGACGTTGGAAAATAAAAGGGTATATCTCTTCAGTTGGCTTCTTATCGAATGTCAATTAAATTCGAATGTTCACCTCTCCATTTGTCAACTCTGCTCATTAATTATATATTTATACAATTGTGAACCTCGAATTCGCCTACGGACTGGATATTATTGGTTTCAATTGACTCAATAACGCAGAATCATATTTAATTACTTCAGCACCACGTAGCGCAAAGGAATCGTGTTTCTAAATGCGTACCCTATAAAATATTTATGCGTAAAATATTTAGGTTTAGATTTAAATAATTATTAATATTAGGTAATATTAAGTGTCGAGGATAAACAAATAGACAAGGATTAGTAAATGCTTCTATAAGGACGCAACTACTGTACTCTCTACGGTATCCTTATCAAGCCATTACGATAATCAACGATAACCAATTCTAAAAATGTATGGAATCCCGAATAGATTATCGAAAATTGCTTGTCGATATTGTAAAGATATTGCTATCGATTAATTAGATTTTATCTATACATTTGTAAACCTAATGGATGGAAAAGATACGTTTTTTATCATGAAGTTGCATTCAAAGATGTTCGTAATCTCTGTTATCAAAAAGTCTTAACGATCTGATAGAGACTCTATTCGTTCCACATGTCATATTAATTTAGTAACGATAACAAATGGATCATTAGTTTTAATAAATTTTTTCTAAAGGCATTAACGACCTACCATTTATGCAACAGTGATTAGAGTTTTCTAATCGATCGAAGGGATATACAGAAATGCGAATTGCTTAGGAAACAGCTGTCAGAGAGATACGTAAAGATCGATAATAATGAAACGACGCAATGTTGATCCATGGTATAAAAATTTTAAATAATTTTTGTTTTTCAAGGTGACAAGAAGATCCATTGAATTTTACATAAGCTTCAGGATCTATATAAATATATGTGAAGGTACGTAATGCTGGATATGTATGAATAAGTCAATAGTAATGAACTCTCACCTTTTACAATGTTTGAGGTTATGTCACAAGAAGATGTCAATTATCTTTAACACGGCTGGTCGAGATTAATTTAATCTTCCGTAATGCTACGTACGTTTGAAAATCTCTTCCGAATAGAGCACTACTCACGGGTCCATTAATGATGAAACGCAAGCCACTTTCCCATATGTACCAATCACCGTGGACCAAAGAAACTAGAAAGATGGCAGCGTGCTGTTTGAGTGAATTTATCGGACGGTAAGTCGATTAGAGTTAGTTCCTTATAAGAACGACAGGTGTCGCCATTTAACGCGCTTAAATTCGACAGAGTTTATCGTGAGATAAAAGCTTCGAGTTGTACGATACTAGAGGCGCTGTTACTGCTGGTATTAAAGTTTTGTAAAGTAATGGACCTATCTTAGTTCAGTGTAATCATGCGCGGTAAATATCTCAGTTGTGTTCAATTTGCAACTGTCAAACTGTAGAGTGTGATAAAGTCTGCAAAAGAAGATTCGCGATGTCGTTTATGCCACTGTGGCCAAATTTACAGCCCAGAGCGACCGATCCATTGTGGTTCTATGCGGACAAGCCCTGCGACGACGAGAGCGAAGTACTTGCTCTGGAAACAGAGCATCAGGCGTGGGTAATGTTTTTTTCTTTCGTTTCTCCTATAAAAATACTATGTTCCAATTAAAATATTCTTTAATGAACTCTGTCGTATTCTTTTAGAGAGAACACCTAAAAGCTGAAGGATGCGATCACATTCCAATTGGAAAATCAGCCAGTGATGTAAGTATAACCTCAATTTTGTTTCCTCTACATTTCGCTTCTTGTACTTTCTATTAATTAAAGAATAGAACAAAATATTACGTAAACATATTGCTTCAGAGGGAAATCGTCACGGTAAACATCGAATTATTTGAAGCATTTTTTTTTTTGACAAATATCTATATGCACGATGCATCCTCTTAATCGATATGCCACCCGCGTGTCGCAGGTTGCATATCGTCAGGCGCCATGCATTATCACCTCGCAATTTACATTACAATGACACTGTAAGAATAAAATACTAAAAATTTGCCAACATCACGAAATAATTTGTACTGTCACTGCAATTTCCGCAAACAGTCGTGTTGATCGATAGCGATTCCTTTCTTTTCGAAATTTCGAAACGAACGATCGCGCGATTAGCTAAGAACGAAATTTCTCTCAAATACCGCAGTTTCGTGGTTCCGAGGAGGAGGAGGAGGAAGAGGAAGAGGAGGAGGGCGAGGGCGAGGAGGAGGAAGAATCGGATACCCACGAGGACGAGGAAGAAGAATTGGATGAAATCGATATGGAAGTGAGCTACTCTCATCAGCAACAAAGATCCAGTCCAACGGACACTGTCACCGATCCCGTCTCCATAAGAATGGTCAACGTCCACACCACCCGTTTTTCTTAATCCTAGAGCGTGCCTACGCACTTTTCTCTCTTATCTATATCTTCTCCCGTGGATGTTCCTGGCAACCGGGACAGACCAAGAGACATAGGCAATTAGCAGTAAGCAACATAAGTTCATTTGAGCAATGGCCCATAGGCGTCATCTTGAAAATTGTTTCCATATCGACTGACAGATTGCAAAAATAAAGGATTTATTTATGATTACATATGAGCCTCGGCACGTGTTACCATGGAGATGTGTACTACACGACGAGGAACCTCGATTGCACCTAATTCACTCTACTACCGGACATTCCTACAGAGTACAGATGCATGTCGGACGTCTAGAAAAAAAATATGTCGATTCCCTCCAGAGTCCGAGGACGTCCTAACGTCTCTCTTCTCTGCACTGTCCTACACGAAATTATCCATCCTCTATGCACGAGAAGCAGATGCATACAAGAGTATTAATGCACACGTTGCGAATGGTCAGCATTTTCGATGTGCTCCATGCTGGGTCAAGAACCCGCATAATATGCTTTTAGAATGACCAGGACTTGTTACGTCTGATAATCATTGTCAGAGGATCATTTGTCTCTCTGCGGTTCATCTGGATCGAAGCGAATTCTACGAGAAAGTCACCTTTCATTCGTACTGCTGATTCTTTCATTTCCAATTAGTACCACTTCCTGCACCGTCAGGCTTGCCGTTTGTGTAACGGTTCGGTAATGTTTCTTTTATTTAATATTTTTATTATTACGACAGATGCAAACAGAACTCCTGGATCATCCTCTACCCTTTCGAGGATTACTTTAAGACGTAGGACCTTGCATCGACTCGACCGGGACACTCTGTATACTCTCTACTAGGTGCACGAAGTATATACCTATATTCTTCTCGCTGACTCTCTCAGCGAGTAACTGAAGTAAAGCCAGGTTGGTGCCCCCGCTAGGGTGAACGAACGGGTACGCTCAGGCAAAAGCGAACCCGTGTGCTTCCTCGCGTTGCGCACCGGCCTCTGCCAGTACCCACCGTCTCTGACGTCATAAGGGATAATTGGTAACGTTAAAAAAGAAAAAAGGACGAAATATCGGCCAAGCTTACAGAAGGGAAGCTACCGGCGAAAAGCTAGATGGGTAGCAGAGGCAAAGTTACAGTCGGTAAATGGTACGGTCAATATTTTATTTCTTCAATCACATTCCAAGGCACGCTGGCACTTCGCGGAGACGACTATCGCGCGATTAACCCTGAAACATTTCTAATTTTCATATCCCCTGTGTCATCCGCAATCGAGTCGAACAAAGAAACGAAGAATCGCAGCACGGTGTGTCGAAGGTCAATTTACCAAATAAAGAAAATACTGCTCTCGGAAATCGCTCTCAGTATTATGGAATCTCTGGAATCCCTCCAGTCGTCCTTCTGCATCGATGCATTCCCGCAGTGCGTATTCACCAGGAGTCAAAGAGGACGACCATTCTCCTTTTCAATGGAAACTCAACGTCCATCCGAATAGACTACCGGGAGGACAGTACATACGTGTCGTCAGGTACTTATCCAATCTAATATCAGAAGTTGCAGACCTACCTCACTAGGAGTTCAATTTTTAGGATACAATAAATTCAAGGGTTGCAGTACGATTCTCCAAGAGGGGATGACGTTCACGATGCAGAAGCTCTGAGGTCATCTGGGCGAAGGGGATGAAGAACGAGGAGCACGATATTCTTATGCCGAGTGCGAGGGAGACAATGGCGCTCGTAGAGAAAGTAGAGAGTAAAAGAAAGAGACAGTGAGAGTAATCGTGCAAGAAACGTAGGAGGGATAGCGCCTCTGCGTCCAAGAAGTGGGGGGAGGGGGGGGAGGGGATGGCGGCAGAAGCGAGAGAGGGGTGATAGCGCCTTCGTAATGGAGAGAACACGCTAAGGGAGAGAGTGGGGCTCGGAGCGGCCAGAGGAAACGGGACGGGTTCGGGTCGGCGGCGGTGTAATCCAAGAGAGAACACGGCGGCGCAGCTACAGCAGGAAGAGGCGCACGAGCAAGACCCGGGACTTCGTCGTGGTTCCTAGTCGCCGGCGTTCAGTCGTACGCGCGTTTACAAGCAGGACACGCGGGTTGTGGCTGCCCTGGCTGCTCTCGAGAGCGACGCCGCGCGCACGTGCCCCTTGTATCTGTAAAAGGGAACCGGGTTCGACGACGATTTACGGAGACGCGATAACGACGCTGCTTATCACGGCGTGATTGTAACAGTGACAATAACGTTTATTTTACAAGGTGACAATCAGAATTTTATTTCACCTGTCTAATATTTTGTGCGCTGCTTTATTTGCTTTTCGTCTTCTCTGCTCCTTCGCGTGTGTCATTTGTGTCGAAATGAATAACGTTCCTCGGTGCAATCTTTACTCTCTTTGAATCTGGTGAATTTTCGTTGTAGTTGCTGCCAGTGACTTCGTGGTGCATCACTCGAGGGACTTGTGGAACTGATTACCGTGATTTAATATTGGAGCCTGTGTTATACTGGGACTTAATTTTTTTTTTCTCAATCGCACACAGATGTCACGGATATATCGGCTACTGGTGAGTGCGTGTTATTTGTATTTAATTTATTATTTATTTATAAGCGGTACAATGTAGTACGAAGTCCTGACATAGGTGTATGGTAATCGAGGGTAGAGGTTAGTGAAGAAGTGGAAAAAACATACTTATGCTCGTTCGCGCAATGTAATTGTTAATTTTTATGTTAACGCGAGAATTTTAATGTGGACATTTTGTAGAAATAATTTTTTATCTTTATTTTATATGAATTCTCAGCTGTTTTATCTTTCTCTTCTCGATATTTACGGTGTTTCTCATATACACTCGTCCGGGCCTTTAACGCAGTATGTTATAGCGCGCAGTTTCGCTGTCGTAAAGTCCTTTACGATTTTACATAAAGTCAGAGAAACAAAAGTGGCCTTTTCTTGATAACTGAGGACGCTATTATTTGCGCGGGAATCTTTAACGGCTCCGCTTACCAGCGAGGAGAAATTTGGAAGGAAAGCGAGAGAGTTGACCATGTCGGAGAAAGAGAGAGAAAAGTCAAGTGAAACGAGTCCGTGAAAATTCTGATAAGCTCATAATATTTAATAAGCTGACAATCGAATAAGACGGTAAGAGGACCTTTTCGCTTCCTCGAGGAAGAGGCAAATTGTACTCCAGGTAGACAGAAAGTTAATTGAATGAATGTAAAAAAATTTTTTTCGATGTTATTATAATTTGAATATTTTTTTAGTATTAAAAAAGAAAACGAAGAATCATTGTCATACCACAAAGGCATCGTGTATACTGGACACGCCGAGTTGATTTGGTTTTATGAAAACTGGAATGAGCATCCGAAAAACTTGGCACTTCTCCCGTTACCAGTAACGCACATAGGTAATACCAATGAGCAACCGGGTCTTGCGTACCCTGTGCGACCGAGTAGGCGCATTATCGAGCATCGTTGGGTCCAGGTTAAGATAGAGCGAGTGGGTAATGCTGTACTGTTTGCGGCGGCCCTGCGGGGTCTCTGACCGCCCGTCCGCGCCTCTCAACTCTCAAGTCGAGTCGACTCGACTTGATTTGACTTCGACTTGACTCAAGCTGACTCGACTTGGCCCGAACCGAGAGACCCAACTGGTTCGCTCAAGTCCTGGAGCTTAGCCAGAGGCCGGACCTATCGGAACGACACCTTGGATGAACATTGGGAAACCGAGTATGATGGTAAACCGGGAAATCTTGGAAAACCTCTCTCCAGGGTAGCCGTCGGCGTTCTATATGTGCGTGTATATATATATAGGCTATCCAGATCCTAGCGAAAGAGCCTGGTGAAAGAGTAAAGACAAAAAGGAGTAAGCAAAAAAAAAGTTAATCAAGTTTACCGGTTTCTGACCACGCCCTATGACTTTGCCTTCGTACTTTGACTGTACTTACCTTCTTTTTTTTTTTTGGAATTTAGGTAAAAATTCGTTTCCAAGTCTCCTTCGGTAGCCGGGGAAGCTTTCACCAGGTGCTGGGAGTCTTCGAAGACTCTGGGACTTAACCGTACCCTCGTGGATGTCTGACTCGATAGGGATATACCTACTTCGATAGGGCTTAATATTATAGATCGTCGGCTGCCATTGATAATACGATAAGCCAGACGCGGTAAACATTGATAGTCCGAAGAGAGGATGAACATACTTGGCTCTATTCATTTTGTATTTATACGGACTGTACTTGGGTTACGTAACGTCGCGCGGAAGTTTAATTAACTTAGGACGATGCTGCGCGGTGCTTATGAAAATTCCGTGATTTAACGGGGATCCTATTAAGACGAATATACAAGAGTCGATCCTTTCACCTGATTTTATTCGATACTCATCGATCGACGCGTCTGACCTATGTGCGCGCGTTTCCACTTGTCCTACCGTAACGGCTCGCACTACTTTTTACGAGCTCAGACATTTGTTTATCTCCAAAGGGCCAAAGTTGTGTTACAAATTCAATATTACGAATTCCTCTTTTTCAATGTAGAATTTGAAATTGTTACCTATGCAACAAACTGTACTGACAATAGTTAAATGATTAGTAATTAGTAATGTCCGAGGGGGGGGGGGGGGGGGTCTGGTTTTTTCATTTA